>CM010621.1:885685-1385685 GCA_003430845.1 Xanthoceras sorbifolium | reverse complement strand
CATTCATGTATACTTAATTAATATACTTCATGAACATTAAGTCAAACAAAAACATCTATATTTAAGTAGTAAAAAGAACATAAAGTATCACAAATAGTAAAACTAAACACAATGACTTCTCATTTCAAAGGTGTAAAATCCAACTTGCACCCAAAAGTAATTGCAACAGTGGGTGTCAGAAAAGTTTAACGTGCAAGTGAGCCAAACAATAATATCAAATATGATCAAGAGGTCATTAAAGTCTCTATCAGCCAATATTAAAAGAGGCGTCGTCAAACAACACAAAACCGTAAAATTACCACAGCTAGAGAAGGTTCTCTATGAGTGGTTTGTTCAATATCAAGAACGTGTGAATATGACCGAAGAACTAATCACGGAGAAGGCAAATGAGTTTATGAAAAAGATGTGCCCTGTAGATACGCTAGAATTTCATTTTTCTCAAGGTTGGCTTGAGCGCTTCAAATCAAGACATGCATCAAGACGTATCGTAGTTGTAGAGAAAGCGGATCAGTTGAAACGGAGCACCCGAAGAGCAATTTGCAGTCCATAAGAGAGAAACTATTTCAATTTCCCATGAAAAATGTTTTCAATATGGATGAAACAAGATTATTTTATAGGCAACAACCAAATCATTATCTTGCAACAAAGCAACTTGAAGGTAAGAAACAAGACAATGAATGACTTATAATTGTTATTTGTTGTAATGAGGATGGTTCTGAGAAAATTCCTTTATGGTTCATTGGCAAGTATGCTAAACCACGGTGTTTTAAGAATGTGAACTTGAGCATTATGAACTGCGAGTATCATGCCAACAAACGAGCATGAATGACTGAAATTTTATTCCAAGAATATATTCTACAACTTAATAGAAAAATAGATGGTAAAAAAGTTCTTTTGATTATTGATAATTGTTCCGCTCATCCAAAAACTATTGAAGGTTTGAAAAATATTGAATTGTTTTTTTTTTTGCCGCCCAACATAACATCAAAGATTCAGCCTTATGTTGAGGGGATCATACGAGCTTTCAAGATGCATTACCGTCGTCGATTTTATCGAAATCTTTTGGAGGATTATAAAATTGGGATCCCAAATCCAGAGAAGATAAATGTTTAATATGCAATGAATTTTGCAATCTCGGCTTAGAGAACAGATGTTCAAGTAAGTACAATTGTAAATTATTTTGGACATTGTAAGATTAGGTCTATGGATAATGTGGCTTCAAGGAATTTGGATCAACACTTAGATGATGGATGTATGTTCTAATCGAATAGTTGAAGTATCGTGATACAATAGATGTTGGGTACCTTTTGAACTATCTAAGAGAAAATAAGGCAACCTCAGAGTTGTTGAGTGACGAACAAATTATTGAGAATGTTATGAGAAATGACAAAGAAGATGAAGTTGAAGACAATAGTTATGTACTGGAGCTTGTCTTGCGCAAAGATGCACTCAAAACAATTATCACATTGCATAATTTTCTCTTGCAATACGATAACACTACACCAGAGCTTCTTAATTCACTAAGCAAAGTTAGAGATGAGATCCAATGAGACATTAATTTCAAGAGAAAACAAGTAACATTAGAGTCATATTTTACAAAAGTCTCTTAATTGAGGTATGTGTGTGTCTATTTATATATATATGATTTTGATGTATAAGGAGATTATTAATTTATATATTAAGTGGAACTTATGTGTTTTTTTTAAATGTATTATCTTATAAATTTAGTGAATTATTAATTTACTACATTAGTACCAAGTTGGGACCGACTAAAAATAATATTTAATCGAGGTTATACTGTATAATATAATGATAACAGTAAATTTAATTTGATCTATATTTAATAAAAATAAATTTAAATATTGATAGTTTACAATAATAACATGGGTTATTATCATTCTCTACCCTATAGTTTAAGATATTCTCTATTTTTCACCCTCTAATTTTATTTTTCTCTCTTTTCCCCCTCTATTAACTTCTGTTAACATTTAAATTAAAAAGACTGTTTTACCCCTCAATTTTATTAAATAATAATTAAATATTTTCAAACCAATAAAAAGATAAACAAAATCTTTATTAAAACATTTTTTTGAAAAAAAATCTTTAAAAAATTCACTCTCTCTCTCTCCACTCTCAAAATTTTATTATTCATCATTATCTTTACCATAAAAATCTATATTCTCCTCCATCATCATCATCTACAAGCAGTCAACAACTCAAACACAATCACCACCATATCTTTTTTTGTCTAATTATTTTATTATCATCAACTCAGACACAACCTGTTAGGTCGAGTATTTTCTAGGTTGGCCAATTCCGTGCAAAACACTCTTTGATTGTAATTGTGTTTGGGAGCTTTTGTTGAAGGCATCAAGATCATTGATTCATTTGGTAAGTTGCTCTCAATCTCACAAAAGTTTTTAGGATCTCACACACTCACAACATATCAGTCATTATGTTTCTAGGTATTTCATTCATCATTGACATGGTATATGCTGCATAGTTCATTGTATTGCATTCATATGTTATATTCTACAAATGCATCTTATAGATGGTCTCATATCTCCACATTCCTATCCGAATTGCAAAGTGTGTTCTTCACGAAAGTTGTTTGTCTATGTGTGTACTTACTTCTATAAAATTTTTAGAATTTTCTGGGCGGCTCTTCGTTAGATATTAGATAGAAACCGGACATAGGTCAGTACTAGAAAACTATGAGAGACAGTTTTTGTGTGTCATGTATGTGGTCTAATATGTCACCTTTCCTGTTCGAATTTTAAATGGTGTTCTTCATGAAAGTTGTTCATATATTTGTATACTTTCTTTTTTAATTTTTGCAGAATTTTCTGAGTGACGCTTTTCTCGATATTAGATAGAAACCGGACGTAGGTCAGTGTTGGAAAATTAGGAGAGATAGTTTTTCTTGTGTCATATTGTTTGATCATTTGTGTTCATAATACGATGAATTAGTGACCTTGTGAATATTCATGAGAAAGTTATGGATGTTAGCTTTCCATAGCCGCTTACGATTCATCAATCGGATGTCTGGATCAAAAGTTATGACCGTCCGAGTGGTCAAAGGTTAGTGTAGAAAACTGCACCCGGCTCAACCCATGCACCCAATCCGTTTTGTGTGGCAACTTGACCCGTGGCTCTTCCTATATAAAGGCCATTTCGTTTTTTTTCATAAAAAAAAAAAAACCAGAGTGAAGAACCATTGCAGCTCCCTCTCTTCATGCTCTCTCAACTCTAATATCTCAAAACTCATTCAATCTCTCTTGTATGTCCATGGAATTAAATTAGAGACTTGTGGTAAGTTTTTTTCTTATATGTTGAAGTTTTTTTATGCTTCATTTCATTTAAATCTCTTTGTTGTTCTTGAATGAGAGTTAATGGAGGTTTTATGAATATTAATTGGATGTTGAAAGCTTGTGGGTTTTTTGTTTAATGTATGATAAGGGATTTAGGAAGTTGAATTAGTACCTAGATAACTTTATGTTATGATTTAGAGTGCATTTGTCTTACTTGAATGAATTAAACATCTATCTCACATCTGTTTAGTGGATTTGTATTAATCTAGGTTGGATCAAGAGTGTTAGTTGCTGTTGTAATAATTTCCTTGTTGCTAGAATCACATTCATATAAAATTTGAATCCACATGTTGGCTGCCTTGTAGAGTTCATACATTGAATATGTTTGTTTCATGACTTGAAAGTGTTGAATTTGTTGCATTTGTTAGGTCTTGAAATGTGTTTATGCTAAATGTTATTTAAGTAGAATGTATGCACTAGTTCATTTAGCATCATAGGTTATATTGGTCATGCATCTTAATTGTATGTTCATGCATCATTGAACACTTAGACCATAATCCTTTGTGTTGTTGGAGGAGCTTCTGTGACTTTGGTGAAGTCTTGTGAATGAGCTTAAGGTTTGCTTCTTGTGGAAAAGTTGCATTTGTGTGGAATTTCACTAGTTGGCTCTTACGAGACGATAAGTGTAGGCTCACGCCAATAGGAGTGTGAATTCTAAGATAGCTTAAGGATATACGTTTAGTCACCTAATGGATCTTGCGAGATCATTAGAGAAAAGATCCGCGGGTAGACTAAAGCGGAATAGTCCAAGAGAAGTGAGTTCTTGTAATTTCAACTTGAAGGTATACTGCATTTATCACTAGTGGATTGTCCGTTAAGTGGCCAACAGTGGTCCCGTGGTTTTTGATCTCTTATTGAAAAATCCCGCTAAAATCCTTGTGTTGATTTTGTTTATCTCTTCCGCATTTATTATGTGTTTATAATTGTTGAATTGATATAATTAAATTGTTGGTAATAAAAAAAAATTGGGTAAGAACCTATTCAAACCACCCCCCTCCAGGTTCATATTAGACCGTTGCACTTAAACTTTCACAGCCCAAATTCCACAACTCAAATACCACCAAAATACCACCCAACCAAATCCCAGCACCCGAATTTTTATAATTTTTCTTCCAAAAAAATTCCCATCAACCACTCAAAACACAAAACCCCACTAACCAAAGAAACCCAGTACTGAACCTTTATTTTTTTTTCTTCAAATTGTTTTCGGCAACCACTCAAGCACAAATACAAACTCCACTAGCTAAACCAACCCACCACCACCAAATTGAAATATTTTTCTTTAATTTATTTTTTATCAACAACTCAAAATACCCAAAATCCACTCAATCACCACCCAAACAACACCCAAAATCCACTCAACCACCACCCAAACACCATCCAAACCAACACCCAACCACAGCCGATCGATCTTCTCCGTGGCGCCGACGCCAAGCGCCCAACACCACCCCAAACCATTATCCAAACAAGAAGAGAGAGACATGGAGAAATAAAAGAGACGGGGAGAAAAATATAAGATAAGAGAGGGAAGAGTTGGAGAGGTAGGCCATCTCCAACCCACAGCACCAAATTTTACACCAAAATGGTGAAAAAACAGTATCTTTTTATAATATTCTTACACCAAATTTTTTTCATCTCCAACACAATTTGCACCAAATTGGTGCAAACACTATTTTTAAATAATATTCTATACATAATTCTTTAAATAATATTTATTTATTTATTTAGTATTATAATATTATTATTAAGTAATTACACATATTATATGAAAAAAAATTGAATACTCAAATTAATTTTTTGTCATTTTTAATATAATATTATTTTAATTGTTTTTTTTCAACTAATTTTTTTATCTAACTAATTAAATTTGTATCTAATTTTTTACCCACGTATTTTTCGAGCGGCTGTTTTTTTCACACACTTATTTTTCTACCATTAAATTTTCATCAATTTTTTATTCATGTATTTTATTGAAGTTAATTTAACGTTACTTTTATTCAATTACTGATTATTATATTTTCAAAATAGTAATTGATAAAATAATTTTTTTTATACATTAAAAATTTAAGTAAAATTAAAAAGTATAAATGAGTTAAATATTTAATTAATAAGCTAATTAAATAACTTAATAATAAATATCAATATTGTACTCATTTTGAAGCTCTCGACAAATTAATCCCAACGGTATATTTTTTGTATAAAGTTAATTTATATATATATATTTATTTATTTATTTATTAAAATATATAAATTAATTAAATTGGTAAAGGATATAGAAGGAATAAAATTTATTGGAGTTATAACACAAAGGGCAAAATTAGAATTTGGAAATAATGAATAGTTTTTTATGTAAGTGAACAGTGTTGCACCAAATATGGTGCAATACTGTTCACTTATACAAAAAAAGGTGTTGGAGGTTGTGTTTTGGTGTTGGATTGGATCGAAAAATGCACCAAAATCGTGTATTTGCACCATTTTGATAATGGGTTGGAGTCGCTCTTAGAGAGATAAAAATGTGGAGAGAGAGAGAGAGAAGAGGGTGGGGAAGAAAAGAGAGAGAATGAGTAGGTGAGAGAGAAAAAAAAGTTTTTATATTTTTTTAATTTGTTTTTGAATTAAAATAAAAGAGATGGCGAGAAAAATATAAGATAACAGAGGGAAGAGTTGGTGAGTTAGAGAGAGATAAAAATGTGAAGAAAGTGAAAGAGGGAGAGACAGAGAGAGGGAGAGAGAGAGTGAGTGAGGAAGAAGGAGATGGAAACAAATCGGGTGGGGAAGAAGAGAGAGAGAGAGAGAGAGAAAGAAGAGAGTGGGGAAGAAAAGAGAGAGAATGAGTAGGTGAGAGAAAAATAAAAGTTTTTATATTTTTTAATTTGTTTTTGAATTAAGATTTTTTTAAATTAAAAACTGTTTATTGATTTTAATTTACTATTATGCCCTTATGGTGCATTTGGTATATGGGACATGACAGGACAACGTGGGATAGTCTGTTCATGTCCCATGTTTAGCGCGACATAGACGTGGGACAACATGAGACAAAAAACTCAAAAACTTATCCCATCTCAGACCCTAGAACAAGTAGTCTCATGACATGGGACAAGCGTGAAAATGACCCATATACCCTTAATTCTTTCAAAAATTACAATTAAATCTAAAGTAAAAATTTTTTAAAAAAAATAAAAATTGTAAAATTAAATTTTTTTTTACTATTTAAAAAAAAAGTTGATGTTCTTGGTGGAGATCCAGATTGGATCTCTATCGTCCATCAAATGATAAATTATAAACCATAAAAAAACAAATAAATTAATTATAGTAATATAAACATCAGATTTCACTTTTCAAAACAAAATATATATATATATATATATATATCAAATTACATATTTAATTATCGTAAAATAATAATAATAACTAGGCTGGTATATATAGGGTTATTCCAATGTCTAGATCGAATCACACTTGATAATTATTAAAAAAAATAAGTATGATATAAAGACATTTGTTAATGTATATAACCTTCTAGTTGTATATCATTGTAAGATTTATTTACCATATACAAAAACTAAGCGTTAATTTTCATATTAATTGGATTATTCATTATACTCGTTAAATTTTGGAGATATATTTGTTGAAAACATAAAATTATTCTTAAAAAAAATATGAATTTATAAAATTATTAATGAGAAATTATATTATTTGGTTTATAATTAAAAGAAAATGAAGATTATATTTATAAAGGATTATCGAAATACATTGATCTATTAACAGTCAAGAAGCACGTCCACTCATAGTTTAAATGGTCAATACAGATTGTAGCAAACATTAGACAAGACAATAAGGGTACTTTGGTCATTTAAATCTCTTGTACTATCCTGTCCTAATCATACCAAACGCGTAACAGTACAGTACACAGTTTTGTCCCAAACATATCAAACACAATATGGAACAGCTGTCCTATCCTGTCATATCCTGTTCTGTCCCGTCCCACCCTGTCATGTCCCGTCCATATTCTAAACGCATCGTTAAAGATTTGATAGGCAACTATTAATTTTAAACGAAATCGTAATGGGAGGGTGTAATTTGGAGATTTATGTAAACTAGAGGGTATAAAAGAAATAAAAATAAAATTAGAGGGTAAAAAATAAAGAATACTCTAAACCATAGGGTGAAGAATAATAATAACCCTAATAACATTAAGTAAATAATAATGTATTTTAATTATAATAATAATAATATTAAAAAAAATTATTTTTATTTTACTTTATTAAATTCATTATTATCTCTTTGTAAATATTATTTTATGAGTTTTTAATTATTATTTTTTATTTGTGGGAGGAGGATTTTCAAGACCTCAGTAAACTTTATTGAGAGATGTGATTTTCACCTAGACTATATCTTGGACCATAATCAAAATGCCATCTTTATTATGATTCATAAAATATAGTACACCAACGTCAACCAAGCACCATATTACTTATCCATATATTCTCTTATACAATATAACACGAAATATAAGTTTTTATTAAAGATATTACAATATAGTAATATGATACAACCACAGAAATAATATAGTAATGTGCAATGACAAATACACTTATACTATTAAAGTTGTGGGTTCGAATCATATCTCGTTTATCTATAATTTAAAATAAATTGTAATAATTAAAAAAGATATTAAGAAATAAAATGGAATGTAACTATAGTACATTCCTTGAAAAATTCATTAAATATATAACGCAAACAAATCACCATAACAAATTAAATAAAAATTATTCATTTTTAGGCATAAAATGAAACTCTAATAATAGGCAGGTAGGTAGGTAGAGAGATAATCAAGCACCAGTTGCAGCGTTGAACAGAGAAGTAATTGGATCAGCAACCGTTGACTTGTGATTAATCTTGTGAGCAAAGTCATTGAAGCAATCATCCAACGTTCGAAATTGTTCATCAGGATAGAGATCGGTCACTTCAATATCATGGGGCCCATCGATTGTGAAATTAATTTGACAACCTTTTATGAATATATCATGAGTGAATGACGCAACAACGCTCTGTGGTAAACGATTCTCTGCCACAATTAAGTAGGTTAAAATAAAAAAAATAAAAAAAAGTGAATGGAAAAAGAGTTAATTATCTTACTAACTATATACAGAGTTAATTTTATTATTTATTAATAAATACCTCTCTTATCTTTTGTAAAATTTAGTTTAACCAGGAGAGATTTTTTTAAAAAAAAAATTTAAAAGTTGACTATTGGAAAGGAAGGTCTTTATGAATAAATTCAAAAGTTAACTATATTTGTAATTGAACAAATCTCATAAGAAGCGGTCATTATTTACTTATTGAAAAATCCCAAAAAAAGGAAAAAAAAAAACCTGCAGCAGCTGCAAGAAGATCATTTTCAGTGACAGTGATTCTGGGAAGAGTGCGTCCAATCTTCTTTTCCCAAAGAGAAGCAAGCTCGTTAATGTTATAAAAATTGCAGGATGGTCGGAAATGAACTGACTTGTTTAGAGTTCTAATGTCATCCACTGTCCTCATTGTAAATTTTCCAATGTCACTGCCAGCTACAAAGTATGCTGTATGCATCAAAATCATTGTAATAAGTTACTAATCGAAATTAAACAACATATATTTAATATTATCAACTTTATCAAATATGTAAGGTGATATATTTATTTAAAGAGTTAACTACATCATCGACCTTTTTTTTTAGGTTTTATCGACTATAAATGAAGTCAACTTTATCGTATATTGCAAACATCTCCTATATTTTTAGTAAAATTTGATCAAATATAACAGTTGATTAGGGGAGATATTTGTAAAAAAAACTAAAAATTGACTAACGGGAGAGTAGATCTTTGCTAATAAATTTAAAAATTAACTCTATCTATAATTAAGTAAATTTCATGAGAAATATGTGTTATTTACTTTTATTTAAATTAATTGTTTTAAAAGTTAAAATCCTTATCATTTGAGTTACTTTTCGTCAAAAGAAAAGTACAAGTCTCAACCATAGAGACCGGTCGTATTAGAATTCTTAAAAAACATCTTTATTCAATTTAGAGACCACAAAGAAATTGATTTTAAGACAATTCAACGGAAAATATTTCTATTTATTTTTTGACACCAAGTTTTATGTTAACTCTTCTTCGTGCAGTATTGCAAAAGTAATTTTGTAATAAATAATTATAAGTTATAAATTATTTATGTGCATAGTTTGTTTATCGTATGTAATAAATAATTATAAAATTAGAATTCTATATAAAATATATAGGGTCTGTTAGGATTTTTAAAAGTCTGTTTTTAATTTTTTAAATCTAACAGTACTTTTGGAAGTGTTTAAATATTCCCATAAAAGAGTCCTATTTCACCGAAAGAGATTTTAAGAAGCTAAAAATGTAAAGTAAAAGCGCTTCAAAATAGGGTTGTAGGCTCTCACATCTAATTAACATTATATATATATATATATATATATATATATATATATATATATATATATATAGGTGTGGATGTAAAAAAATTGAATTGTGAGGTGTAATAATTTAAGATTCACCTAGGAGCACCCCTTCCTGCATATCCATACAAGACCCGAGTAGGCGGGTCGAGGTCCTACGAGGTACCCACTACTCGGAGTACCCTCCCAAAAGGAAAAAGTAGAAAAAACGTGTGGAATATATATGGCACATAAAATCTAGTGTAACAGAGTATACCCTCGTAGGACCTCGTAGGTCGAGGTCAAGGAAAAAGTAGAAAAAACGTGTGGAATATATATGGCACATAAAATCTAGTGTAACAGAGTATACCTTTGACGGTGCCATCACCGTAAATTTGAAACTGATCCAAGGGAGGGAGAACCTGAGAAGGATGATGGTTGTCGTAGTAAGGCCAAGAAGCAATGGAATTGCAGCAAATATAAGTGTAGGGTACACCCAACTCTTCAATCAAACGCCTGACTTTGCGCTTTTCGTTGTACATGTTGAGCCCCGGCTCTACCGGATCAGTCCTCGTCACATCATGCCCGAATTCTGATGGCAAAAATCTCTGCAACATATTTCCCTTCCATACTCAATTATATATATTTATTATTTTTTTAAGAGAATAATATGGATACTGTCGGTAATTGAATTACCTTAACTGTACCAACAGCTTTGATGGCCTCCACCAAAGGGAGCTGATCCAATATTATTGAACCACCAGCAGCTGATATCACTATGTCAATCTCATGCTCTCTCAGTATTTTCTCCATTAATTCCTTATCACTCATCGATCCCTGTACAAAAAATTAACGCATCAAACGAAAGAGACAGACACACAGAAAGAGAGAGGACAGAGAGAGAGTGTGTGTGTTTACATTTAATACTACAGCTCCTTTGTCTTGAAGATCTTTGACAATTTTAGCCTTACAAGAGCTCATTGACCCGACAAGAAGATAAGTGGGTCGACCAGAATCTATGCTGGCCTCCGTCACAAACTGACCGATGAAGCCAGCTGCTCCCACAATCAGGACCCGGCTCTTGGGTGTGGACACCGGAGCTGATACTGTCATTTTCTTCTTTTTGTTATAAACAAAACCCAGAAAGGAAAAAATGGCTCTCTTGTGAAAAAGTTCACGAGCTGTCGAGAAACCGTGCAGGTGGTGGAAATGTATATATAGGGAGGGAGACCATCGGAGCTCAGTTGCACTTGAAAAAAAAAAAAGAATGATTTAATTAGTGTAATAATTTAAGTTTTCAACTACCCTTCAACAAATATATTAATCAAATTTAGTATAATGATTGGAGTAGACCAACAGTGACATATTAAGACTTTGCTATTTTTTTTTTAATGATAACTACATATTATTATATGTAATTATATCTACTAAAAATGTTGAAACTTAGCTCGGTCTCTACAAGCACCTTGACTGGTAGACAGGAACCTCGTGTAGGTGAAGAAGGTCTTATTAGCTCCAAGTTTTTGTGAGCTCAGGAGTTATTTTCCCATAAAAAAAAATGATTTTCGTGATTGACTTTGTAACTTTTTTCCTAGGATGCTAATGACTTTAGAGCAACTTTCTTTTAATATGTCTGAAAATTAAACTTGTTTATATTTCTACTTTTGTTGGTTAACAGTTCATTTTTTTTATTTTTTATTTTTGAAAAGAAGATAATATATTAAAATCAGAGTGGAAAACAAACTATTCTGATAAATCTTTCAGAATACACGACTCCACATAGGGAGAAAAATCGTCTACTAAAATCCTATCAACAACCTAAAATAGAGCTAATTGGGCTAACCCATGCGCCACAGAAAGAGAAATTCTAGGACCATAGATCACCTTATAACCAAAATAACCAAACCAAGGTCTGCAAAAGAGAAGGATTTGGCATTAATAAGCATCTTAAAAAACTTGTGTTACAGGTCTCCTAACAAGAATCTTTGCCTATGCTTATGGTTACAATAACTTATAACATATTAAAAAAAATATTCTTCTACAAGAAAAAAAAAAAAAAGTTTGTAAGGAATCATTTCTTTTTTTATATGAAAACTGAACAATATTAAATTTTATTGAAAAATGAATATGGACGGAACCTGAAGACTGAAGAACATATTTTATTTTTGTAGGGTCAATTTATTTTTTTATTTTTTAAAATAAAAATAACTAAAAATAAATAATTTATACCACTGCCAGTTGTTATACTTTTTTATTTGATATGATTCAAATAACTAAAATTAAATATTTTATCAAAACTATTTTTATATAAATATTAATAAAATTTTATTCATTATTAAAATATCATAAATTATTATATAAATTAATTTTATTATTAACTAAGTCTTTTATTTTAATTTTTTGTATATATGAAAAAAGATTATGTAAATACAAAATTTATAAGACCTATTTTTTTCATTTTATGAAAATTAAAATTCACAAGAAATAAGAGTATTAAAATTAACAAGTTAATATAAAAAAAAAAAAAAGTGCAGCCGCCGGAATAGAGCCGGCTTTTAAGGCTGGACAGCGAAGCATTTGCGTAGGACCACCATTATTATTATTATTATTTTTTTAAGTTTCCATAATGTTAATTTTAATTTAGAGATTAATAAGTTTGCTACATTGCTGACTCTATTTTGTCGTAATATTGAGGTGCTTGCATGACTTCACAATTGGTTACTATCCTTAGATTTTGTTTTTTCTACGAGCACACGTATGTTAGTATGTTACTATCATGATGAGAGCAGATTTCTACTATTATTGGGAGTAGATATTCAGACCGTACTTATATAATTTAATTTTAGTTAATTCTGGTAATCTTCTTACGCATAAGGTGTTATATTTAAGTTTATGCTAACACATAATCTATTGGGATGAATATGTTGTTTACGAACTTTTGAGAAATTCAAACTAAGGGGGATATATTTAATTTTGACTTTTAAATACTTTAAAAAGATTTTTATGGAATTAAAATTTTTTGAAGATTTTATAATAATCATGAGATATACAAGGTCCCTTTCTTTGGTGGTTGGAGGCTTCAAACTTCTTAAAGCCACCAAGGTTTAACACCTTATGTAGCCGTATAAATATATATTCCCTCCATTGCCCATAAAAACGTAATTGTGTATGTAGACCTCTCCCCTGTATTGGAAGTAGACTTCTCTTGTTGATGAGAATAGTTGTCCAGACCGTTAGTCCCGGTAGTTCTCATCTCTCGTTACTAAGAGTAGTTGTCCGGGCCGCACTTGTATATTTAATCTCGATTGATTGTGGTAGTTATCTGACCTGCTACGGTGTCAGATTTAAAAAATATAAATAATATTCATGATATATTGAATATAGACTTTTAAAAACTTTATAAAATTCACTAGTTATCAATCTAGACTTTTTGAAAGTTTATAAAAGTTATGAGGTATATCTCATGGGGACAGCATATCTGCTTTTTTTTTTGTGTTATTGACCAAGAGCACAAAATTTTTTATTTTATTTTTTAATTAGCCTTTTTATAAAAAAAAATTCTTTTTTTTCTATTTTTTTTAAATATGATCTCCAACTATTAAATTAAAATTCGTCACAAAATTAAAAGTTAAAAGGAGAGTATGCAGACATCTCCCTTAGAGAAAATATCCAGGACGCTTTTATGTTAATATAGAAAATGTCCAGGACGCTTCCATCTATTCTTTTCTTATGTCTAAAAATTAAACTTGTTTATATTTCTTCTTTTGTTTTTTTATTTTTTTGTCTTTTTGAAAAGAAGAAAATACATTAAAATTAGAGAGGGAACAAACTACTTTGACAAATCTTTCAGAACACACAGACTCCACAAAGAGAGAAAAATCGTCTACCAACAGCCGAAAATAGAGCTAATTTGGCTAACTCATGCGCCACCAAATTAGAAATTCTAGGACCATAGATCACCTTATAACCAAACTAACAAAACCAAGCTCTACAAAAGAGAACGATTTGGCATTAATAAGCTCACCCACAGAACTTGCATCTGACTCCAGGAACAGAGGATAAATGCCCAAATATATTTTGCTTGATCATTTTTTTTTCCTCCTTTCTTAATTAGCTACTTGTGCAATCAAGAGAGGGAAAAAAAAAAAAAAAAAAAAAAAGGTATAATTCTACTCCGAATTTTTTATTTTCAGCTAATTAAAATCAACTTAAACAAATTTAATATTAGAAATCCTTTTCTTGAGAAAAACTTTTGTTATAGGTCTCCTACTACCTTGAACTTTTGTTATAGGTCTCCTACTACCTTGACAATGTAACAAGAATATTTGACTATGAATAGGGTTACAATCACTTATAACATATTAAAAAATATTCTTCTTTAAAAAAGAGATAACTTTAATTTAGTCCATACTTTTTAATAAAATATTTTTTTTTTTTTTATGTTTCCTTTTTTAGTTCGCGTAGTCTCTGACGTTTTATAAATAGATCAAATTGGTCCTTTAACCAACTATTTGACGGCCAACATTACTATTTAACAGTTTTACCCTTGAAAAATTAATAGAATTACAATTTGACATTCCACTTAAAATATAATAAAAATAAAAAAATAAATAAAATAATATTAAATTAAATTATAAAAATTTAAAAATATAAAACCTATTAAAAAATAATCAAATTATATTATATTTTTAGAAAAAAATAATATTTTAAAAAATAAAGAATAAAAAGGTTAAAAGGTGCTAAAAATTAAAATAAAATAAATAAAATTGAGAATTAAATTTTATTCATTAATTTTTTAAATGTTAATTTTTCTAATAAAATAGCTTAATTTGAATATTTTTTAATTTTTTAAATTCTCCATTTTTTAATTTTATTCTTTAATTTTGTAAATGTTAATGTTTTCTAATAAAATAACTTAATTTGAATATTTTTTAATAAGTTTTATATTTTTAAATTTTTATAATTTAGTTTAATATTATTTTATTAATTTTGTCTATTTAATATTTTTTATTATATTTTAATTAGAAGATAAAATTGTAATTCTATTAATTGAATTTTTTAAGAGTAAAACTGTCTTTTAGGTAATTTTATAATGGCTTACCATTAAAAAATTGGTTAGAATGACCAATTTAATCTATTTAGGAAATGTAAGTAAAAAATGATATTTCATCAAAAAGTATGGACTAGATTGAAGTTACCCCTTAAAAAAAGTTAATAAGGAGTTTTTTTTTTTTTTTTTATCTGAGTACTGAGCAGTTCTAAAATTTACTGAAGAGTTAAGTGGAAGAATATATTTTATTTTTGTAGTGTCAACTTATTTATTTTTTTTAAAATAAAAATAACTAAAAACAGATAATTTAACATTCATACCACTATAAGTTGTTATACATTTTTATTTGATATGATTCAAACAACTAAAACTAAATATTTTATCAAATCTTAAACCATTTTTATGTAAATATTGATAAAATTTTATTCATGATTAAAATATCAAAAATTATTATATAAAAATAGTTTTTGTTTTATCTTATAAAAAAAAATTGAATGTTCAATAATGATATTGAAAGTGATGATATCAACTCTACATAATATATAATTTTTTTTAAGTTGTTTATAGTAAGTAATAAGTTAAAAGAAAGAAAATTGTTCTCTGTAAAATTATGAGAAACTGAAAATATGTTAGTTTTAGAGAAATGAAAAATTATAATTTTTTACCTTTTCTTTTAAGTTGATTGATTATTAAAAAAAATAATAATTAAAAATAAGTTAATAGCTAAAATTTAGTCCCGTCAAGTGTTAAGTGAAAAAAATAATTGGCTCCTAAATGCTCGGTAAACATATTTTTAAACTTAGTGGTTTTATAAAATGATTAAACTAGACGAATTAGTAAATATATGGTATTTGGAATTTTGGATGTATATGACATTTATCAATTAAGACTTTTATTTTTATTTTATGTATATATGAAAAAAAAACAATGTAAATATAAAACTTATAAGACCTTTTTTTTTTTAAGAAAATTAAAATTCACAAGAAATAAGAGTATTAAAATTAAAAAGTTAATATAAAAAAAAACTTTATACAAAAAAATAATTAAAAAGAAAGTGCGACCGTCGGAATAGAACTGGCTTTAAGGCTGGACAACAAGGCATTGGCCTAGGACCATTGTGATTTTTTTTATGGGCGAATTACAATGGAATACCCTAATGTTTGATCATATTTTAATAAAATCATGAGTTTGGCCTTAATTAAACATTAGTACCCTTATTTAGTTGACTTAGTTAAAAATAAAAGTTCGACCAAAGTTTTTATCTAAAATGATAAAAATATCCTTAGTTAAAAAATTAAAAAATAATATTAATTATTAAAATTAAAAAAATTAAATAATTAAAAAATAATTTAAATGGATTCATCCATTTTAAAAAATTTAAATTTTTTAAATTTTTAAATTTTTAATTTTTATAATTAATATTATTTATTTTAACTAGGAGTATTTTTGTTATTTTAGGTAAAAATTGTGGTCAAACTTTTGTTTTTGACCAAGTCAACTAAATGAAGAGAGTAATGTGTAATTAAGGCTAAACTCACGATTTTATTATAATATGACCAAATATTAGGATATTCTATTGCAATTTGTCCTTTTTTTATTTATTTTTTTTAGAAGTTTCTATAATGTTAAGTTTAATTTAGAGATTACTAAGTTTCCTACATTGCTGACTCTATTTTGTCGTAATATTGAGTTGCATGCATGACTTCGCAATTGGTTGCTATCTTTAGATATTTTTTCCATGAGCACACTTGCGTTAGTATGTTACTCCCGTGTTGGAGGTAAATTCCTCATATTGTTGGAAGTAGATGTTCGAACTATATTTATATGATTCAATCTCAGTTGGTTCTGATATTCAATCTCGATTAGTCCTGATACAGGGGCGGATGCATATGGTGGGCAAGCCGGGCAGTGGCCAAAAGTTTTAAAAAAAATTTTAAACATAATTACATATTATTCCCTTTAGCTTTAGTATTATTACTATTTTACCTATTAATAATTAAATTAAATTAAAAAAATTTCTTATTTTGAGAGATAATGTTCGTTATGTTCCCGTCTAATTTTATTTTTACTGTTCAATTAATTAAATTTCTTCGTATTTATGATGTTGGCTGAAAAATATTTTGTTATTTTATTTTCGCCCACCTTAACAAAAATTCTTGAGTACGCCCCTGTCCTGATAGTCATCTGGTCCGTAAAATATCAAATTTTTTATTTTAAAAAAAAAAGTTTATGGTAACACATAATCTATAGGGATGAATCTGTTGTTTATAAACTTTTGAGAAATTCAAACTAGGAGGGATAAATTTAATTTTGACTTGTAAATCCTTTAAAAGATTTTTATAGAATTAAAAAGTTTTGAAGATTCTATAATAGTCATGAGATATTAAATACAGACTTTTAAAAACTCTATAAAAGTCACAAGTTGTTCAATCTAAATATTTTAAAAGTTTATAAAAGTTATGAGGTATGTCCCATGGGAGTAGAGCATATTTGCTTCCATTTTTTTTTTTTTTTGTGTTTTTGGTATTCAATATCTGTATTGAATCTCCACCACCAAGAATATAAAATTTTTTAATTTTAATTTTTATTTTTAATTTTTTAATTGGTCTTTTTTATAAAAAAATTCTTTTTAAATTTTATTTCAATATGATCTCCGTCTTCATCAAGATTGATGGACGATGAAGTTTTATTTTATTTTTAATTTTATTACTTTTTTTATAAAAAAATAAAATGACCATATTACCCTTCTATCTACCTTTTTTTTTAAAAAAATTATTACCATTAAAAAGTAGACTTGAACCTCTACTAGTTCGGGATTTAGGGTAGATCCACTACGGATCTCTTGTTTCTCCTTCTACTTTTTTTTAACGGTTAATCCTACTTTTTAACGGTCGAACTTAACTCTATAAAAATTAAGTGCGAGTTTCTGCAAATTTTGATTTCGACTGTAATTCAATAAACCTCAGGTAGGTTTAGTATTACTTGTTCTTCATTTTTTTCCCAAACTCCTCTCTACCGTTTGTTTAAATTTCTATAATACCTCTGATAGTTAAATATTCCATTAAAGATTTTAAAGCACTAGAGATATATATAGGTAAATGACTAAAAATATTTAATTTAAAACACCAATGTATCTCTATCATCCATCATATGATGGACGGTGGGGATTAAATATTAAAAATTTTAAAAAATAAATAGATGAATCTCCATCGTTTATCTCAAAGATAGATAGTGGAGATCATAATAAACAAAAATAAAAGATTTTTTTTAAAAAAATATTGTAGAGATCGCAAATCGTCAATCTCATGATCGGTGAAAATCCTTTATAGAGATCCAAAATCTTTGTCAATGGAGAAAAATTTTATTGAGTTGTACACGTATTAAACAAATGTCGTAACCTTTTTCTAATCGTGTTGTTAATAACAAAATTATTCAGTTTCTGACGTTAATTGAAGACACAGTTTTAAAATTATAAAACTTTAACTACATCATATGCATGAGTAAATTTTGGGTGCACCAATCAATGTTTCCACCAACTCATTCAAGTGTCAACAAGTGATATAATATTTGGCAGATTTTTTTACCTTTCCCTCTACAACTTTTTTCTCTCCTTCACTAAAATATATTTTTTATTTTAATTTTACCATGTATCGACACTTAATTGACTCGGTACACATGCTGACTGGTGCATGAGGTACACTCAAAACTTTCTCCACATATAAACAAAGGTTAGACAAGCATCTAACTAATAATTGTACGGGGTAGCTCACCAACTTTTCCAAATTCCATGTGAAGAATTCTGATCATAAGTGGATTTTATTTCCAACTTAAAACAGCCATCATATCGAAGCATCTATCAATCACAAGGTCTGGCTCTTCGTTTTCTTAATTTGTTCAATATAATGAACTTAATTGGCTGCAGAAAACAGACAAATAATGTTCATTCTTGTGGACCTAATCATCATCACTCGGTCGCTTTTATTACTATTTTGGGTTTTTATCGATAATTAATTTCTTGTAAAAGAAAGTCAAGTTGTATTAGCAGAGCCCCAAGAATTAAAGCTGTAACATTCAAAAGTAGGTGATGTTGGTACGATACTACGATGATAAAATGGCGCCCTTCTGAAACGGAGTTGCTTTAAGTCAAGAGACCAAGTTCCGTGAAGAATTTGTCCATTAAATTTTAGTTGAAAATATGTTTACGTATCAAATATCAATCCTAGGATTACGATGCTTAGCTACCCTTTCTCGTTTTTTTTTTTTTCGAGTGGATAATGAATACCAAATATCTACTTTTATAATATATACAGATATTTTCTAAATATATAATACGAGAAAAATATTTCAATACAGATTAATAAATACGGATTGTGAAACTTGAACTCCATCATTAACGTAAATGGGAAGGTGCATATCACATGAACGTAAACAGAGTTCTCTTCTATTTTTTCTTTCATTTTAAGTGTCTTTTGTATATAGTTAAGGTATGTATGTTTTTTTTTTTTCCAATTAACAATTAATGAGTTTAAATTAGATCAATTGAGTTGTTTTTATTTTTTTTTTAAGTGATCAAACAACTCAAAATATCTTAAAAAATAACTGAAAATAAAAGTAAAAAAAATCTGATTTTTCATTTAATTTCAAATCTCTAGATTATATTTAAATTATTTTGTTCCACAAGTATCATTCCAAAGATAATATATTTTTAATTTTATCTGAATTTTATATCTGACAATTTTCTTTGTTTTTTAATCTATTATTTACAATAAACTATTATTAAAAATACTATTTTTATTATATAGTGCTGATGTCGTCACTTTCATCATTATCGAACCTTAATTCTTTTTAAAACAAAATAAAAATAATTTTTTATATGTATCATTATTATCATATCTTAATATGAGTAAAATCTTATTAATATTTACATAAAATAGTTTAAGATAAAAAAAAAGGTTTAGAATTTGTTAAATTATTTATTTCTAGTTATTTGTATCATATCAAATAAAATTATATAACAACTAATAGTAATAACTGTATAAATGTCAAATTATTCATTTATAAATATTTTAATTCTAAAAAAAAGTTAACAATATATTCAGAAATGAGAAAAATAAAAAACAAATATTTTATTAAAATTTTAGGTTTCAAATTTCAGTTTTCCTTCAAATCTTTAAAAAAAAATTCAGAATCATCCAGTCTTTTTATAAAAAATAAACCATCCTTTAATCTTAACCCGTGCCCACCTAAAAAATTATAAAAATTGTTATCTCAAGTCAGCTATTTTATTGCATTTATTTTTCTTGTTTCTTGTAAATTGTCAAATACATCTTTTACCACTATTTTAAATATTTTTTTTGTTTCATTATTTAACAGAGCACAAAACTCGCATTCCACCCGAACACCATTAAATTGTTTTTACTTTCTTAAGTGATCAAATAACTTAAAAATATCTGAAAGATAATTAAAAAATAAAAATATTTCTAATTTTTCATTTAATTTCAAATCTCGAGATTATATTTAAATTATTTTGTTTCACAAGTATTCTTTCAAAGATAATATTTTTAATTTTATCTTAATTTATATCGTACAATTTTTTTCTTTTAATTTATTATTTATGATAAACTGTTTTTAAAAATACTATTTTTATTATATAACATTGATGTCGTCACTTTCAACATTATTGAACCTTAATTTTTTTTTAAAAAATAAAAATAATTTTTTATAGAGATATTATTAAAATTTTTCTCTAGTTTGGCGCATTAGTCAAAATTCCCCTTTAGTTTCATTTATAGTCAATTTCTCGCCTACCATTAATTTTACCAAAAATACTCTTAACAGTTAACTTTTCTATTAGGAATAATATTAAAATCCTCCTCTAATTTGATGTATTAGTCAAAATCCATCCGTTACATTTAATGCCCATATTCACCCCCACACCCCTCTCCCTTCCCCCCGTTTTATTTTATAGTCAATTTTTCTCACACAGTCAGTTTTAATTACAAAAATAAATTTAAAAATTTTAAAAAAATTTAAAAGTTTTTTAATTTTTGTTTATGATCTCTATCTTTTTAATTTTTATACTTTTTTTTATTTATGATCTCTATCTCCACTGTCCTTAACTTTTTTTTAAAAAAAAACAAAATAAAAATAATTTTTTATAGGGATATTATTAAAATTTTCCTCTAGTTTGACGTATTAGTCAAAATTTCCTTTTAGTTTTATTTATTGCCAAAAAACCTTGCATAGTTTTATTTATAGTCAATTTCTCCCATACCGTTAGTTTTAATTACTAAAAATACTGTTAACCGTTAACTTTTCTATTAGGAATAATATTAAAATCCCTCTATAATTTGATGTACTAGTCAAAATCTCTCTGTTACATTTAATGCCCATATTCACCCCCACCCCCCTATCCCTTCCCTCAATTTCATTTTATAGTCAATTTTTCTCACACAATCATTTTTAATTACAAAAATAAATAAAAAAAATTAACAAAATTTTTTTTAAAAGTTTTTTAATTTTTGTTTATGATCCCTATCTTTTTAATTTTTTTTTAATTTTTATACTTTTTTTTGTTTATGATCTCCACCATCTATCTATAGAGATGAAAATTGGAGGTTCATATTTTTATTTTAAATTATTTATTTATTTATATATTTTTAAAATTTTTTTTGTGTTTATGATCTTCACCATCCATATATGGAGATAAACGGTGGAGATCCATCTTTTTATTTTTATTTATTTTTATTTTATATTTGATCTCTACCGTCCATCATATGATGTACCGGAGAGATTCGTTAATATTATAAATTAAAATTTTTTAATTTAATATTTATAGGCATTTACCTCTATACCCTTGGTGCTCTAAAATTTTTAACATAAAAGTTAACAGTCAAAGGTATTTAGGTAATTAAAACTGACGATAGGGGAAAATTGGTTATAAAATGAAACTACGGGAGGATTATGGTTATAAATGAAACTAAAGTGAAAATTTTGACTAATACATCAAACTAGAGGGACATTTTAATAATATCCCATTTTTATATCATTATTATCATATCTTAATATAAATAAAACCTTATCATTGTTTACATCAAATAGTTTAAGATAAAAAAAAAGGTTTAGAATTTGTTAAATTATTTACTTCTAGTTATTTGTATCATCATATCAAATAAAATTACGTAACAACTACTAATAGTAACAACAATATAAATGTCAAATTATTCATTTATAAATATTTTAATTCTAACAATAAAAAGTTAACAGTACATATATTCAGAGATGAGAAAAATAAAAAATAAACATTTCATTCAGATTTTTAGCTTTTTGTTTCAGTTTCTATTCAGCGTAAAATTCAGTATCGTACAACCACATCACCAGAAAAAAAATTGTAAGCCCACTAGAATTTGCATATGCCTAAAATCATTAGGTAATTCGATCTTCCTCGTCCTTTTTTCAATCTTATAAGTGAAGCTATCATTCTTTTATTGCTTTGAAAGCAAATGTTCATATAGTAACTCCCTATCTCACCATCTCATTTAATTACACAAGTCTCTCTTGGAGTTGTAAGTAGCCCTTTCTGTATAACCAATGTTTTACATGCCCTCAGCGTGCATCTCAAGTATACTAATTTTGTTAACATTTAGGTATATTAAATATTAATCACTAACAAGACAAAGATATTTTTGATTCATAAACAATACTACGATGCAACCTCAAAAGATACAGTCTTGGAGGAGTTGTTAAGGAGTGGGTATTACATTCAACAAGTTGCTTATGTTCCCTCTTTATAACATATGTATTCTTTCTGCAGAATATCATTATTATCTCGAGCGAATTGCACTAAGCTACTTGAATTTATATATAATTACACGTATAATATCAGTTTATAATTTATTGCACTCAAGTATCCTTGACTATGTTGATTTCATTAAAAGTAATTATTGACCAACTTTTTTAAAAAAAATGACAAAAATACCCTTCTTAATAAATATAAAAATAACATTAAAAAATATTAATTAATAAAAAATTAAAAATTAAAAAAATAATTCATTCAATTCATTTACAATTTCCACTATGTCCACTATGTCCACCATCATCATCATTATCTCCACTATTATCATCTTCCTCAAAATGACATACTAGTGGGTAAAGCACTTCAACTACAAAAATTTAAGAATAAAACCACAATTTTATTCATAAAAATAAAAACCATTTTTTTTTATATATGGATACCCCTTACCCAGAAAACATCAAAGTTAAAATATTCAACTTGATGAATGTAATAATAAAACTAATAAAAGTAGTATAACAACTCAACAAGTATGGAATAAATCTGATAAAAAATACTTATATCTGGAAATGGAAAATACCCAGATCTAGAAATGGAAGAGATCTGGGTATTTTCTTCCTTAACATTAAAAAAACAAAAAAAGTCAACTCACAGTCTTCTCCATCGCAGATGGAGTTTCGGCATGGAGCGCTGCTCTATTTGCAGGTGGGGCGGATCTGCTCCACCTTGTACTGTCCATTTTTTTTTTTTTGTGATGTGGTGTTTGATTTTTGAATGGATGGTTGATGGATTAATTGTTGAAGTTGGATGGGTGATGGTGATGAATATGAATAGTTGAATGAATTGAATGAAGGAAATGGTGAATTTTGAGGAAGATGATGATGGTAGAGATGGTGAATGAGTTATTCTTTTAATTATTTTTTAATTAATTAATATTTTTTAATGTTATTTTTATATTTATTAAGAAGGGTAATTCTGTCATTTTAAAAAAAAGTTGGTCAACAGTTACTTTTAACGAAGTTAATATGGTCAAGGGTATTTGAGTGTAATAAACGGTAAACTAGCATTATGCGTGTAATTATGCATAAATTCGGGTTAGCTTAGTGCAATTTGCCCTATTATCTCACTAGAAGAAAAAATGGTTTTTCTGACGAACAATTTCTAATGAAGTCCAAATATGGTCGGTAAAAATCATATTTCTAACGGTAAAAATGTAACCATCGGAAAAATGTAAAAAAAAAATATTTATTTTTTTACGACGGAACAAATATCCTTAAAAATGGTGTTGAAAGTTGTCGGAAATACTATGGAAACACTAAAACTAACATCTTTTGTGGACCTATTCTTAATGGATTAGGATCATCTTCTAACATAAGTTTTTCCTAAACTTTTACACATATGAAAACATGTGAATTTAATGGTTAGGATCTTTTGTTTTATTCTTTTTCTTTTTAAAATTTTTTTACACATCTGAAGACATGTGACACGTAACCAATTTAATAGTTAGGATTTTGTGTAAAAGTTTAGGAAAAATTTAAATTAGGAGAGGATCCTAATCCATTGTTGATTGACAAGCAGTTTAATATGCATGTTAGGATGTTGATGATCTTTACTCCGTCACTTTTATTAATATTTTGGGTCTTTATCGATAATTAATTTCTTGTAAAGGAAGTCCAAGTTGTACTAATATTTTTGCAGAGCTCCAAGAAGCTGTAACATTCAAAATTAGGTGACGTTGGTACGATAGAATGTTGCCCTTCTAAAACGAAGTTGCTTTAAGTCAAGAGACCAAGTTCCGTGAAGTATTTGTCCATTAAATTTTAGTTGAAATATGTTTACGTATCAAATATTAATCCAACGATTACGATGCTTAACCACCCTTTCTTGTTTCCTTTGAGTTGATAATGAACTTCAAATATCTACTCTGATAAGATAAAAAGATGTTTTCCGAATATCTAATATAAGGGTAAAATTTTCATATATATTATTAAATACGGATTTTAAGACTTGAACTCCATAACTAATGTAGATGGGGAGGTGCATACCACATAAACGTGAACGTAGTTCACTTCTATTTTTTCCTTTCCTTTTTAAGTGTCTTTTGTGTAAGGCCGTTTGTTCTTTTTTTTCAATTAACACTTAATGAGTTTGAATTAGATCAATTGAGTTGTTTTTTTTTTTGTTTTTTTTAAGTAATCAAACAACTCTAAATATCTAAAAAATAACTGAAAATAAAAGTAAAAAATTCTAATTTTGTATTTTTTCAAATCTCTATATTATATTTAAATTATTTTGTCCACAAGTATCCTTCCAAAAATAATATATTTTCAATTTTATCCAAATTTTATATCATAAATTTTCTTTCTTTTAATCTATTATTTACAAATACTATTTTTATTATATAGCGTTAATGTCAGACAATTTCAACATTATTGAACCTTAATTTTTTTTAAAAACAAAATAAAAGTATTTTTTATAGGGATATTATTAAAATCCCATCTAATTTGGTATATTAGTCAAAATCCCCCATAAATTTTATTTATGGTCAAAATCCCCGACATAGTTTTATTTATAGTTAACTTTCCCGCTACCATCACTTTTAATTACCAAAATACTCTTAACCATTAACTTTTTTATTAGGTATAATATTAAAATCTCCCTCTACTATGATGTATGAGTAAAAACCCCACCTATTTCATTTAAGGCCCAAATCTCTCTCCCCCTATTTCATTTTATAGTCAATTTTTTCCCTATCATTAATTTTAATTACCAAAATAAATAAAAAAAATGTAAGAAAATTAAAAAAGTTTTTAAACTTTTTTTAATTTTGTTTATGATCTCCACCGTCCATCTATAGAGATGAGAGGTGGATGTCCATATTTTTATTTTAAATATTTATTTATTTTTTTATGTATTTTTTAAAAAAAAATTTGTTGTGTTTAAGATCTTCACCATTCATCTATATAGATAGACGATAAAGATCCATCTTTTTATTTTTTATTTTTTTATTTTTTTATATTTAATTTCTACCGTCCATCATATGATGGACCAGAGATATTTATTGATATTATAAATTAAAATATTTTAATTTAATAGTTATAGACATTTACCTCTATACACTTGATGCCATAAAATTTTTGACAGAAAAGTTAATAGTCAAGAGTATTTTGATAATTAAAACTGACGGTAGGGGAAAATTGATTATAAAATAAAACTTGGAGGGGGAGGATTATGGTCATAAATGAAATTAGAGTTAAAATTTTGACTAATTCATCAAACTAGAGGGACGATTTTAATAATATCCCATTTTTATATCATTATTATCATATCTTAATATGAATGAAATCTTATCAGTCTTTGCATAAAATAGTTTAAGATTAAAAAAAAAAAGGGTTAGGATGTGTTAAATTATTTATTTTTTTTAAAAAAAAGTTAACAGTATATTTTGAGATGAGAAAAATAAAAAATAAACATTTTATTTAGATTTTAGATTTCAAGTTTCAATTTCCATTCAATTTTAAAAAAAATTCAGAATCATTCAATCTTCATATAAAAAATAAACCACCCTTTAACCCGTGCCCTCCTAAAATATTATAAAAATTGAGATATTGCATTTATTTTTCTTGTTTCTTGTAAATTGTCAAATACATCTTTTACCCCTATTTTTAAATATATTTTTTTTTGTTTGATTATTTAACAGAGCACAAACTCGCATTCGATCCAAACACCATTAAAGAAAAATAACATCAAATTAAACAAAATCAAAAACTCTATCCCACGATCTCACATATGTGTTCCAGTTGGAAGAGATGCATACAAACTCAATTCTATCAAAATAAAATTCAGAATAAAAATTATATGTAAAAAAAAAAAGCAAAATTATAAATAAAAATTGCATGTAAAATAAAAAATATTTATTAAATTACCATAATAAATATTTAGTAAGAACAAATGAAAAAGGTATATGAAATTACCATTTGATAATCCACAAGAACAACAACCACTATGGTTGTTTCCCTCTGTTGGTGGAATCTGATGCTCTTAATGTAGTCAATCTCTATCAATGTTTGACCTTTTCTAGAAGTGACATTAATAATTTGATTATAAATATTCAGGAGTTTTTTCGCTCCTTTGATGTTGTTTCTATTTCTCATATTCTTAAGTCGTGTAATGTTACAGCTCATGAACTTGCTAAAAAAGCTGTTAATCTTTGTATCTCTAATATTTGGTTTGCTTCCTTCCCTGGTTGGCTTTCTAAGTTGGCTAGGGATGATTTCTCTGGCTTTTTGCCTGATTGAGGTTTTTATATAAGTTCTTTCTTGTCCAAAAAAACCAAAAAAAAAAAAAAAGAGAACTACGACCACTATTACAGTGAAAAAATAAATGAGAGACCATATATCTTCCAGTAGAATTGTAATGTAATTGTTGAGTTTAATGTTAGATGTTTGCATCCATAATAACACGAGGGTAAAATAGGTATTAGACAATTTATAAGAAGAGTAAATAACATTTAGACCTCATGAGGTTTGTATTTTTTTACAGTCAAATCTGGTCAATCGTTAAATTGAATAAAATTTGACTAACAGCAGGGGAGGTCTTTATCAATAAACCCAAATGTTGTTTCCGCTTGGAGAAGAACAAATCTCAGGGGTCTGAGTATAATTTGCTCTTACAAGAAACAAGAAAAATGAATAAAATAGATGATTTTTTTTACTTGAGAAAACAATTTCTACAATTTTTTTAGGTGTTAACCTGTGCCTGAGTCCTGAAGAACCCATATGCACTGTTTGAAGGTGTAGTGGTCTCTATATACAACTCCATTCAAATTTTTATTCAGAATATGCCAAATACAATATCTATGAAGTGTATTTGGAAAAGTTTCAGCAATTGTTTTTGCCATCACAAGATCTTGATCAGTAATTATCATTTAAAGGTGAACCGCCAGGAATGACTTTAATTGCTTAAATAACCACATAAAGGAAACAGTGGTCTCATCACTCAAGAATGAGCTAACCAAAAATGATAGCCTAACAACGGTTATTAACTCATGGTGTAAATATCATACCATATCTATAGATGTTCTAGGTTTCATAAAATACAACCATGTCACCAAAAAAAAAAATGTAAGCCGGCTAGAATTTGCATCTGCCTAGAAACATCAGGTAATTCGATCTTCCTCATTCTTTTTTAATCTCATAAGTTGTTATGACTAGGTTCTAGAACCGTCGGTTCTGATTCTGAAACCGGCGATTTTAATTCCCTAAAGGGGGAACCTGAACCGTGGGTAAAAGATTTCGGAACCGGCAGTTCCACATCGGTTTTGATTCCATGCCGATTCTGCCCGGTTCGAACCAAACCGGCGCCATCCATACTCATAAGTGAAGCTGTCATTCTTTTATTGCTTTGAAAGCAAATGTTCATATAGTAACTCCCTAGCACGCCATCTCATTTAATTACACAAGTCTCTCTCTCGTAGTTGTAAGTAGCCCTTTCTGTACAACCGAGGTTTTACATGCCCCCAGCTTGCATCTCAAGTATACTAATTTTGTTAACATTTAGGTATATTAACTATTAATAACTAACAAGCCAAAGATATTTTTGCTTCATAAACATGATTACCATTACGATGCAACCTCAAAAGATATAGTCTTGGAGGAGTTATTAAGGTGTGGGTATTACATTCAACAAGTTGCTTCTGTTCCCTCTTTGAAGAATATCATTATTGTCTCACTACAAGAAAAAATGGTTTTTCTGACGAACAATTTCTAACAGAGTCCAAATATAGTCAAAAAAGTCCAACGATAAAAATATAGCCATCGAAAAAATGTAAAAGAAATATCTATTCTTTACAATGGAATAAATATCCTTAGAAATGGTGTTGAAAGTCGTTGGAAATACTATGGAACACTAAAACTAACATCTTTTGTGTAAACATTGTAAAACTCACGCACTTCATCTAATGACAAACATTATTGACTATGCTTCGACTTATTATTGTCACTCACGGGAATTAGGGTGAATATGTGTATTTTAAAAACTTTTAAGACTTTAAAAATTATGATTAAAATTAATTAATCATGTAAACTTGAAAATATGTCTAGATGAGTACTTTAAAAATCTGTCCTGAAATTATCCTGATCTGAACAACAACCAGATAGTGTAAAGTCTAGATTGATCTGAACATCAGTTTTGACAGTTTTTCATTTTCAAGTTTAAATCTGAATTGTACTAAATCAAATTCCATTATGTGCAGTAAAGTATAAAAGTATTCAACCACAAAATAATTCAATGGTTTTTTACGTGGAAACGCCATAGGGAAAAACCATCGAACCCCGTCCAACGAGAGAGCAATTCACTATATGAAAAACCACAACATATCCCTATCACAATAACATTCAGATTATAGAACTGACTCTCCTCTCACCACTGCGATCGCTGCATCTAAATATTTGTACTTAGGTTGAAAGGTTCAATGAAGAACAATGTGCTTGTTGTCCATCTAATTTTTTAGCCTACTATATTGGTTGTTACAGCCTTGATATCTTCAATGATCACAGTTTATTCTTTTAGTCATAATAATGAAATTTTCTGCAACCTAAAGGAACTATATTGGAAATCTAAAAGCCATGAGTGATTATGATTGTAAGGAGATATGTTTTTATGTTGGTTTATTCTTATGTCAAAACACCTATTTGCCTGTATTTTTGGCTGCATAGGTTGTCCCTTGTCCGTTTAGATCTCCACTTCAAGTGAAGCGACTTCTGGCATAGTCATCCTTTCAAGATTTGGTAAGTTTCTAACTTGGCTTGGATTCCTGAAGAGACTTAAGTACTCACATAAACAATTTGCATATTTATGTTCTTGTGTTGTTGTGCACAATTCATAGCAAACGCATACATTCCATGCATGTGTCATGCATTGTAGTACAATTTAGTCGCATGCAAACTTAGTTCTATATCTTTTGTGTTTGCATATTTATGTTGTCCGTGCTTGAGTCTTTAGACTCGTTGCATTTGTAAGCATGTTGAGGTCAACCACAATCATGTTTCTCACTCGCGACCTAAAAGAGTGTGCTCGCAAATTCTTGGTCGTGGTTCCTCTAGTTGTTGACTGTGATACGTGCAGTGACCATTCACCCTTGTTCAACCCCATGCATAACATACAAGATTGGATGAGACTCAGTCAAGTCAATATTAGTTGTTGTCGGTTATTTTAATAAATAATGTTAGTTGGATTTCCCTTGATTATTGCTTGTAGTGGCTGATTATTTAACAGCCCACTTTCCATGTTTTCCGTTTAGGTGTAACAACTAGTTTCCTTAAAGTTAGGACATGTTGTTTGCAGTTGGTAACTCTTCTCATATAAAAGAGTTACAGCAGTTTCAATAAAGGCATGACGGATTATTACGCAAAAGCTTCTCAAACCTTAATCTTCTTCTTTATGCTATCTCTACTCTTCTTTCTTCGTAACAGACTGGCTATGTCTCGCGACCCTAGAGCGCGATGGTGCACTCGCGGTGGTTGGCCGTGGTTTCAACCCGATGAATGATGATACCAGTTGAGACTCGCGATCCTGCCTCAATACATCAGATACAATCAGCTCTAGCATCTCCATATCTGCCACTCCAGCTGACTTCCCATGATTGAGCTTCAGCTGATCAATACCAATCAAAGTCAGAACATGATATGTTCATGCCATATCAATATAACCAGTTACAAAAATCTTTCCTGCCATCTACAACTGATTGCCAACTGGGATAACAAACTTTCCCGCCAAGTGTAACAACCGGCAACTTTTTGGTAGCCCGGGCTCAACTTAAAATGAGGCCCAACATGTTATACTTTGATAAATTCTAACAAATACAAAATTTTATTAGACATATATTTTTTTATGACTAAAATCCAATGGGAGGTTAGGTCATCACGCCTTTAATTTTATTAAAATTAAACGCAGTTATTACAAAAACTGGATAAAGAAAAACAAATTTTAAAAAGCACTTACAAAAACTCAACAAAACAAAATTTAATGCACTAATAAATATAATTTTCACAACCGAGCACAAATTTATAGTGAGAAACTTGTATAAATGTCACCAAAATATTAGACTAAATCCTTATAGATGAATTCAATTTCTAAAGTATACCAAATGCCGCACATAAAAAAATGAACTAGAGGAAAATGAAAAAAAAATTAAAGAAATTAATTATTATACTGGTTGTTTTTTATTAAAAAAAACTTTACTTGCATTGAGTTTTGATAATCACTTAAAAGCTTTTTCGTTACTCTTAAGGATCTCAAAATTTAACATAAAGAAAATAAAAAATAGGGTTTTGATGTTTGAAGAAGTAGTTAGGGCCTCAGAATTCAACATAAAAAAAAATTTTGAGCCCATGCAGCATCACTTCATCAGATCAATATAAAAACTTAAAAAAAAAATTAGATCTAAACAGTTTAAAAATCAATATATATAAATAAAATAAAAAAAATTTTGAACCCCTTGGATCTGAAGCCTTGGGCAGTCGCCCCTAGCACCCTGCCCAAGGCCGGCCCAGTATCTGATCAGTCCTTCACTATTATATATAGCCTATCAAATCTTGTAAATGATATATGATGATTCAATGAAATATTCTAAAGGTTTTCAGCTTCAATTTCTTTTTTGCTGCTTAGCTTTACTTCGCTTTTCAAAAACAACCAACTTGAAGTAATTTATGTCAATAGCATATTTTCCTAATTTTCAGTGAAGATACTTTTTTTTTTGTTTAAAATTTTGATACATATATGTTAATATAGTATCCATCATTGCATGACAAAAAGAAAATGATTCCTATTAAAGCCCCATTGTTTTAATTTTATTTAGTGAGTGTAGGTTTCATTGGACTCTTACCTATGTGGCAAGGGGTGGAGCATGTTATGTTGTGGTGGTTGTAGATCACTTCATCAAATGAATAGAAGTGGAAGAATTGACAACAAATACCAAGAAAAGAACTACAAATTTCATATAGAGATACATGGTATATATGTAGATATGGGGTGACTGAGGTCATCATTTGTGACTTTGGGAAACAATTCAAAAATTGTTTTTAGAGAATTTTGTGAGAAAGTGGTAATCTAGTGCCACTAAACTTTCATAGAATACCCTCAATACAATGGCTTAAGCCACTTTCATAGAAATATCATTGAAATAATGGCATTGAAAACCCACATAATAGCATAATAATCTAAGTTTTTGCGAAACTCTACAAGTTTTCACAACAAACATCCTTGCGGAAAATTTATTTTTTTTAAAAAAATTATAGCTTACCACCCTCATAGCTCCAAGATCAACCACATTAGCAAAAATACTCAAAGGAGCCGAATGGGTCAGAGTTGGGATCGAATTCAGCCCGGAGGGAAGACAATGACTTTGGTTTGCCTATCAATGGTGTGTCTTCTCTTGGAAAAGGAGGCAACCTATGTGAAGAAGTTTGAGAGGGAGAGATAGAGTGTGAAAGAAAAAAATATAAAAATTGTTAAATTTAGGATTTTTTGGGAATTTCTATTTGGGATTTTATATCTACTACGGGCCAAAGGCCCGTAGTGGATTTTATTATTTAATATGGGTTTAAGCGGCCCGCTATGGATAATATATTATTCACTATGAGCCTTTAAAAGGTCCGTAGTTGATAGAGATACTAAAAACGAACCCCTGATGCCCGTAGTGGATAACTCATAATGAATATTCTATTGTATTATAGTGGTTGGTTGAAGTTAGCCAAAAAAAAAAAACTAAGAAGAACCTTTTAAAGAGAGGATCATCTAACTCACATTCATATATAGATAAATTCAACTACTATATATATATATATATATATATTCAACTAGCATTTAAGTGATTAAGAATATTTAACTGTGTGACAACAATACAGTCCTTTTGAACTCTCAGATACTAGTAGACGAAATAATAGCAATTCATCTTTATTTTAGAAAAAAAAAAATCAGATTAATTCAAAGGCATGAACTCATGAATGAGAAAATAAAGTATAGAGAAAAGGACATATCTTTATTATCACTTATCAGCAACTGAAATCAATCAATCAATTTATGGGTTATAATTTATATGGCCCGCCATACACCAATCAATTCAAATCAAATTAAATCAGTCCAATTTAATTTAATTTAGTTGGATTTAGTTTTCAATTTTTGATTCAATCATCACTTTTTATCGATTTTTTAACCCTACTTTTTACTGCCGCGACCTGTACCGGCGCCTTTATTAAAAAGTATTCCACTATCTGTTGAACTGAAGCATTCAACTTTCAAATTTTAAATTAAAAAAATAATAATAAATTAATTTTTTTAATAATATAGAGAAAGGGCAAAGTTGCTACTATTCGTATATCTGGTTGGTTCTATATCAATTGCATCATCGATCAAATATACCGAAAGGAAGCGAAGCAGAGAATTTTTGATGGCTGGGTATGCACTATAATCACAGCCAATTGTTGGCTTTTCATGTTGTCTTTTTAAGATCTAAGCGTCTTTTTTGCTTTGATTTTTAGTTGAGATTGCGTATCCGATGTGCGCACGTGCTTTGAATCACTTGTTGTTTTCTTTTGTTTCTTTTCGTGTATTAATACAACTCAACAAAACAAAATTCATTACACTAATAAATATAATTTCATAACATAGCACAAATTTATAATGAAAAACTTGTATAAATATCATCAAAATATTAAACAAAATCATTATGGATGAATTCAATTTCTAAAGTATATCAAATACCGCACATGAAAAAATGAACTAGAGAAAAAGGAAAAAAAAAATTAAAGAAATTAATTATTATACTGGTTATTCTTAACCAACAACAATTTAAAATTTTGATTGAAAAAAAAGTTACCTGTATTGGATTTAGATAATCACTTAAAAGCTTTTTCGTCACTCTTGAGGGCTTCAGAATTCAACATAAAGAAAATAAAAAATAAGGTTTTGATGTTTGAAGAAGTAGTGAGGGTCTTAGAATTTAACATAAAAAAAAAAAAAATGAGCCCATGCAGCATCACTTTATCAAATCAACATAAAAACTTAAAAAAAAATAGGTCAAAACAGTTTAAATATCAACATAAATAAATAAAATTTGGACCCCTTGGACCTAAGGCCCTGGGCACCCCTAGCACCCTGCCCAAGTCCGGCCCAGTATCCTATCAGTCCTTCGCTAGTATGTATAGCCTATCAGATGTTGTAAATGATACATGTCATGATTAATCAATGAAATATTCTAAAGGTTTTCAGCTTCAATTTCTTTTCTGCTGTTTAGCATTACTTTGCTTTTCAAAAACAACCAACTTGCAGTAATTTATGTCAATAGCATATTTTCCTAATTTTCAGTGAAGATACTTAAATACTCAAAGGAGCCGAATGGGTTAGAGTTGGGATCGAATTCAACCCGAAGGGAAGACAATGACTTTGGTTTGCCTATCAATGGTGTGTCTTCTCTTGGAAAAGGAGGCAACCTATGTGAAGAAGTTTGAGAGAGGGAGAGATAGAGTGTGAAAGAAAAAAAATATGAAAATTGTTAAATTTAGGATTTTTTTGGGGATTTCTATTTGGGATTTTATATCCACTCCGGCCCTTTAAAAGGCCCGTAGTGAGTTTCATTGTCTAATACGGGTTTAAACCGCCCGTTATGGATAATACATTATCCACTACGGGCTTTTAAAGGCTCGTAGTGGATAGAGATACTAAAAAGGACTCCTAATATCCGTAGGGAATAATTCATAATGAATGTCATATTTTCTTGCGGTGCTTAGTTGAAGTCAGCCAAAAAGAAAAAAACTAAGAAGAATCTTTTAAAGAGAGGATCATCTAACCACATTCATATATAGATAAATTCAACTAGTATATATATATAAATTCAACTAGCATTTAAGTCACTAAGAATATTCTTAATATTTAACTGATTGACAAGATGAGATTTTGAACCGGTTCGGAATATTTTATTGGTGCAGTTCGGTTGAATTTTTTTTAAAATCAATCGAATTGGTTCGGCTCTCAATTTAGCGCTCCAAACTGACAAACTGAACGGGAACCGGCCTATATATATATAAAACCAAGCTTGAGTCAAACTGTTTCATTTCATTTAGCTCAAAAAAAAAAAATTCTTTATTTCTCAAAGTAAGAAAAGCCGATTTCCATTCTCAGCCAATTTGACACTGTTGAGAAAAGGACATGTCTTTATTATCAGCAACGGAAATCAATCAATCAATTTATGGTTTATAATTTATATGGCCCGCCCACTAGCCAATCAAATCAAATCGGATAGAATCGAATCAATTTAATTTAATTTAGTGTGGTTTTGATTTACTTTATTTTCAATTATTTTTTTAAAAATAGATCAATTATCAATTTTTATCTATTTTGAACCTGCTTTTTACTGCCGCGACTTGTACCGGCGCCTTTATTAAAAAGTATTCCACTCTCTGTTGAACTGAAGCATTCAACTTTCAAATTTTAAATTAAAAAAAATAATAAATTAATTTTTTAATAATATAGAAAAAGGGCAAAGTTGCTTCTATTCATATATCTGGTTGGTTCTATATCAATTGCATCATCGATCAAATATACCGAAAGGAAGCGAAGCAGAGAATTTTTGATGGCTGGGTATGCACTATAATCACAGCCAATTGTCGGCTTTTCATGTTGTCTTTTTAAGATCTAAGCGTCTTTTTTGCTTTGATTTTTAGTTGAGATTGCATATCCGATGTGCGCACGTGCTTTGAATCACTTGTTGTTTTCTTTTGTTTCTTTTCGTGTATTTATGGTTGGTTTTATGGTTTTCTTTAATTTTGTATATAATGGACGTTATGTATTTGGGTTATTTAAGCTTTGTTTTAAATGAAGTTCATATGAGGTCTTACGTCGATTTATGCAAATGTATTTTCTTCATTGGATGTTGAGTGGATGCTATTGCTGCAAACACCCGAGTGAAGAGGTGTTATTTTGTTTGGTAAAGTTTTAGACTTTTTGATTCTCTGTGCGTTTTAAGTGCAATGTGTGTTTTTTGAGAAGCCTGAGTAAAAAAGAAAACTAAAAGCAAAAAGGAATTAGTAGATGAAGGTTCAAGAATGTGTTGATTACTTTTCTATCATATTAATGTATTAATAGTTATCATGGCTGTGTAGTTATATTAAGTTTTGATTACTGGTTTCAAACCATTACCCAAGTATATTTTGTGTCGTATTTAGATGAAGTTGAAGTATACCTGAAAGATAAGAAATAAAGAAACTAGTTGCTATTCTTTTGTTTTTAAGCTTTGAGGGTATGTGGTATGCTGTGGATAATCATCGCCATTTTAGTTAAGAACATGGGTATCGATTTGTTTTTCTGCACTTATGTTTAAGTGATAGTTCTAGGCGATTTTAACCTAAGACAAAGAGGAGAAATAGATGTTGGTCTTTTTTAAACATCTGATTGTGTTGTGTATATATAGTACACTTGACTGCAAGTTTTTTACTTTCTGCAGACCGTCATGGTTGGTGGATAGTAACAGAATTGCAACAAAAATCAAGAGTGCATCTGGGAAATGTGATCCGGAAAGAGTTGTATGGAAAAGCAATCCAACTAAAGCTTGTCCAAATTGCCAACATGTTATTGACAATAGTGATGTATATTTCTAACTTACTTTTATGCCTTCTGATGATTTATCAGCTTTCGTAGTCAATTAACGGGATTATGTTAGTATAAAATTCAGATTCATAAATTTCAAAGTCTAACGGAATACTCTATATATACACATTGTTTGTATATATATGTATATTTTTTTTGTGAAAAAAGAATATTTTGATTGAATATTTTGTGTACAGTTGATGTGTCCAATGTCCATGCCTTATGAAGTATTTATCGATTTATAGATGTTAGTTCCGTGTAGAAAATAATGGCTTAGGGCTCCATGCAAAAGGATGGGAGAATTAAGGATATCTGCTAGAAAGACTACACATTTCATGACATGTGCTGAAAAGTAGCTTTTTGCGTGTATTTCCCCTCCATATTTTTTTTCCCTTGCTTAGCTATCTTTCTTCTGTGGTTTAACTGGTTATACTTTGTCATCTGGAGATCCTATATGGTAGGAAGATTGCTTATCTGTACTGTTCTTTAGTCAAGAGGAAGTTGAAGTTTGTTGTGCATGCATAAACCTTTTCTTCGCATAACTCAGATATTTGATTTTTGGTTTGGTGGTAATCTATGTAAAAGATTTTTCTTTTTTCTTTTTGTTTCTTGTTTTTATCCTTTGGATTCAACAAAAAAATAAATAAAAATTATACAACAATGAAAGTTAAAATTGTAAATATCCCTTTTATTGATAATTTACTGCATAAACTTAAATGTTTCTGATATCCACATCTTGATTTCTAAATGTCATCTACTGCCTTACGCTTCTTGTGCGATCTTTCAATGTTCCCATTAAAGCTTTCTATTGCAGTTTCTTATGTGAGATGAAGTACTTTTATCTCTATTGTGGACCATGTAATAATTTTTTATGCATTTTGAGATTTTATAGCAAGAATATAGTATGCTTTTAACAAAACAATAGTACTGGTTCATGGATATTCTTTTCTTTTCTTTTTTCTTTCTTTTTTGTTTGGAAAAGTATATTTGTGGGCCCTGTAAAGAATCTTGAACTGAGTTTTTGTTTCTACTATGGGTATCTACATGTAATGTATGTATGTTAGTATTAATCTATACTGGGAGAGTGAAACTTAATGAGACTTCGAGTGCATGTCGATACATCTTCTTTGACATTAACAACTAAACTCTGACAAATAATACGGTTGACATTTAGTTGTTATGCAATTGCTACTCCGTACTATCTGTGAGTTTTTTCATTCTTGTGTGTTTGAATATTATTTCTCTACTTTCAAATGTTAGGTTGACTGAAAAGCTTGAGTCTCAAAAGAATAGTCCACTGCTACCATACATTAGATTTTTGTTGTAGGTAACTAGAGCTAGTTAAATTGTATCATCTTTGAAATATTGGCTATCTCTACAGGGGATGCAATATAGTTGCTTGTAGTTACAACCAATCTAACCATCCCAACATGATCTTTTAGCCAGTGAGTGTTGGTTGTTTCTAGAACTAGATGATAAATTTTTGAGTGGACTAACTTCAGATTGTGTAACGGTTGGTTAATGCTTGAATACTTGTGTATAAGATGTAATCTGTTTTGTTTGTGATGCTCTCACATCTTGATTCTTGCACAAACGCATTCCGTGAGATCTTGATCATCACAGATTAGGGATTAAATTTTAGGATTTCTGTCTATTTAGTTCCACTTAAAATAGTTTTATTGTTCATAGATCTTAGCAATTTATTTGTTTAGCTGATTATATAGCTTATGTTCTCAATGAGAACAAAATGTTTGGCCCTGGTAAATTCATATAGCATTATAACCTGTCTGTCTCAGGTTGCTCAAGAGTGGCCGGGATTACCCAAAGGTGTAAAATTTGATCCATCTGATCAAGAGATTATATGGCATTTACTTGCTAAAGTAAGTGAGGGCGGCTTAAAACCCCATCCATTTGTTGAAGAGTTCATTCCAACTGTTGATCAAGATGATGGAATCTGTTACACGCATCCTCAATATTTGCCAGGTTGGTAATGCAGTTTAGCCTAGCTTTGCTCCTTAATTGTCTGTATTTAATTTTAGATGGAAATTGAAACTTTTTAGGTGTCAAGCAAGATGGAAGTTCATCCCACTTCTTTCATAGAGCAATCAAGGCTTACAGTACTGGAAATCGAAAGCGTCGAAAGATAATTGGTGATGATTTTGCCGATGTCCGCTGGCACAAGACTGGAAGGACAAAACCAGTGATGTTGGATGGGGTTCAGAAAGGGTGTAAAAAGATTATGGTTCTTTATATGAGCATGGCCAAAGGAGGCAAAGCTGAGAAAACTAATTGGGTGATGCATCAATATCACTTAGGAACAGGAGAGGATGAAAAGGAGGGGGAGTATGTTATATCTAAAATATTTTACCAGCAGCAACAAGGCAAACAGGGTGATAAAATTGAGCAAGATTTTCCTGAAAGCACTGATGCCATGATTGCAAAAGTAGATCCAGTCACACCCAAGTCAGTGACTCCTGACCCACCTCGTACCGAAAAACGACCTTCTGATTTTGATTTTCGTCAAGAGTCTAATGGTACTTGCACAGATCAATTTGTTCAGGTAGAATTTCCTCTATTTACTTATGTGTCTCTATATCTCTCTCTCTCTCTTTCTCTCTCTCGATAGTAGTGCAAAAACATGTTTTAGGATGTTTTTATTTTGACTTAATTCAGGTTGAAGTGATCAAATTTTGCTAAATTAATGGGTGATGTGGTGTGCTACATGTGATAATCATTACATTAAGTGAAGAAAATAAATTGAAAAGAGAAGAATGAAGCTTAAAAAATATTTTTCTCTTTACATTTTAACATGTTCTTTCCTGAACAAGATCCTGACAATTGCTTTTTCCTGACTTCTATTATATATGTAAGCACCCTGAGGCGAGGTATGTAGAAGTAGAGGTTCAACCTGAATGTGGAAAGCCTAGTTACAATGATCAACTCGAAGCAGAAAATCATGCTAACCAGCTGGTGGAAAACAATGATAATCATGCTGAGGAAGATCCTAAATGGTGGGACAGTGAGTCACAGTATCTATTGGATTCTCAACAACTTGTGGAAGGGCTGTCTCTATGCGACGAACTCCTCCAAAGTCAGTCCCCAAATAGGGATGGAAATGTAAATGATGGAGCATCTGAGGGAAAACCCCGTCTTTCTGATTATGCTCAATTAGGACCTGAAGATTTGAAAAAGGATTTGGAGGATTGTCAAAATTTGGTCCTTGATCCAGCAAACATAGAGCTTGATACCCCTCCAGAATTTCGACTAAGCCAGCTTGTATGCTTTCTTCTCTATTGTTATGCTTTACCTTGTATTGGAATTATCAACATTCTTAGTTTCTCAATTTTGTTTGATTCTGATGCATCCCTCACATGTTCACTGTAGGAATTTGGTTCGCAGGAGAGCTTCATTGCATGGGGTGGAAGTAATGTGATTGACTAAGTATGGTTTTTAATCGCAATCACGCCACAACGTGGTGAAATTTTCGTTGTCACTTCTGTGAATTATTTGCTATTTATAATTATCCTTGGGTGACCAACCATGAACTGTAATTTTTTGCTAGACACCCAACTATAAGTAATGGTGGTGAAGTTGCTGTTATTTACTCTTTTTGCTAGAGAAGTTACTCTTTATGATCTATGCTGCAATTTCTCATATATGAGATTAGACAAGTCATGGTCTTTAGAAGTAATTTATCAAGCTTTTTATGTCAAGGAACAATGTAAATCTGCTAACAAGTTACACTTTCTGTAATCTTGCATGTTTTTTGATTGTTGTAACAGCTTCATTCCAGATAATACCATGCATATTGTCAAATCACATATGGTCTGATTTCGCCTATGTCCGTTATGAAACTACTTCTTGTTGCTAAAATTTGAAGTTGCCTCTTAATTGTCTCTGCAACTGATCATTTAAAGAATTTATTGATCTGGGATGTTTAAAAAACATGGCTTCAAATTCACAACGTATCTGGATTAACGTTGATTTGTCTCTTGAATGTGCACAACTGGACAATGAGCCACGGTTTTGGCTAGTCTGGCAATTAGCATTATCTTGGTCAGGTATTATAGGGTTAGCCTAGCAAGAAAAACAGAATGAAACAATGTGTGGACCATCTAACTAGTGGCAGAATTCATGCTCCATTGAAGTCAAAGCAACATATATAGATTGGTGGAATGAGAAAAAATGGAGAGAATCACAGCTTAGAGAAGTGAAACATTCATGAATCTATATAGGCTTACAGATAGGAATAAGCTGTAAAGAAAATGGCTCAAGACTCAAGAGACCACTAGGCCTAGTCATTGTATAAGTTTGAAGGTAGCAGGAGCTTTGTTGCCTCTTCATTGATAGCATGATTGCTTGTGGGGAAGCTAAAGCTATCCTAGTAGTTACCTAGGCTGGCATGTTGAAGTTGAAGGTTGAGTGCCCTTGGCTGGATAAAGAGTAGGGTACTTGCTTCCACGTAGAGCACAAAAGCTGTCTTGATTGAGTGTGTTACAGAGCTAACACAGGAAAACCGGGCCAGTGTTTGCTGGTAAAGGGTGTGTTTCTCTCTCTTGATTCCATGATGGAAGTAAAGTGCAGACACAGAGGACCACAACACCCTTGTCAATTTGGCTCTTTCAATTAAATGCAAAGCCAATTTTGTTCTGAGATGCCATATAAGTCTTCAAATTATAAACATGTTCTTTAACAAGACATTGAATCTGCACAAAAGAAACAATTATGATGATGATGATGATGTCGTATTGTGAATGTTTGCAGATTCTTAAAATAATAAATTTCTTCAAAATTTAAGTGAATCAAAATTTGTTTAATTAATCAAAATAATAAACAAGTGTGGTTGGTGGTATACAAGATGGTCGGCTCAAAACAACATGCAGAATCTAAATCTGTGTCTTGGTATTCAAATCTTTATCAACCTACTCTTAACTGCCAAAACACCCTGCTATCTCATAAACACTTTTAAAACAAAAATCATGCAAGTAATATATACTATAGAGCACTTAGAATTTTCATATATAGTAATAGGAGATATGGAGTTAAAAATAGGGATATTCCTATTTTCTCCCCTCACGTTTCATTTAACAATAGTTTACCCCCTCACGTTTCAAAAATAGACATTTTCCCCCCTGACATTAACTTTCCATCCAAAAAAATACTATTCCGTTAATAGTGAAGGGCAAAATAGTAAAGTTAAAATAAAATGAATAGTTTTAAAAAAAAAAACAAAGATTAGATCTCTACCGTCCATCTGAAGTGAGATGGACGGTAAAGATTATTTATTCTTAAAAAAAAAATTATTATAAATTTTTTAATTTAAAAAAAAATTATAAAACTTTTTTTTTAGTGGAGATCTCCACCGTCCATCAAATCTGATGGACGGTGGAGATCCAATCCTAAAAACAAAAAAAAAAAAAAAAAAACCAAAAAAAAGAAAGAACCTTCAAACTTGCTGGAGATCCAGCCATGGCTGGATCTCCAGCTCGACGAACCCAGAAAGGGTTCGTCGACGAAGACGAACCCATCTGGGTTCGTTAACGATCTGGGTTCGCCGTCGACGGCGAACCCAGATATAGGAATTAAAAAAAAAAAAAAAAAATCGAAGTCTTCGACGAACCCGTTTCTGGGTTCTTCGTCGAACCCAGAAACTGGGTTCGCGAAGAACCCAGAAACTGGGTTCGCGAAGAACCCAGTCTCTGGGTTCTTCGTCGAACCCAGAAGGGTTCTTCGTTCGAACCCTTCTGGGTTCGAATCGAACCCAGAAACGGGTTCGAACGAAGAACCCAGATGGGTTCTTCGTCGAACCCAGAAACTGGGTTCGCGAAGAACCCAGTTTCTGGGTTCTTCGTCGAACCCAGAAGGGTTCTTCGTTCGAACCCTTCTGGGTTCGAATCGAACCCAGAAACGGGTTCGAACGAAGAACCCAGATGGGTTCTTCGTCGAACCCAGAAACTGGGTTGGCGAAGAACCCAGAAACGGGTTCGTCGAAGAACCCAGATGGGTTCTTCGACGAACCCGTTTCTGGGTTCTTCGTTCGAACCCGTTTCTGGGTTCGATTCGAACCCAGAAGGGTTCGAACGAAGAACCCTTCTGGGTTCGATGGGTTCTTCGAAGAACCCAGAAACTGGGTTCTTCGAAGAACCCAGTCTTCGAAGAACCCTCTGGGTTCTTCGTTTTTTTTTTTTAAACCTGCATCTGGGTTCGCCGTCGACGGCGAACCCAGATCGTTGACGAACCCAGATGGGTTCGTCTTGGTCGACGAACCCATCTGGGTTCGTCTCGCTGGAGATCCAGCCATGGCTGGATCTCCAGCAATTTTTTTGTTTTTTTTTATTATTTTTTTTATTTTGGGTGGAGATCCAATCTCCAGATTGGATCTCCACCGTCCATCAGATTTGATGGACGGTGGAGATCCAATCTGGAGATTGGGTCTCCCCATTCAAACTTTAATTTTTAAAATAAAAAATTTATAATAATTTTTTTTTAAGAATAAATAATCTTTACCGTCCATCTCACTTCAGATGGACGGTAGAGATCTAATCTTTTTTTTTTTTAAACTATTCATTTTATTTTAGCTTTACTATTTTGCCCTTCACTATTAACGGAACAGTAATTTTTTGGATGGAAAGTTAATGTCAGGGGGGGAAAATGTCTATTTTTGAAACGTGAGGGGGTAAATTATTGTTAATGAAACGTGAGGGGGGAAAATAGGAATATCCCTTAAAAATATGATCAATCAAGCCCTCCAAGATATTATGTAACCACATCTACCTCTATATACGCTATATTAAATCTCACAAACCCACGATTTTGTTTTTTTGAAAGAAAGGGAAAAGATTCCAGAGATTTATTCAATAATATCAGTTAGAATAACATGATTAATAAACGAAGGTCCATGAGAAAGTAAAGCCTATCCATAGAACACGACAAAGTAGGTTGGCTAACAAATGAGCTACAATATTACCAACTCTAAGAGTGAAGACACAACAACAATCACTAAAAGAAGATAAGTAAAAACGAATGTCTTCCAGCAAAAAGCCAGTATCAGCAAAAGGTTGGTCAAAGCCAATTTTGCAAATGGCCAAAAGAGAATTAAATTCCACAATTGAAATGTCAAAACCTAAAAGACGAACAAGATGTAGCACTTCCGTTAAAGCAAAAACCTCTCCTATCAAAGAAGAGATGAAGCGCTCGGCTCTGGAGGTCAAAAAAGGTCTGACCATAGGTGCACTCCACCAACATGGAGATTGTGTCTACTGGGAGTCGAACTCGGACATTACCAAAACGATTCGCTCTCATCTAATGTGTGATGACCAATCACACTATACCCGATGGTTTCTAAAACCCTTTTACTTCACACAAAGTACAACACTTTAAATAGTTTGGAGTACATATTACATGCATTATTCTCCATGTACAATAATTATACAAACCAATTTCAATTATTGAAAATGAATTCATATAATGAGTGGAAATTGAGTTTTGACAAATTCATGGACAAAAGCCAATTAATGAAGATTTTCCATCCTTGAGATTTTTTCCTAGATTATTTTAGACTTCACATGCAAATGTTGTGAGAGTTGTTTAATAGGTTAAATATGTCATATATATAACAATTCATTATCTAAATTTGGTGATTGTTTGTAGAGTATGTGGACATAGTATTTGATACAGGGCGAAAATTATTTTGGTTCCTAATTTTTTTTTTGAATTATCATTTTCCAACCGATATTTAATATTTTAGCTCCCATAAACACCAACTTTTTTGAAATTAATAAAGTTAGTCATTATATTAGTGAACAGTTAGTTAATTGTAACGGTGTTAGAGGTATTTCAGGCTTTAAATATAAAAATAACTATTCAAATTTTTTTTTAAAAAAATAAAAAATGGTATTCTCCCTCCTTGTCAATGGTGTTATTTTTTTTATTTAAGGCAAAAAAAAAAAAATGGTGTCAATGTTGTTAGTCTTAACATTGTCAATGTTGTCCGAGCTCTCCACGAATGAGATTTGGCACCAGATATAATGGTGGGAGGAAGAAACCAGATCTAATAATGGGAGGATAGAACCAAATCTTCAAGTTGTAAGATTGAACCAAATCTACAGTAGTATAGTGAAAGGATGGGATGGACGGTAGAGTTTTTTTTTTTTCTTTTTTTATCATTAAATAATTTTTTATTTATTTTATTTTTATAATTTATAAAATTTTTAATGATACAATGGTCAATATATACATTCTAATAAGTTTAACCGTTAAAAATCTAATTAAAAGAACTAATTTCTTTAATTTTAGAAAAATTAAGAATCACAAAAGTAAAAACATCAATATATAAAAACAAATGATATTTTATAAAAAGTTGAGGACTAAAATAATTTTTATCCGTATATAAATTATGAAAAAGTAATATATATATATATATATATATATATTTGAATTCATATAGTGGATGCAATTAAATAATTATCGAAAGAGAGAATTGGTTGCGTAGACATGTGTGGTGGTGGTGGTGGGGTTGTGGATGAGGAGATGCACGTGGGCATGGTAAAGCCTGCCTCTTTGACCTATCAGCTTCTCTCTGTCGGCTCTCTTGAGAAGCTGCCACCTTCCTATGTGCCCGACAACTCACAACTACATGTATGCTCTTCCTATTAGGATTTCCATTCCTTCTGCAATCAACCATTTTCCTTTCTTTTTTTTTTCTTTTTTTTTTAGTTTTATTAAATAAACAGCAATGAAATTTATTGAATTATTCTCAAAATTAAAATTTATAAAAATTTATACTAAATTTTTCTGTTGTTAAATTTAACTGATAAAAACTAAGATTAACCATTTTTTAAAAAAAGTATAAAAAGAAACGAGAGATTTATAGTTAATACACCATAGATCCACTATGAATAGCAAACTAGGAGAGATTCGAACGTACTTTTAAAATGACAAATTTAATGCCAGGAAAATTCAGTAAGATTTTCTATAAACTTTGATTGTAATTATAATTTAATAAATAAATCTCATATAGGTTTACTGTTATTTATTCTAGAGCGAATTGCACTCAAGTACTCTGACTTATAATGTAATTACACATTTAATGTCAGTTTTACCATAATTACACTGGAGTACCCTGTAATCCGTTGACCGCCGTTAAAATAATGGTTGACCAAATGGATTCAGGGGTAAATTGGTCTTTTACGTTTAAATTTATTTTTAAAAAATTTAAAAAATCATCCAACTAATAAGAACATGCCACGTCATATTAAAAATATTTTTAAAAAAAATTTAAAAAACTCCACATCAACAAAAAAAAAATTAAAAAAATTTCTGATCTGGGTTCGCGATCTCAAACCCAGTTCCTGGGTTCGATCACGAACCCAGGTTGCTGGGTTTGCGATCGAGCCCAGCTGCTAGGTTCGTGATTGAGCCCAGCTGCTAGATTCGATCGCAAACCCAGATCTGGGTTTGTGATCGAACCCAGATCTGACTTTTCAATTTTTTTTTTCCTTTGCAGGGACAGTTTCGTTATTTTACCTGAATCCGTTTGGTCAACTGTTACTTTAACTGCGGTCAATGATTACAGAGTACTCGAGTACAATTATAGTAAAACTAACATTAAACGTGCAATTATATCATAAATCAGGGTACTTTAGTGCAATTCGCCCTTTATACTATTGTTATTACTCTACACCTGAAAACATAGAACAACTCCTTCCATCAGCCATGAAGGAGGAGTTGTCACGCCTTTGGTCTTTGTGTTGCTGCCACAAATGAGCAAGAAGAAACAAGAGAGAACACTATTGGATGGGAGCCATGAAGGACCATTCCATCTCTACCGTACACGTGGCACACACGTGAATGCAGGGGCTGTAAACCAATAATTGAACAGGCCCACATAAAGGAGTTTTGAGTTGACCACCTATCCTTTTGCTTAGACCTAAATATCTTTTTAATATGACCTGCTGCTGTTTGGTTAAAGACAATAAAATCAAACATGGAGATTGATCAACCAACCTGCTACTGTTTATGTTAACCATTGTGACCAAAACATACAAAAACAAAGATTTTAAATTAAACAACTTTGATAGTATAATCAAAGAAAGATTGATAGATATACACATGCAAACTAGTGGATGAAAAAAAGACTATTTGGGGAGGTGCTTTTGCAATTGTAAGGGCAACAAAAAGTGGTATATAAACAGTTGATAAAATTGAAGGATTATGAGTTCATGATTGATCAACACCAATCCTTATCGTGAGTACTTCAAATGATTAATGGGGGGCCTACACAACACTCCATGATTTTGATTAACCCTTCTTAAATCTACTTTAGCTTTGGCTTTTTCTTTAAACCTATAAAACAAACTTGGTCAAAAGTTCACACACCAACTTCACTATACTTTGTCACGAGTTTCACTTTTTTCCGAGCAAATTACAATCAGATATCAGAATATTTGATCATAGTATAATAAAACCGTATTTTTTTACTGTTTGATGAGGAGAGAAAAAATGACAAGCCTACCCAAAAAAAATATATATCTTCGTATTATAAAACTTTATCATTATGCTTAATGATCTCCCTCTTCTCTCTCTCTCAACTATGGTAGCTGGATAGTAAAATTAGCTATCATTATGCTTAATGTTTACTTTTTGTGGAAAATATCCAAATTATTAAAAAAGAAAAAAAAAAGATTGGTGACAATGTGTTGTTTAATTTGATATTTCTGAAGAAGGAGGCTTTAATCCAGTGATAGATGGATGGAAACCTCAAATATTTCATCTAGTTATAGCAGCACATAATCACAAATTGAAGAACTAAACAGAAACCATAAATCAAATATTGATTTTAATTAAAATCATAAATTATCAAGAAAGAATATGTATGTACAGCAACCATAATCAAAAGTTTTGCTTCAAAGCTATATATAGAGTGTACATACAAGCCCAGAAGGCCAACTGATACAAAAATTTTGTTTTAACGCTCCGATATAATCCGCCGGCGGTATTTACAGTCCACCAAAAAAACAAAAAAAAGAAAGAGAAGAAGAAAAGTGAAAAAAAAAGAGATCATGACAGACTAATCATGCCAACAAAGAAGCATGACCACACATCTTCTTATAATATAAAGCTTGGCTCTTTGTTCTCTAAGAACCCCTCCAAGCCCTCTGCTTGATAATCTTCTCTTTGAGCCTCCCATTCTGCAACTACTGTTCATCTTCATGTTCTTGATTTTTTTGTTTTTTTTCCTATTTGAATTAAGCCAATAATAATCTGTGTGTGAGAGAGATAAGATGAGGACTGGTAATATTATTGTTGATAGAAGTGAGTGATGAGTTTGGTTTGAGATGGAAATGGGGATGTGGAGGGGGTTCTTATAGTAAAGAAGAAAGGTGGTCCAGGCTCACGTTGGTCTAGTAAAAGAGCCAACGATGGGGCATGAAAGGGCGTGCAGTGCCCCCTCTAACACAGTCACACCATACATTACCATCTGGACCCTACCACCCCACTTGGCAATCCATATCCTAAGTACTCCATGCAAAACGAAAAAAAAAAAAAAAAAACCATAGCTCTCTCTCTCTCTCTCTCTCTCTCTCTCTCTCTCTCTCTCTCTCTCTCTCTCTGGGGTCATGGCCCTCTAGGCCATGTCACATACTCTATATAGGCATCATCAACAACCAGCACAATGGGGTCGGCCCATTACTTCGATAAGGTAGAACATGTCTATGGTTTATTGGTTGCCTTTCAATTTTTTTGTTGATGATGAGGTGATTATGTGTATATATATATATACTTGTGATGATATTTCTTTGTTTTTAGTGATATATCTATCTACCTAATTAGGCAATTAGGGTTTGTCAGTTGAATCCTACATAACATTGCATAATCACAACCTCTTAATTATTTACATGATAATGATCATCATCACCTTATCTTATCTTCTTTTTTACTCTAATATTCATGAGAGATCATACGTCCATGTGGGACATTGCATGGCTCATATATTGCTATTAATTTTATATAGCCAAATTATTCTTTTAATTTAAACGATGACACAAGTTAGTGATAAATAAAGACACCGAGTTTTGTTGATGCTGACTCCCTATTGATGACAAATAGAATTAAGTGGATTGCTTTTCTGACTCTGTCTGTTGAAAAGATGTCATTATATATAATGTGTATATACATATACATACATATATATATATATGTTTTAAACTTACAATAATATACTTCTTTAAAAGTGCATTAAATTTTAGTTTTTTTCTTTCTTATTTTGGAAAAAACCATCTCTAATGTTAGTTGTTTAACACACAATTATAAAATTAAATGTGAAACTAAAAAAAAAAATTTAAAAAAACCCCATATTTTGAATTTCTTACATTTGAAAATTGTTTTTAGATATTATATATATCAAACCCATTTCTTGGATACTAAAGAAAGTAAGAATATTCTAAGAAAATTAAGTTTTTATTATTTTATCCTGATTTTCAAGATCATAAATTAATATTATTTGATTGTTGGGAATATTATCTGATCATAGTAACAACTGGTGAGATTAATGAAATTGAAGCACATTGGGTAGGTAGGTCATGTGTAGAATGAAGCTAATTAGTTAGCTAAATCATATATATGTTTACATGACACTGTAAACTTGGGAGCAGACAAGATGAGAATAAGATCCCACCGACATTGTAACTCTTGAGATCTGCTAGCAATTTGAATCTTTTTAACATCTGGGTTCAAATTTTTGACAGGGTGTTCACAGTGGTCGTGAGATATTGCAGGAATAATATAAAGATTCATGATCAGTTAACTACATACACATATTTATATTTTTAAAGTGATGAGTTCTTGAAAAAGTATTCAAAAGTATGCTTTGCTTGCAATATGGAAAAAAGATTTCATCTAAAGAAAACAGCTGATCAAAGTTTCCCCAGAGAAGGAGGCCATGATTAATATTAATTTGCTTAATTAATTAATTAAAATAAAGAGAGCTCAAAACCCAAGCATAATGATACTTCACCAAAAGCAAAGCAAAGCTCCACTTGCTTGGTCTCGTGCTTCCCCCACTTAGTTTAACGACACTCTCATGCTAATAAACTATCATTCAATCTGTCAATTTCGCCACCTTATTCGATAAATTCCTCTTATTGTTAATTTCTTTAACTGTAGAGACAATATTATGTTGTGTGTGTAGTTGCTGTTGTTCAATTTATATATGATTTCAGCGTCAAAAACCCAAAGCTTTGGGAAATAAAAAAGTTAAAAGAGACAATTATATGTATAAATATGAGTGATCAGTCTGCACTGTAATCAAAGTGTTGCAGGCTTAGATTGAAGAGTATTCTCATGCTGATGTTGGGTTTCTTGTATTATTACTATTATTTTTAATATGGCTTGCTTGGTTGTAATCAACAAGAAGGTCAGAGTTGCACGTGAACTTCTCGTGATTTACAATGCCATTGCCTCTCATGCATACACTCAACATATATATATATATATATATATATATATATATATATATATAATATGTTTAGCTTTGAATAACATTGTTTAATAATTAAGTTACTCCACAAGCATGCTCTTTCTTGGTACTTCATTATATAAGCAACTTCCTTCCCACATGATGTGCTTTAATCACTTAATTTCCCCTCAATTCTAAGTGTTTTTTTTCTAATTACTATTGCTATCGGAATTTAAGAGGTGATCTAATTCGAACTCACAATGTTATTAATATAGATTTGAAATAGAGTATATCATTAAACCAACCTCGTCTCATTCTTTTAATTTTAAATTCAGTTGATAGAAGAATAAATATTAATAAAGTCACTTCGTCTTATATATATATAATATACGCACACGACTACCTTGAATTTTTAAAGTTAGGACGAGACTTTGAGGTGTTAATTAAGCATATCTCCTAAAAGACCATTCTAAATTTTTGAAGTTAATATATCATTTTAGTAACTATCAAATACCAATCACAATTTATTTATTGATATAGAAACTTATAACAAGAAAGTACTCTAATCCAATTTAGTATATGCAGAAATTATGCAAGTAAAAATATTAAGGAATAGTACAATTTGATTAGAGATACAGCTGTCTAATTATTTGCTTAATACGAAGTTTGTATGTGTTGGTTACAGCGTTACTGTGGTATGAAGAGATATATTTTGCACGTCACATTATATATACAAATGTTGACTCAATTGCCAGCAAAGTCGTTGTAGCATGTGTTGTGTTTTGAGCCACGGTCTAATGGTAAAATCATCCCTACACTTTTTTTTTAGTTGAACAAGGGGTATTCGGATTAAACTTAACTAATCTCATTTCGAAACGGGTCACGTTTAAAACTCAAATCTCTACCAACAAATGTATTTAGTAGAAAAACTCTTCTTACACACTCAGCATGCGTTGCCAACTGAGTCACTAACTTATTGTGACAAATTGTGATGCTTCACGGCAGTTTCAGGACTATAAATTCGTTACGTTATTAAAGAAAGAGTTTACATTACACGTGCTGTCTAAGAATTCCAGGTATGTTTTTATAAGATTCCAGCTAATTTCTTTTGTATTAACAAGTCAATAGTACACTATTCCAGTAGAATAGTCAGGTTAAAATTAATGCACAAAATTTACACAAGAAAGAAAAGACACCAAGTAATATATGTATTTACAGAATTAGAGTCTTCATTCCTCTCTGGGGATCCACCTGCTCCACCATAGACTCTTCCTGCGTATGTTGAGCTCATCCATACTCTCATTCAACGTTCTAACAATCTTCCTCTGTAGTCTAAGCGCTGAAGCAAGCGCATTTCTTTGAGGACTTGCTTTCTTCTTTGGCTCCATTTCCTGCAAAACACAATGGTAAGTATTTTGACCAGTTACAACTCTTGCAAAGACTATTATTTCTGAATATATATAGATCGGACACAGACTCTTAGCTCCAGAAGCTGAGCTTCTGTGAAGCCACCTTCCTTCTCGGTTCCAGATTTAGCCATTAGTTGAATTGTCCATTTGGCAGCTTCACTATAATCTTGTTGTGTGGCTCGAAAGTATTGCAACCTCAGATTTTGCATTAAGGACAAAACCAATAGCCCTTCCCTATCGAAGTAGGGATGAGCTAGAGCTCCTTTTGCACTGACTCTTTGTCGTGCTTTATATCGTACCATTGATGTCAAAAGTTCCCATCCTATACCACCATCTAAGTCCAACAATGTAAAGCCCTTACGAAGTTCAAGGCCAGCACGAGGCTCCACAGTTCTTCTCCATGCATTCAAGTCATAATCACACCTCTTAAGTTGGCGGTTGAATTGTATTAGTCCACTATCAGTGCGGAATCCAGGGAATGCCTATAACAATAGAACAATTACATTACGATCCAACTCAATCTGCAAAAATCCTGCATGATTACTATGACAGAAGAGTGTAGCCCCAAGTCCATGTAAAGTTATTTATGGAAATTGATAATCTAAATATGGCATTAGCTTCCACTGACTTAAGAGCTAAGGTTCAAATCAGGAGTTCACAGATTCAAAATCTATCAGGTTTACAATCTTAAAAAAATGTTCTGAAGTTTCCATATACCTTATGAGTAAATACATTTGAGGACTTCCAACATTTCATACATAATATTCAGCATTAATGAAAATTGCAATTATTTATAACCCTCGGCAGGTAATTCCTGAATTGCCAACTAGCTAGGTTGCAAAATGTTTACATATAGTATTGCTCTGGAAAATGGATTCAGGTGGTAACCCCTAAAATACAACACAGTGACATCCAAAATATGACCTATTCTTTTAAAGCATTCATATAAATTCCATTAAGATTAAGTCCATAAACAAGTACGCAAAATGCAAAGAAATTTTGCCCAACAGTACTCACCATTTGCAGGAATATAAGACCAGCACTGTAGATATCAAATCTATCTGGCAGATTCAGCTGTTTAAGAAGAGTATGATAAATACCAACCCCAAAAAAAAATTATAAAAACAACATAATAAGAAGAAAACTTCTCAGAATGGAAGCTAACTAATGATAATGACCTGCCAAAGGACAGGGGAAAGTGCAGTTGCCACTGGAGCTGAAGGAGCAGATGGAGTTTGTGTGCTCATGATGTATTGCTCTGGTGCAGCATACCTGTGAAGGGAAAACCAAAAACAGATCATCAATACCAAATGATAAATATGCACAACATTTAGTGGGTGGCAAATCCCTTGGTATCTGTTAAAGATGTAATTTGCGGAGTACACTGGAAAAACATAAAACTATCAGCCAAAGGAATCAATTTAGAATGACTCAAGGATGTTAGTTATTCCAAAAACACACTGCATTCATTAGGGTTGGAATATATTTTGCAAACTTACGATAATTTTATGTTAAATACAGAATAGTTGAAGCAGTATCGAACAGGACAAGAAGACAAACTCCATTGCAGTAGTGAATTTTAAAGCAGTCCCTAGGTTAGCATGTTAAAAAAATGGCCTGGTGTAAACCATTATTGTTAAGTTTGTTGATTATATTCCATTTTCTTCGTTCATAATGTCATAATGTCAAATTTTAACATATTCCAGTTATATTTTTTATTTCAAGAAATCATTTAATATAACAAAATTAAAAACTTATGTAAAACAAATTCTTCCTTTTTTTTGAGATGAAATATCATTAACTAACTCTGAATATTCTACTTATTTTTATGCATGTTTTTCAATAAATCATATAAATACTTCATCCAATAGAGAAAATGGACTAACTACCACCATTTGGGCCATGTTTTTTGTCCTTGTCACCAATTTAATTAACATGAGTTTTTTTAGAACCAAACAAATGAACAGACAAAAAATGCCATTTTAATTCACCTTTTCCATTTTCTTGCTTATTTCTCTTTCTCTCACCATTATTGTTCACTTGTTCTCATGTTCTCTCTCTACAAAACTCATGTTTTCCCTCTCATATCCTCATGTTTTCCATTTTGTTTGCAGTCTGCCTATGTTAGCTTTGTTTGCTTTTCCTAAAAAAATTTTAAAAAAAATTACGTTCGATTAATATCAAGTCTCGACCAAGAGGAGACTCATGTGGTCGAGACTTAATTACTTATTAATTCTCCACAAAGTCAAGATTTATTTAAGTCTCCACTAATAAAATCTCGACCAAGTGGTCGAGACTGGCAAAATTTATGTTTTCTCTATTTTTTTTTTTTTTCAGATTTGTTTTCTTTCTTATTTCTTTTTTTCATATTTGTGTTATCTCTCTTCTTTTTGTTTTAGTTTCCAAATCTAGCTTTCTTTTTTCTTCTTGTGTTAAGTTTTATATCTACTTCTCTCTCATCTAGATTTTAGATCTACTGGTTTGTTTCAAACCGAAAGTTGTTTGTCTTGTGTAGAGAAGTGAGGGTATTTTGTCTAGAGTCCATTTGAGGTTCGATAAAAACTCATATTATTAATATGGTGACAGTTATAAAAAAGAAGCGGCAATAGGTTCTATAAATTTTAAGAAGCTCATCTAATATTTCTTTTGACATATTCGATCATAAGTAGTATTTTGTTATTATTGATATTGGAAAGCTCCGGCATGACCATCATATTTTGAATAATTTGGGTGTATGGTCTTTGCTTAGGAAAGCTCCTCATATTAAGGATTTTTTTTGGCATCCTCCCATTCTTACTAAGATAAAAGTTAATAGTGATAGTCTCTCCAAAGGTAATCCAGGTCAATCAGCTTGCCAAGGCTGTTTTCAGAATTTTTAAAGGAGAATTTTGTGGTGTTATGGCTATTATTTTAGCAGTGGACTTTGCTTGTGATAAAGGTTGGCATTGGCGTTGTATTGAAATTGATCCTTCTTCAGCTTAATTTTGTCTTCTGAGTAATGATCTTAATCCTCCTTGGTGTTTGAGAAATAGAAGGCTAAATTGCAAACTGAAGCTTCAATCTATGAGATTCCATGGCTCTCACATCTTTTGCAAAGGCAATTTTTTTGCTGACAAGTTAGCAAATCTGGTTTTGTCTTTGGATTCTAATTGTTGGTGGTCCTATCCACATCAGGAAATTACTAAGTTCCTCTATGATAACTTTTGGGGTTTGCCTCACTTTCAGTTTTCCATAGTTGGGATTATTTGTTTAGTTTCGGATCTTCTTGTATTCTTTTTCTTGTTTTTCCTTGTTTGGAATAATATAGCTCTGTAGGTGTTTCAGCAGCTAAAGATTTATGAAATATATATATTGGAAAGGTTCTTTATTTTGAATATTAATATAGAGTAATTATTTTCTTGCAAAAAAAAAATAAATTAAATTAACAATTAGGGCCCAGGCAATTGCCTCAATTTGCTAGGCCTTAATTCAGTGCTGACTATGTATATGCTTTTCTACGAAGCTCGGTAAGTAATCAGTCATTTTTTGAGATCATGTGCAGGTCTGAATCCTATTTTTCAAAGCTATTGATAATGAATATTAAATATCAGTTGCTGCATCAACACATTTAGAACCTAAACTCTGCTCCATTTATACAGTTCTGAGTTGAACTTCCTGTAAATTTTCCCAACAGAAATATGGTATCTAATAAAACTCAAGTAGGCACTAAAGATGGTCATTTGAATAAGACCATTCTAAATGTTTCAGCAGTTTGCAAACTAATACCAGCAAGGAGAATTAAACAGAAAGTCATTTGTTTAATGACACGAGTGTTCCATAGCTTAACCTCAGTCCTGATTCGTAGGGGTAATTTTGGGACGTCATAACTTTTGCTTGGTTAGGTTTCTGGAGGTGTGTGTGTAGGACTTTTGAAAGATCATGATCTTATCTTCAAATGCAAACTTGGAATCAGATTAATTAAAGGTCGCACGAGAAAGATATGGTCAGACTTTTTCTAGTGTCCAGATTCATCCTTCTTTGACAATTTTGTTATCTTACTTTGACAATTGATTTATCTTTTGTTAAATTCAAAAACTTCAAGCTTGGAGGGTTGTCTTTTGTCAACAAAGTCATTAATTCACACCTCCCTTTTCTTATTTTCGTTTCCCATGCTTGGAGGGTTGTTCCAAATCATGTTTTTCTATTTAAAGACTCATGGAAGTCATTTCGAAAACAATTGATGAATACTAATGAAAATTAGAACTCTTTCGGTTTTATTTCTCTTAACTCGGTATCTCTTGTGTGGATTCCTTTGAGTGGTGAGTTTTATCCTTGGTTCTGTATCCTTGGCTGGTTGAGAGGGTGATGTTTCTGTATCCCTTTAGATTAGTCTTGGTGGTAAGCTGTTTTGCTAGTTTACTAAGGGTGGTGATATCTGTATCCCTTGGCAAATTAGTTTATCTATCTTTATTTGTTCTTGTGTGAGTAAGGTTGGTTTGTGCAATTCTCTTGTTAAAAAAAATACGTGCTTGAGTGTGTTTGATTTATTCAAGGGCTGTTCGGCACCATTTAATAGAGCTCGCAATTACTTGGAAATTAGATGCAGATAACACATTTAAGAAATAACAGTTCTCTTCAGTCAGATCTCAATCAGTTATTCATATTAGATAAATGGAACATACCTTGGATCTAAAAGAAACTCCTTTGGAATATAGTTGATGCCCACTCGTAGATCTGCCGCTGCTCCAAGATCAATGATCTTGAATGTTCGGGAACCTGGTCATGTTTCAAATGGGAGAAGAAAGAAATCAACATAATTAAAATCAAACTTTTCAATCTTTTTGACATGAAGATTGATTTTATTACCTTCAGAAAATATAACATTCTGTGGCTTAATATCCCTGTGAACAATCCCAGTTGAGTGAAGACCATCCAATGCGAATAATAGCTGCCCCATGATAGTTTGAATGATTCTATTTTCCCTTTCAATCCCCTTAGGCAAGTCCTGGACCTCTCCAATAATCATTGTTTCTACCTGAAGTTTTAAGCATTGCTAGAGTTGGTATTTGTAAACCTAAACTGATCCAAGAGTTACTGCTCGAAGTGTCAAAACAAGAAACAAATGAAATATAAAAAGCACTAGCTCAAGAATCTTTGATGAATAGAGGGATCACATGTATTTTTCTGCGTGTGTGTCCATGCAACAATGTAGAACATCCAAAGAAGAAAATATTAAATCTTAATATGGATCGATTACTGAAATGGTAATTTCAAAAGACAAGTGGAAACGTCTCCAGACCCTTATCTTAAGGGGCGGATCGGCAACAGTCCTAGTTGTTGTTTCAATATTTTCTTAAATAAAATATACTTTTATCTAAAGCTAACCTGGAAAAACAAAATGCTTTGACAGGATTACAAGGAGGGCAGCTCAGGTTACAGCAATAAAATCAATAGTAGTTACAACAATTCAAGTCATAATTCCTTAAAGACTTAATTGTAGGTTTGATGAAAGTTCTGATAACTTTTAGAATACAAAAGGCTGATGAGAGGAAGTACCAACATTATAGGGGAACTCTTTACTTAGCATCAAATCTGAAAGCGTGGACTCTCCTTCAAAGCGCCATATAAGCCAGTATTCACCTCCTTTTTTTGAAGAATTCTGGAACCAATTTCACAGTGACAATTCTAATCTCAGGATATGGAAAAAGAGAAAAGAAAAAATGTGCTTGTGCTACTGAAAATACATTTTTTTTTAATTTCTTAAGATAATGATACCCGTAATCATATGGTAGGAGTAGGCATAATAAAGCAAGACCTCAAGAAAGCCGTATACAAAATCAGCACAGCAGTTTGCACAGGCTCTTCGCACACGCTCATTCATCCAAATTTCCACTGCACCGTATTCAGTAGCCTTCTTCAAAACCAAGTCACCTTCTTTCTAGACAACAAAAAACCAAAAATTAAATACTATATCTACCTCCTTAGTACATTGAAGATTATTGAAAACTCATAGGCATGTACCATTTACAGAACAAAACAATTATTTCCATCTCTAGTATTGTAATGTTAAGTTACCACTAAACCCAAAAGGTTATACGCTGTAGATCAAGCTCAATTATGGATGTATATAAATGATGAATGGGGTCACAAGGGAGGATTCGAACACAGGGCTTTTCCATCAAAAGGACTTTAGTATCGAGATAGGTTACCTCTAAACCTAAAACTTAGCCTCAAATAGTAGTATTTAAGCTCTAACATGTAAAGCCAATAAAACAGTCCACTCACTAACGAAAATAGTAGTTTGCAAACTACAAAAATTCAAACAATGTGAATAAGTTTATATTCCAACTCAAGTAAACCTATTAGCAAAAATATAATTCAGAAGAAATGCAAGTTAGAGATAATCAAGAAAAGGAAAAGGAAGAAAAATAAAAATTTCAACAGGATTTTATCAAGCATTTCATACCTTGGAAGAAGGCTTCTTGGCCAAGGAAACCCTATAAACCACACCAAAAGCTCCCTCACCCAACTTCTTCCCCAATACAAAGTCATCCTGTTACCAAGAAACAGAAGTAAAAATCACATATACAGACAAAAGATAAATCAAACAAAAATAGGAAAATAAGGCACAGAATCAACTGACCTTCCTATAAGTGGTTCTAAACAATCTCTCAAAAAAAGCAAGCACAAACATGTCGAAAAATCCGGGAGCCACTCCAGGGGTAGCCCAGAGGTAAGAAAGAGCACCAAGAGCCAAAGCAACACCAGGGGCAGTAATAGTCAGCCCATTAGACTTGGGCAAAGTGCTTCTGTATATGATATCACCACACTCCATGACTGTGCATGGTAGTCCCACTCCCACACCCACAAAAAGATCGCGAACAACATCGATCAGCTCAGCTTTTGATGTGAAATTCGTGAGTGTTCGTGAGATGGTGGTGCTTTTTGAAAAGGTTTTGATTGGTTTAAGTTTTTTGCCTAGAAATGGAGAAGATGGGAAATTAGACTTTAGGTTCCGGGGACTGATAAGTCTCAAACTAGCAGCTCCTGATGCCACAGTGGCCATATTTGTGCAGAGCGAGTTCTGCTTCCAGTTTGTGGGGGCACTGCATCTTTTACTTGAATGAATCTCCTTGCAATTTAGACCACTAGTTTTTTTTTTTGTATTAATTTTATTTATTTATCAATTTTAAGCTTTCACTTCATATTTAATTGTTATTTCAGCTATGTTTTTGTGGAGGCAAAGGACTCCTCAAAGATTGAAGAGAAATATGCTCCATAAGTGACACGTTTACATAAAAATTGGGCTGGGCTGGGCTTTCTGAGTATTATTTGAATAATTTTTTTATTATTTTTAATTATTTTTTAAATTATTATAATTAATTTACGATATACGTAGAGAATACGACTCGAACTCATAACCTCCGGACCATATGAGTTATGACCGGAGACCGGGGAAGCTCATCTTGTCTTTTTCCTTTTTAACTTGAAAATTGAGTATTGTTAAATTTGTATTTTGTTACCGACAGAATTACACAAAATTATTCTAAAAGTTATTGATGAGATTTCATGAAATCTAATCATTCCTGAGAATGAGTTTAACCACCAAAATGATAAAAATATTTCTATCATAACAAATAAATTAACAAAATAAAAAAAATTTAGACCTGTTTTTATTTTCAACTTTTGACTTTTTTTAAAAAAAAATTTATAAAAAATTATATATTTTTATTTTATTTAGAAGAACTTCTAAAGTTTAAAAGGTTAAAAAATTAAAAATAAATTTTAAAAATTCTGACAAATAAACCCTTAGTAAACTCAACTTATCCTTTAAAATTGGGGAATTATATAAAGACCGTCTGACACATTTAGTAAAATTATATAAATAGATAATGTATAAATATATCGACACAAACCTCACAGGTTGATAAATGTTACACATCTCCTGCCATCAATTTGAGTGAGTTAATATTAATCTAACAATGGGTAAGTAAGGGTAAATCCAACTGAAGTTGGAAATTCTTCGTCTAGAGATTTCCACAAAAGCTACAACTTAAAATGAAACTAATGTTAGTGAATTCCAAACTCAATAATTTGGTTAAAAATTAAACCAAAATGCTGCACGTCCACGTACATATACATAATCTAGAGTACATACAACAAACTTTAATCAAACAATATATGGCAGAAAAAAAAAAGCGAAAGAGGAACCCGAACCACCCTGATTGCAACTTTTCCACTTTCCACTATATTTTATCAACAAAAGAAAAGTAAAACACTTCGCATAGATCAGCGAATCTTAACGTTCGACCACCTTATACCAAAAACAGGCCCATTATCCATAAAGTTTGAAATGAATATCAGCCGTCCATCACGCCACTTTTAACAGCGCTAGAGAAAATCTAATCTGATCAGATCAGACAGACGGATTAGCTAGCTATCAGAGAACAAGGAGTTGTGACGAAAAAGATCATAAGGGGCCCATAATGAATCCAACGGACACGGCTTCTTGTTATCAATTCTAAGCCAGGGCTTGCCCTTACCACTCCAATGAAGCAAACTGACCGGACCAGGGTGCAGATCTCTACACAAGCCTTCCAGATTATCACCTCCGAGACCGTGTTGATTCCACCTGTGTTCAACGCCCTCCACATCACCAGCAAATACAAGCAAAAAAGGAGGCAAAGAACCGAGCTCGTAAATCCTGTACTTCTTCTGTATCCTCATCCAGTATTCCAATTTTTCAGTGTATTTGCCTTCTCTCCATTTCCACAAATCAATCACCATAACTCCTGTGTTGAAATAACATGGCTTCCTCCCTCTAACGGCCTCCGCAAATACCGGGTTTGACCAGAACTTTGACGTGAAGTAGTTGGTGAAGTTAGCATGACAGTACTCCGGTGCTCCAACCACATGCCCTCGCAAATTGATGCTCCACAATTTTGCCACGTCATCCACCACTATAAGGTCCGAATCCAAGTAAATAACGCGTCTAACGCCAGGAGGTAGAAGATCGGCCAAATATATTCTAGCGTAATTCAACGGTTGATCTAATGCTTGACGAATCGAATACGAGATCTTTCCTTTCACCAGATTCGTGTTGAAGTGGTAGATTTCAAAGTTCAGATAAGGAAATGTAGCCGTGATGGTACGGCGTAGGTCCGCACGCTGCCGCATCGTCCCGATGAAGTGGAAGACAATGTTTTCAGGACAGGTAGCGTGCTGAAGGACGGAGAAGACGCCCGCCACGGAGCCGCGGAGGTAGGTAGAGTCGAGAGTCATGGCTATGTGAATAATGGAGGGATTGTGAGCTCTCTTGTGGAGCGAGGACCACGACGTTTTGGCACATTCTCCGCCGTTTCGAAATGCCGGTGCTTCTCTGAAAAACGGCAGCTCCGTTGATGTGGCTGCGGTGACGACTAGCAAGAAAATGAGTAGAAGACAGTGGAGTTTGGATTTCAGTCTCATGGTGTGAGACTGTGAAAGCGTGTTAGTAGAATTTTGAGAAAGATAAGCAAGTATGAATAATTTTGATGGGACCACGCAGATAGTGGAATATGCCAGCCTGGCTTGACGCGTTCTTTTGTCTCTGTGAAATCTGTACTCTGTAGGAAGAGGTGGCTGCGATCCTCTGTATCCTGTGATCCGTACATCGCTTTTAATTGGTCGATTTTAGTGTCTAACCAACGACTCATGCTTTAATAGCGTGAGGTTTTATATGATAAAAGAATGGCTCAAACGCAAATGGAGCGCGTGTTGAGGACGGTCCAGTAACGTGAGAGTGAGTTGTGATAGTAAATGGCAATTACTGTCTTGTACCTAACACCTTATCTCATTATTATCCATTCCATATCTTTTTAGATCGATTGTCAGGCAAATTTATTACTTGAAACTAACGGGAACCTTTGGATTATTTTGGACAAGTTTGACCCTGACGCAGCTGGATGTGGCCGTGCATGTGCACGACTTAAATTACAATATTATTTTTCGTGGACTAAGCGTAATTTCATAACACTATAAATTGTTTGTTACTATTCAATGCTTTTAAGATTTTTCGTGGACTAAGCGTAATTTCATCACACTATAAATTGTTTGTTACTATTCAATGCTTTTAAGGTTGTTGCGTATACGTTTTTTTTATTTTAGTGGTAAGGATTTAATTATATATATTTATCAGTATGTATAGTTAATTTTTTTTTACTATTTATTATAGAAGTAGATATTCGAATCGCGCATTTAATGATTGATTACATTATTAAAAAAAAATTATTAAAGAAGTCGACGGGGATGTAATATCCTCAATAGACAAACGTGGAGCTGCCACATATGATCCGGTGCCAAATGTTTAAGGGTCTTCGATTACTATAGACAATTTACACTGGATAGAGATCAACCGGATACGCACAGCTGGTCATGATAAATCGAAGCTGTAAGTGTAACGTCTAAAAACAATATAGAATAGGTGCTTATTAATGCAATGGTAAACTTGAGAAGTTGGTTGTTTATGTAATGCATTATTATTTATCACCATCCACCGCTATCAAACACTTTGCCACACATTCACATTCACTTATAGTTCAAGTAGTTAGTGTATCTCCTTTCCATTTAAATGGCGAGGGTTCAATTCTCACCATGTACATCTATCAATATGTGTGGATAGTTTTTCCTTTTATTATGGGAGTAAATATCTTACGTTATAAGAATAAATATTCGGATCGCGCTAACGATTGATCTTGGCACTAAATTTACCCCCTTAAAAAAACACTTTGCCACACTAAAGCAATAATCTAGCTCTTCCATCTTTAAAGTTATCAAAAGGCTTGACCTACTAAACAAGGTTAGCAACACTTTTAATACAAGATTTCAATAACTACATTTTAGATGTTTTGTGTTGTTCTAAGTATAATGTCATATTATCACTAGAATAGGCTAGTGTAATTAATATTATGTTATGATTAGATTCAGACATTTAAACCACTAAATATTTGTCCAATCTAATTAATATCTTTGTATAATAAATTAGGATTATATTTTGTCAGTGTACTGTTCTCTGGTCTATAATGTTTGGCATTTCATGCCGATGAAGATGGATAAACATTAGAATTGACACGTGTAAGATATTAAGATACACGTGACAGAGAAATATCAAAGTTTCTACTGGAAATGTTGTTGAAATGGGCATTTTTGTTTGTTTTAAATCCTAGGTGAGTGAGGAGTCCTTGTCTTTAAATTCTAATGGAATACAGCGAGAATGAGCTTGTCATATATAGCCCGTGACACTGCTTGTTAAACGGCAAATTTGGCTTTTCGAGTTTTGGCTCATTGGGCGGGTCATTGCGATTAGGAATGGGCACCCAATGACCCAAGCCGACAACCAAACCATCCTCCTTATGATGTAAATAATAACGAGTAATTCAATTTATCTCGATGAATTCGATAAAAATAATATAAAACAAAATAAATAATTATATTATTTTTTATTTTTTTAAGAGATTTAAATGATAAATGTATATATATATATAATTTTTAATTTTTTTATACTATAAATATATAATATATAAACATTTATTAAAAGATATGCAATTAGATTGTTTTATTCGTTTTGTACTAATTTCATTGTTTATTAATTATACTTTAAAATGTTTTTTTAATATATTAATTTCGAATTTAATTAAGAATTTAATATAAACAAAGTCTAATAATTATATATAAACTTTAATTATTATATTGATTGAAATAAATAATAGGTTATACAATCACGAGGTATTCGACGAAATGATTATAATTATAAAATAAATGAGCGACTTAGATGGAGATCGACTTACAGATAAATTGTTAATTTTATAATTTTATTTTTATAATTTATATAATAAATATTTAATCAAATATATATTATATGTGGTATTTTGATTTTGATACTTTTAAGAAATTTAAATTATATGTGATATGATATTAAGGTGAAAATTTATTTTGAAAATGAATTTGGATATTAAAAAAATTTGAATTCAAACAATTTAAATAATATATAAAATAAAATTGATTTTATTGGGCTTTCAAAAGCCAATCCCAATCAACTCATCCAATCTGACCCGACCAAAATAGGGTTGGATTGTAATTTATATTTGGTTGAATTGAGTTATAAAATTTTCAACCCAACCCGACAACACCCAGTTCTAATTACTATAATATTGTTAATCATACTACTACATAACCGAATTCTCTATATTTTGATTTTAGTTTTGTGATATCCTTAAGTTATAGACAATATGATAAAGGCTTGAACTTTGGGGCAGATGGAACCTAAGGTGCGATATCTTAAACATAAATACTAACAAAGAAAGAGATCTTAATACCTGATTTAGGATTATAGTGTTTACTAAAAACAGTTAAGAATCAAATTACGTGGATTCCTTTTCTAATTATATTTCTGATAAAACTTAATTATCTTAATTTTCATTTTCGATTAATAAACGCACGACTGGGCAAAGGTCTTGTTCCGGAAATTTTGAGTCCATTGCCCTTGGGTTTCATTAATATACCTTTATTACAACTTAGCCAAATTATATATTATATATAGTAAATGGAGGCCTTATAATCAGCATCGATCCACAAAAGAAGGAATATTTTAACCAAGTATTAGATCTAAGCTGTGGCAACCTGATATAATTATGAAAATTTCAGTTTTCGTAAATGAATGTTACCTTGAAATATACGAGCTTCATTGGAAAGAGATGTTGCAGCATTATTAATTGTTCTACAAATATATAAATTTATTTGACTAAATGTGTTATTATTTATTTCTTTAACATATAACACTGTGTAGTAATGGAAATTCAAAGCTGAATGACTCGTGCACTCGTAGCACATTAGGCGGTGGTTATTAGTCTAACCTGCTAAAGTTTAGCTTAATTGGTGCAAAATTGCTAGTTGACATTTCTTGTTCTACACCACTCGATTTCTTCTAGTCGCACCTGCTAAAGCCTAAAATCAAGGCTTGAAATGTTGCGGCTGAGAGATATGTATAATGTCTTAACTAGACTTAGAGTGTGTATATATATATATATATATAGAAGATCTGACTAGCATCCTCTTTTTTTGAATCTTTGATTTATGTGTTGAACCATTCACATTTATCTTTTATACGTCTCCGCAACGAGGATCGATATAGTCATATTATCACCCATAAATATGATTTATATATCTATTTTATAAGTATATTCATATTTAAAATTTAAAAATTAAATCATTTCTATAAACGCTCATTATAATGTCTATAGTACTCTTATGAAAATTAATTTATTTATAAACCCTCATCAGTTATTAATAAACTCAATTTAACCCTTACACCATCACATTAGTTGAAAAATATATTAATATATATTATATTCTTTTTAAATAAAAAGAGAAATTAATTATCTTTAAAAAATTAGTAACGTACTACATAACTAATTTATTTTTATAAATTCCTAAAGAATTATTTTTAAAATAAATTAAAATGTATATTAACTTTAAAAATATAAATATGATGAAATTAATTAAAAATTTAAAATTTAAAAAATCTTAAAAGTAACTTCATTTATTACAAATAAAATAAATATAAAACTCAAAATTAATAATTTAATATATATATTGTAATTTTATTATTATATTTTATTTTTATTATATATATATATAAAATGTATATATACTATATAATATACTTTAAAATATACACACACATATATATAACTATTTTAATTTTTTAATTTTTTAACTAAATTTTAAGTTTTGTAAATATTCAATCTTAAATTTTATTTTATTTTTAATAAATGATATTACTTTTAATATATTTTTTAACTTTTTTAATAATATTTTAATAAATTTTATTATATTTATTTTATTATTTTATTTTTTAAAAAATAAACTTTTATAACGCGTGTCAATTTTTCATTGGGTTATCCAAATAATTAAAATTGTTAATGTAAAAAGTTTAAGAGTAAAAACGTCATTCTAATTTAATAAAGAAGAGTAAAATGATGTACACTAAAACCTCTATATAGTCATAATGTTGGAACCAAACTAATTTTATTATTATGAGGAGATTATAACTTAATAGAGATGTAATTATAAAAATTATTAATTTGACTTAATTATCCTTAGTTCAAGTGGTACAAAGGTAAAGCATGCACTATAATAATAATTAATTAATAGAACATGTCAAATTCAATGTATAGATATTGATAAAAGAGATAAATATGCTTGAGAATATATAAATACTTTAACAAGAACCTACAAGTTAAAAAAATGTAGTAACCACTCTAAAAAATAAATAATTATTCTAAATAACTTATAAAAATATTTTATTTAATTTAAACCTTTAACATAATATAGTATATATTTTTTACAATATACAGATAATTATTATTATATGGAGACAAATTTATTAAGATGTGATATAGAAAAATTATAACATATTATAATGTGGAGTTTATTCTTATTTATAACTGACCCAAATTGAGCCCATAATTTTTTATAAAGTTATTCATATATAGAGTATCACTATACAAAGGTTTTATCGTATTTATATTTCATGTTACGTTTGATCATTAAAATTTCAATTATCGAAACTAAATTAATGTATTTTAAAAAAATTAAGAACCACACAAACTAAAAAAAGTAAACACTTATCAAAATATGATAATTTTAAATAAGTTACAATCAAATTGATAATTTTTCTAATATATAATATAAAAATAGTTAAATTATTAATTTGTTTGTTAGGAGTGCGATCGGAATAATTTTATGTCAAGGAAAACAACAAAGAAATCAACGTCTGCAACTCTGCATGTCACGGGCGAGACCTTACTCGAAAACCTACTACTATAGAGTATCAAGTGGGATAGCAATTGTATTCATTTTTAATTAATTAGTTTACCAATCCTATTAACTAAATTAAATGCATAAATTAATGGGATTTGCATTTCCAGTCCTTCTCTGAATTTGTTCATTTTTTTGGTCATTGGATTATTTTTCAACCATAATAAATAACTAATGAAAACTTGGGTAGTTGTTGACATGTTGTTCGTTGCAGGACATTGATGTGAAATGAATAGAAATTTGGCAATAAATAACGGTGTATTAACTAATGACAGAATAAAGAAATTATTGGCCAACCGTCTCCAACCGCTCTTATTATTTTTTTTTCTTTATTTCTATCTTTCTTGTTCAACTACAATATTTTTCATAATTATTATTATTAAAATCTAAAACATTATTAAAATTAAATGAGATTAAATTATATAAGTATGGTTCGGATAATTACTTTTAACAACGAAAAATGATAACTATCGAGATCAACGGCTTCGAATAACTACTATCAATAATAACTGATTAATAAATAAAATTCTTTAAATTAATTTTTTATTATGAGAGGGGTTAAAATATTAAATATTAAAAAATAATAATTAAAAAAAGTTTTATGATTTTTACCCGCATAAAATTTAAAAAGCATGCATGGATGCCACGTCTGGTTTCCGATACAAGTAAGTCAAAGACTCACATTAATAAAACTAATAATTAATAAAAGGGCAGTGATGACGTAAGCCATAGGCCAGTCCAGTGTCGACTATATATCTTTGGTTTCCAATTCTCATTCCATAATTTTCGGCGAGTAACTACTAATAATTCCTTGCTTGTGGTTAGTGTTGTAGTATTGAATCTTTGATAGTATCCATTAAATTGAATTGTATCAAACGTAATTACAAGATTGCTCCGACTTGACTCCATTCCATTCCATTCCACTCAAAAGTCAAAACAAAACCATGTAAGTTGCGTCCGCTAATCTCGCCAGTGTCCTCTCCGACGCATATACACTTTGTAGAGATACAACCAGCAGCAGCTGCAGTGATCAGTAGTGTAGTGATTGATGAACATGTCTCTCTTGTTTCTTCTAACTCTCTTTCTCCTCCTCTCAGCTCCTCCATCTTCCTCTTATCCCTATGGTAAGCAAGTCAATCGCCCTTCTCGTTTCTCTCTTTTTAACTGATTTAACTGATTCACACAATTCACAATTCACTACATTTTGTGAATCCAGATATTAGCTACCACATTGATTGCGGCACCGACACCTCCACCGTCGACTCTTTCAACACTTCATGGCTCTCCGACCGTTTCTTCACTGGCGGCGCCAAATCCATTGTCTCCGAGCCTTTGCACTTCCATTTACCCCACGAGAAGACTCTCCGCTTCTTCCCTCTCTCCTCCGGCAAAAAGAACTGCTACATCGTCCCCAATCTCCCCTCCGGCCGTTACTATCTCCGTACTTTCACCGTTTACGACAACTATGACGGCAAATCACACTCTCCAAGCTTCGACGCTTCCGTCGAGGGCACTGTGGTCTTTTCCTGGCGCTCTCCTTGGCCCGAGGAATTGGCTCGTGACGGCGCCTATTCCGATCTCTTCGTTTTTGTCAATGACGGCGAGCTCGATTTCTGTTTCTACAGTTTCGCTACTGACCCTCCTCTCATCTCCTCTCTCGAAATCCAACAAATAGAACCCTCATCTTACGATGCCGCTACTATCGGCCACAACTACATTTTAGTCAACTACGGTCGCTTCTCCTGCGGCTCCAACCAGTGGGGCCCTGGCTTCAGCAACGATACCGATTATTTCGGACGCTCCTGGCAATCCGACCAGGAATCCCGATCACCGGATTCTAAAACTTCGATCAGGGCCGTTACAACTAGACAAACTATTGCTAACACCAATCAGCAACCCAATTATTTTCCGATGAAATTGTATCAGACGGCTGTGACGTCGAGTGGAGTTGTTGAATATGAGCTGGCGGTGGACGCCAAACTGGACTATTTGATTTGGTTTCATTTTGCGGAGATTGATTCGAGTGTTACCAAGGTGGGGCAGAGAGTATTTGATGTGGTGGTGAATGAGAAGAATGTGAGTAGAGTGGATATATATAAAGAGGTGGGGAGTTTTGCTGCTTACTCTTGGCATTATGTGGCCAAGAACTTGAGCAGTACTGGGTTGAGTGTGAAGCTGGTGCCCGTTGTTGGTGCGGTCTTGATCAGTGGCCTTGAGAATTACGCGCTCGTCCCCTCTGATCTCTCCACCCTGCCTGGGCAAGGTATTTGTAGAATCAATTCAGTCATGCTCTCAATTGAAACTTAGTTGATTGGTAAAGCTGGTAATGCTAAACTAAGCCTGTTTGGTAGGTTAGTTATACCATATATGAAAACCAATTTTTACTTTCCAAAACAGAAAGCTTGTAGATGTGGTAAGAGTATTTCTTGATGGTGGCCTGGCTTTAACCTTTTAGGAGATGCTAAAACATTTATTACTTCTTGATAAAATGGTCTTTTAAATACCAAACATTGGTTCTCATAATTGCATGCTCATTTTGCATTCTTGGTTTCTTTATCAAATTTCTGTGCTTTGCTTCGTTCCTCACAGAATGCAGGAAAACAGAAATAGGAATCTCCTTAGAGAAGAAATTAACCCTCAATAAAACTTAATATTCCTAGTTGCCATTGTTGTAATTTTTTCAACGTGTATATATTCTTGAGAATGAGGATGCTTCTGTTCAAAGTTATGACATGTTCTTAATTTGAGCATATTTTTTGTAGTCATTGCTATGAGAGAATTGAAAGAGTCACTTCGCGTCCCTGACAGAATGGGTTGGAATGGTGATCCTTGTGCCCCTACAAATTGGGATGCTTGGGAGGGTATTGCATGTCGTCCCAACAAGGATAAAACTGCTCTTGTGATATCTCAAATGTAAGCTTTGGCTTTGTTTCTTTATGTTTCATATCTAATTGTTAGATTTGACTATACAGAAACTATATTATTCTATCTTCATAGAAATCTGTCGACTTTTCTTTGGTTACTTGGTACTAAACTAAGGAGCACTATCTAATCATATGATCTAACTAGCAAGGAAAAAACGTACAGATCTAGTGAAGCAGAAGATTTACTTTCCTTTAAGAAGAAAATAGCATCTGTTGAAGATGTTGAGCTTTTGCGTAGAAAAGTTAATTAGTCAGGAAGGCATGTTAAGTCCAGCGATAGAAGTAAGACACATGTTTTCTAGTTTAATTTGTTCATGGTGTAGACGGAGTCATGGCTGAACCATAAAAAATTGTTAGGCAGGAGGAAAATAGGAGGGAATGATGCAGGGTGGAAGGGAAAGGATAGAGAGGAGACTGTTTACCTTGTTTGTTTGTCTCTTTTCCGCCATCCTCACAGGATGCAAACGTTGAAAAGTGTCTCTCTCTATTTTCCCTGTCCTTATAATTGTTTATGCCATGTCTTATCTATAACTAACAAGTTTTATTTTTACTTCAGAGATCTTGGAAGTCAAGGCTTGAAAGGGTATATCAGCGACAAGATTAGTCTCTTGTCAGACCTGGTAAATCTGTAAGAATCAGCTGCCAACTTCTTATATATTAAAAATCCTGTATAACACACAGTTTCAACATGTGATCAGTTATTGATTTTTATTGTTATTTGCAGTTGCAGTCACATATAATGCATAGAGATGGGCCCCTTGTCACCATTTTCTCTCTAAATAGGCTTACAGATTGCTAAATTTTTTGGATTTTGCCTTCTCACACATTTCCAGTATTGTTTTTGGCCTGTTGTTCTCATTGAGCATTTAACCAAAATTTTATCACACTCTGTTATCTTATTGATTGGTTTAACATGTTTCAGAGATCTAGTTAGGTAAAAATGTATTTGTTTTAGAATAATTATATGTAGTAATTAATTTCATGCTATTTATATTATTTATTAATTAATGCTTGCTAGTCCATGTGAATTGGAGTTTGGATTTGGTTATTAAATGGACCTAAATCTAAATGAGCCAAGCTGGTCAAGACCAGGCAAGTTGTGAGCACTCATTAGAAGCCCTATCTTTATCCAGTGCAATTAGGACTGAAAATATCAACCTTGTTTTAGCTTACCATGAGTAGGAATCAGCTTGTCTCCCTTGTTCTCATATAACCATGTTAAATTTTTTCTGCTAATGCTCTTTCTTTCTGTTTACATAAATGAAATGTAGGCAAGAGTAATATTGTGACTAAATGTTAGCTCATCTAAATCCATATCTGGATCCACCTGCTTCATTAAATATATACCTTCTAAGTAGATGATGGAAGTTAAACCATTTTTCCACAATATTCTTGTCTTGTTCTAAGCATTAAGAGTTCCATGGTATTCTATTGCTGAATTATATGCGTGAGACATTTTTGTTTGTGTGTTATATTTTCAATCTCAATGTTCCTCTTTTTTTACAGAGGTCTCTTTGATGGGAACGTAATACCGTTTTTCAAATTGTAATCAGTCTTCTAAATGAGCTTGACCATGTTGAAACATTTTATCCCTTTTACTTGCAGGAACTTAAGTTCTAATTCTTTAGGGGGTACTCTACCGGCAGGGTTGGGTCAAAAGTCTCTTGTACGACTGTAAGTAGCACAAATGTATAGAGTATGCAGTTGTTCTGGATTGTTTTTATGTATGAGATGTGTGGTTAATTTCCATACTTGATTTACTTAAACCTTTAGAAAATATCATTCGTTGGAGCTGCTCTTTAGAGAAAGTCTTAGGATTCACAAGTCACAACCTTATGCTCAAGATATACAAATCGGTGGCAAACATTAGAGTAGCAATTCTGAATTCCATGTACTAGATGCAACAAAATTCTTGAAATTATTTTCGGTTTGTTAATTAAAGAAAGTTTATCTTACCTTTAAAATAATAAATTTTGTTGATGGTCTTTCCATTCTCTGTCTTATTGTGGATTTCTGGTTTGTACATGATGCTCGACCCATACTCTTAGTTAGCTGATATAACACTGTTTGCAATCAGATCTTTAAGTTTAAAAAGCATTGATTCTTTTGTTAGATGGTATTCCCTGTACTCACTGTGCTTAAACTTCATTTGTACGTGGTCTTTTCATTCTATTTGTTATATGAACATCGTTGTGCTTTATATATTTTAATCCCCGCTTGAGGAGGGTTATGACTGTAATAAATATATTTTCTATTTCCTTCCTTTCAGTCGTATTTGTTTGATTATTGTTCCATGCATTCACTTCCAAATGTACTGCCTTCTCAAAGTCGTGAAGAGTTATGGCTATTGACTTTGTTAGTAATGATTTTTACTTTGTACTTTTCAGGGATTTGTCGAACAATCAGTTTTCAGGGTCCATACCAGATAGTCTAACTTCTTCAAAGTTGCAGCTTGCGTAAGTAATTTGCCTGTGTTTATCATGAAATTCATTTTTGGAATTTCAGTCCTATATTTTATACCAATAATGCTATGTATGGTTTCCAATTAATACTCGCATCAAGTGAAATTTTTGCACATACAATATATATGTGTGTGTGTCACATATATATCTCAGCCATATGCATTTGATGGATTTGAAATTGTAATTTGGGCTGTGTTTGTGTAGTCATTTAATTTTCTATAACTTTGCTTTTCCACATATTGATATTTTCTACCAGTTTAAGTTTTTATTATTGATATTTTCTACCAGTGACATTCACATATCATGTTAAAGAGGGAAATTTCATAACTATGGGCCTTTTGCTTGTGATGCTTTAGAATGTTAAAAACCCAACTGCATGGTTCTCTTTATATTCGCTTGTAATAAAATTTCAAAATTTTCGAGCGTTGTCACTTTCAGCTTAAGTGGCGTGCCCCCTCTTAACTCAAGTGGCATGCACCTCCCCATCCACGTTAGTGATAGGGATTCAAGTTTCATCTACGCATTTATCAACATGTGTGGGGAAGGTTTTTTTTAATTTTTTGTAAAAAGAAAACTTTCGGTTCTGTTTTACATGTGTCTTTCTGAAGGCTACTAATCTGATTAAGTAGATTTTGCACTAGGCTTCTATCAAAGTTCCCTTCAATTCTAAAAGTAAATTACTGTATACCTTATCTTCCTAAAAAAATGATGATTGAAGGTACACGATGAGCTTGATGTTGCTTGATTGTTATTTCAAATGTGAGGACCTTCTAGAAATCTAGCAGGGAACATGTTTATCAGCATATACACAAATTTTATATGGGATAGAGTACTGTACAGTGATCAATAACCAAAGTTTCAGACATGGTGACACAAGATGACTCTCTATCAATACATCGACCTGTATCATAAATACATCTCTTGTTTCCCGTGCTAAAGTGTTGTTGGAATATTCAAGAGCAAGACCAACTCAAATAGATATGAAAGTGTGTGGTAAATGTTAGAAATAATCTCTATCATATTAGAAAGAATACTACCCAAGTTAAGTTGACAGGAAAGGAAACTACACTAACTGCATCCCTATAGCTTAGGAATTTTCTGACCTTGCATAATCAGCATTTTTATATGCTTCTAGAGTAAGACTTCTGCCCCTTTTGAACATAATCCTCTTTCCTGGTGTAACTTTTAAATACTGAAAAATCCTGTAAACTGCTTGAAGGTGCTCTTCTTTAGGATTGTGCATAAATTGACTCATCATACTAACCGCGTATGCGATGTCAGGTCTAGTGTGTGAGAGAGAGATTAACCTGCATACTAATCCCATATAGGAGCTTTTGGCCATGGCAGCCGAGTCACTTGCCTCTCCTAACTTCTGATTGTGTTCAACCGGAGTATCAACCAGTTTGCATCCAAGCTTCCCTGTTTCTTGCAACAAATCAACAACATATTTGTTGAGAGAAAAAGATGCCATGTTGAGAATGTGCAATCTCTATTCCAAGAAAGTGCTTTAACCTCCAAAGGTCTTTGTCAAATTCCTTGGCAAGACACTTCTTCAATTCCTCTGTTCCTTTCACATTATCACCAGTCACTTTACTGTCATCGACATAGACTAAAAGAGCCGTTACTCCCCCTGAACCCAAGTGCTTCACAAACAAAGTATGATCGCCTTGACTCTATTTATATCCCATGGAATTCATTACTTAGCAAACCTTCCAAACCAAGCCTGTGGTGATTGCTTTAACCCATGCAAAGTCTTTTTTAGTTTACACACCTTGTTGCCTTCTAAGTTCACACCAAAACCCAGGAGGTGATTCCATGTAAATATCCTCTTCAAGATCTCCAGAGATCAATCAGCAATGAAGGCCAAGCAAATAAAGCATAGGTCCTAGAAAGCCCTAAGCTCATTTGAATAAAGAATGCACACATAATTTAACTTTTGTTCTCTTTTCCTTGCCGGATGGATTTCAGCATAATTCTTATGTCAACCTATCCTCAGTCCATACTTCTTAATCGAAGGCCCAAGAATCTTCATATGTAAAGTAAACAACAGTTGTATTTTCTATAGTAATGTTCACCGGTATTTGAACTTTTTTCTGTTCTTTTTTCTTCCATCTTCCAGTTTTGGTTAGATTTATTACTTGCTGACATGGATTGGCACTTTGTACACTGTTTTTCATTGGAAAAATTTCTTTCTCACAGCCTAGTGCGATTGGCCTGTTATTAGAACATTCTGTTGTTTTTTGTTAAAGATAATGTTTGAATCTTTATATGTGGGTAAATGTTGAATGTTTTGTAGGTTAACCTCCTCTTTACCATGACATGTTTTATTTGTTTTTCATTGACAACATCTTTGCTTATGTTTTAGGCTGTTGAATGATAACTTACTAGAAGGGCGAGTACCAGAGGAACTTTACTCAGTTGGTGTGCATGGTGGAGCCATCGAGTATGTTACACTTTAATTCTTAGCTGTAATAGTTCTTTGTATGGTTCATTATTTTGAACTAAGGAATTACGGAGTCTGTAAATTTCAATTGGATGCATGAAGAGGTGTTTTCTAAGTGGTTTTGCATGTTACTGTGTTTAACAGATGTGATTGTCTACATTTGGTCCTTTTATTCTGGGGTTCTAATGATCGATCTTATATTCATAAACTACCGAGAGATCAAATGTAAAGTCATCTGTCTTTCGAAACTGTGACTAGCTTTTGCCTGAAAACATTATAATATAGTGTCATCTTTCTTTGAAACTTTCCCATCAATCCTCAGGATGCATACCCTTCTGACAAGTATACACTGTGTCAAAGAGTGTTGAGTTAATTTTGTGTTGAACTTGTAACTCATAGTTAAAGTCTCCAGCTGGTCTCTTATCAGAGGATTCTTAATTTCTCTATAATCTCATGCTTTTATCTTTTTTTCCCTCTCTTCCTTTTTCTTTCTTTTTTTAAGTCCAATTTTTGATATTATATGTAACATATTAACATGCAACTATTTTTGTTGTCGTAAATATGCTGGTAAATGTTTCTTTTGTTTTCCTCTGCTAAATTTGGGGCCTGAAATTTGTATATGCTTCCATCACTAATTGACTTGCTCATGGGAAATTTGTTTTAAGTTGCAAAATGTTATAGTGGAAAGTACAGTGTTTGGTGCATTGTCGGGAATGGCTTTGAAATTGATTCGAGAAACATTATTGGCCGTATTGCCCCAGGATGTGGAGTAAGATTATCTGTCTCAATTAGTCCTTGTCTTCTTCAAATCTAAAGAGGAACTGTCCATCCATTAGTACTTGTATGTTTATATCCTTTCTTGCCCATCCATTTTGTCTTCTGTAGTCTTTTTCTTCAAATATTAAAGCCACAAGCTGCCCAATATTCTCTAGTCAAATCTTGCTGACTTTTTCCCTTTGCAGACAACCACCCTCCAAGCAGCTCTCCACCCAGCAAAAAGAGAAAATTAAAACCTCCATCATTATACACAGATGTTAACAACTGGCATTAACGATCTTGGCAAGATAATAAAGTTTGTGATATTGTTGTTCTTTTCTGAAACAAGTTTCTGTGCGTACTTGGTGTACCTAAATTGATTTCTCTGCTTCGCAAACAAATCTGTTGCTACCCGCTTATCTCAATTGAATTTTTTGAGGCTTCTTTAAGCTTTTCACAACTCGTAGAACTTGACGATTATTTTTTCAGTTTTAAAGTATAACACTGGTAACAAAAATTGATGAAAGCTAATGTTGACAATTCTATATGAAGTTTGCTCAGTTTTCGCATGTCTCTACTCTAGGTGTCATATCAAGACATAAAACTGAGTAACTAAGGTAATTGCATATGTGATTTTATTGCTTTATGGAAGTGGCATTATTTACTGTTCACAACTGCGATCAGCATCATTATTCTATTAGTGCATTGCAATGCAGCATTAGGAGTTGCGAATGGTAGCATTGAAAAAGTTAAAAATATATTTGTTTTTGTTAAAGGTTGAATATATTCTACTTATTTAAATTGCTGAAACAATTTTTTTGTGTTATTTGCTCACTCAATGGGATACAATGTCTCTTTTCAGCCTCTCTGGTAACAAAGGTTTATGCGGAGTACCTTCTTTGCCTTCATGCCCTCTATTTTGGGATAAAGGTGGTTTATCCACTGGCGGTAAAATTGCAATTGCGCTATCATGCCTTGTAATTCTTTGTGCTCTTCTGCTAGTGATATACATGTGCTGCATCAGGCGGGGTAGGAATGATTATGACTTTGGTCTACCACATGATTTGATGTGTAAGTATTTATTTAACGAAGTTCAAGTTTATAATCCATTTTCTAGTTTAATTTTGATTGATCATCATTAAAATATTTTGTTGCTCTATAATCTATATGTTGGTCTGGCTGGCCTATAATTTGGTCTAACATGCATTTAGAACTGAGTAGTTTTTATTATCTGAAGTAAATTTAAGCCCCACTTGACTAAAATTACCACTTGTGGACTCGAGTTCAACTCTAATATGCTTAAAGTGATTGAATTGTAAATATAATGTTCCTGAACTTCCATTTTTTTTTTTTTTTTTTAAAAAAAAAAAAAAAACAAAGCTCAAACTTCTATCCTTAATCATCTGTGAGTGTGAAATTGAAAACTCTTCAAACATAAATTTTTGAGATCCAGAAATAAATTAAGAATGATACCTAATTTGGTTATGATACATAAAAGGAATCAAATTGTTGAATTTATTTTCAAAAGGATTGCACTGACCTTAGACAGCCATTGACAGTTTAGTCTTTGCTAGTGCAAACTTTACAAATAGGTGTACTATTGGCAGGTATTAGTTTTTTACATAGTTTCGTTATGCACTGACTCTTTGTTTTGCACTGCATTATTGTCTGTAAGGTCCTGTTTGGACACCCTGTGGAAATTAAATGCTGTACCTGTTTTATGTATTACTTCTAATTTGTGCAATTTATATCATGCCAAACATTGATGGAATCTGGAAATATAGCATTCCAGCACTTAGAGATCTGATATAATACTATTACTTGTGTTTGGCAACTTAGTTTTCTTGAGATGGTCCTTTGTTGAAATGGTAACTTTGTACTTCAAAATGATTGTAGCATTTAAATTTCATGTGATTCAAATATATAATCTATGTGGATAATTTCTTTTTTTCTGTTTCCTATTATTTCAATGACTTGAATATTAATTTTCATTGGATTTGTTTCAGCTCTCGCAGCAAAGAGAAATAAGTATCAGAGGCAGAAATCATTAATGCTTCTTGAAATGGAAAGCCAACATGCCAAAGGATTGCCATCACTTCCTCTCAATCCTCACTAAGATCTGCTTGAAAAGTAGAGTAATGATATTTGATAGTCTGTCACTCACCAAGAAGACATACAGAAAGGATGATGAATGTGATTTTGTACAAAATGCTCAAAATATGAGGTGAGCTGTACCGGTGCTTTCTCCTAAGATGAGTAATCCATTGGGTTTGGCTTCTTTTGAGGATTGAACCAAAATGGGGTCCTGAAAATCTCAAGAATCTGGAGAATGCAATGTATCTCAAACTTCCATTCTTATCGACATACAAAATGTGTATGGCCGTCCTTGTATGATTACTATTTTGCGGCATTCATTCGATGAATATGTCTCTTGTAAATTCATGAATCATGCTTGATTGCATATAGATGGCACCCACACATATTTATAGCAAGTGGTCCCTCTCCTTCCATTATTGTTGCATTATTACTTCGTCCTTATTCTTTTCCCATACTCAACACAGTGACTTGTTTAGCCTCAACTAAGCCGAATTCTTGTGTATTTTGTCAATGAATCTAAACAAAGTTGTTTGATATGTTCAATATAAAATAGGGGGGGGGGGGGGGGGGGGGAGAAATACACTTTCGTCCCTAAGTTTTCAGGAAATGTTATATTTCTACATGACACATGCGTATTACATCTTTTTGTCCTCATCTTTTCACAAATACATCAAACTAGAAATATCACCCTCTACGAGAGAGGAAATACAATAAGGGTAATCTTCCATCCGGAAACGATCTTTAGCTATTTTGGCTGCCTCTTTCACAAGATTGTGAGTGGCCTGGTTAACAACTTCTATGGGAACAAAGCTGATACCTTGAACTGCAATCATAGATAAAAGGTTGACAACTTGCGAGACAAGTAACCCTAACTCTAAAAGAACTTGGAACAGTCGCCAATTAAATTAACCAATTCAGCTGCATCGGATTCCAACATAGTTGGGACAAGTCATGAGTCCATAGCAAAATGGATGCCATGAAGGATAGCTAGAGCCTCTGCCACAAAGTAGCTCGCATTAATCCTAATCGAATCAGTAGCCATAACAGACAAAGCCGAATTCCCAATGAGAATGCCCAAACCAATGAGATTCTTCTCCTTATCCACAGCTGCATTAGTGTTTATCTTATAATAAGGGATCAGGTGGTTTCCAACGAGAAGCCAAAGTCCTGCTAACATCCACTGCAGATTTCTCCACTACTTTCTGATAATCAGACCAAAAATACTTAGACTAAAAACTTCCCAACCAAACTTAATGCCACTTTCCTACCCCCAATTTCTTACACTTTATCCCCAACAGCCACCACTGGATTTTCTTCATCAAATAACCACAATGAGGCACACAACTTTTCGACATCGGAAGTATCCATAATCAATGTAGAAAAACAAAGGTAAAAGTAAAACGCATACTACAATCAGTTCACCAAGGAATGAAGGATTGGCCTACAGGACCACACTGCTACTTTATCTTTGGAGAGAAACATTTAGGAGAACAGATTTTTATGAAAGTAGTGTAATTCCTCTCACCAAAAAGTTGACAGTGAAACTTAACATATTTAGTAAATAAACCATTTTGCCCTTAGTTTTAAAAAATTTGACTGGAATAACTGTTTTGGTAAAATGATTTTTTAAATTTTACAAGTTAGCAAGGTTCAAACGACTAAAATATGCCCCTAAGAACTATTGAATATTACTAAATTTTTTAAAGAATTAAGATTACTATTAAGGGCATGTAATTTTTTTTATAGTCCAATTTTACCTTTAAAAAATCCTTAAAAAAAAAAAATGTTCGATGTTGAAATGTCATTTTTTGGATTTAAAATTTTACTAATTACTAATTATATTTTACATTTAAAATATTTTATAATTCTACCACGTGTCTCAGGTGCGTATCTAGGAATGAAAAGTTAGGGCGAATTGTAATGGACTACCCTGACGTTTGGTTATATTATAATAAAATTACGAATTTAGCCTTAATTACATATTAGTACCCCTTTTAGTTGACTTGGTCAGAAATAAAAGTTTGACCAAAATTTTTATCTAAAATGATAAAAATACCCTTGGTTACAAAATAAAAAATAATTATAATTATTAAATTTTAAAAAATTAAAAAAATTAAAAAATAATTTAAATATAATCATCCATTTTAAAAAATTTAAATTTTTTTAATTTTTAATTTTATAATTTAAATAATTAATATTATTTATTTTAATTAGGGGTATTTTTATCATTTTAAGTAAAAAATTTGGTCAAACTTTTATTTTTTACCAAATCAATTAAAGGAGAGTACTAATGTATAATTAAGGGTAAACTCACGATTTCATTGCAATATGACCAAACGTCAGGGTAGTCCATTATAATTCGTTCGAAAAGTTAAGGACCAAAAAATCTAATACATATATATCTTATAAAAATGTAATATTTTCTAAAAACTTGTGAACTTAAGTGTATTTTTCCGTATAAAATATATGCTTGTTTATCAGAAACAGACCAACTTTGTAGATGCTGTGGGCTGTGGCTGCTAGCTGAGTGGTGGCTTATCTCATTTCTTCGCAACAATTATATTATTTCTGGTTATTCCCTGAAGAAATTTGTTTATGAATAAACCTATTCTCATAATACTGTTTACATATACACATATTGTAGATCCACAGCTATGGTTTTAATGGTTGAAAGATACTCTTAAAATAATATATATATATATATATATATATATATATATATATTCACAGATGAGTATTGTAGTGTTCACGCACCTTTTTTCTTTGGGCGGCAGGAATCAGAATAATGCCCGTACAAGATAAATAAATTATGGCATTTTCCCTAACACTATATTGATGAGTTTTTTTCAATTGCAAGTGGAAATTAACATTTAGGTTTATTAAGAAAGACTTTTCCTCCAGTTTGTTAGCTTTTAGATTCTTTTAACAAATACTTTCCCCGATCAACTGTTATATTTGACTGAATTTAACTAAGGATGGAGATATTTAATAATAAACGATAAAGTTGACTCTATTTGTAGTTGACAAACTTTAAAGAGGTCGATACAATTAGCTCTAATTTATATTATAATGAGTTGGTTTCCAACATCATTTTTTTTCTTTTTAATTTAATGAGTTGACATGTGACATGCAGGTGCCAACTCAAATAATTTATTTAAGATGTAAATATTTAAAATTGTAATATTATTTTTAAAACAGACAGTACTAGATATTTAATTTCCAACTAGTTAGTGTGATTTGGGAATCAATTGAGAATTGAGATCCACAGAAGAAGTAACAGAAAATTAATTTACAAGGAGAAAGACTTGGTGAAGCAAAGTCAATATACATAATTAAATGTCCAATTAAGATGGATTTAAAGAAATCTGCTGGCAGTTGGCAAAAATATTGTGGTGATATTTTTTGATGCTTTCACATTTGAAGAAATGTCCAATTTGTCAAAAGCCTATATTTTAGACTTTTTAATATTTACTTTGTCTCACCATCCATGTTGGTCTTCCTACTTTTGACTACTTCTTTTCATTCAAAAAAAATAATATGATGCTGTTTTATCAAGTCTTCTAGAGTTATATTTTATGTATATTATTAGATAAAGAGTTAATTTCTAGTATCTAAATGACAAATAAATTCCATACTAATTATTAAGGGTAATAATCATAATATCCCCTCCCGATAGTACGGGTATTAGACAAAATGTACCCTCTAGTTTTATTTATGGTTAAACTACCTTTTATAATTTTATTTTATCACCAAACTCCCTTCTGCCGTTAATTTCTGTTAAATTTATAAGCGAAATTACTCACTTACCTTTTTAAAAAAATATTAATGGATAGCATATACTTTGGGGGTGGGCGTTGGGCGTAGGACGGACGATTTCAAAGCGGAGTACCCCTTTATTAGATAGAGAAGAAAATCTGCATTTTTAGGATCAAAGAGTCGGGGCGGAAAAGGGAGGAGAGCCCTCCGTTCCTAATTCTCCTGTAGCTGAATCCTTCAAAACCAAAAGAATACTTAGTTAGAATGGGATTCTAACTTGCACCTTTTACACGGTGAATTTTTCTTTTTCCTTTTAATGAACCTTCCAATTTGGTCAACTTTGGCACACAGAAAAAGGGACACATATTATTTTACTGATATTACTGATATATTATTTGATGAGAACTAGTTGAGATATTATTTTACATTTTTCTTTGAAGAGGCTCCAAATCCTGTCATGATTTTCGCTTAAACATTACATATAATCTTTTTTTTTTTCATTTTATTATGATGAAAATCTATTTATTTAATTATTGTTAGTGGCTAATTATACAACAATTTATATCAGTAAATAATTTGTATCCTCTTAAAGTAATATGAGAGGTATCAATGCAATATTTTTGAATAATTTTATATTCCAAATTGCCAATTGCAATTGTGAAAATGACGAGTTGACTACCTGCCAAGTTAGAATTCAAAGCAAAACGAATCTTAAAAGTTAAAACTAATGAAGTCTGCACGTTGTATTGCATGGTTTGTGCCAATTTTAATTAATAAATAAATAAATTAGTTTAATGTTGACTTATGAAGTTAAGTGAGTCTCGTTACAGGCTTGATTGACAGGATTTTTGGAAGTCTACTTTTAATTTTTTTAGCCTAAAAATATTTTTGGGAGTGTTTGGATGTTCCTATAGAATAGCTTCTAAACTTTAAAAGTTCTTCCAATCAAATTCAAAATATATGACTTTTGCAGGAAGAGCTTTCAAGAAATAAAAAATTTAAAGTAAAAGCCCTGCTAAATGGGGCTGTAGTCTTCTAAAATAATCACTCATTTTATTCATTTATTAATATATTCTTACTTGATATTACAAATCTCAATCAACACATTACTCATTTAATTTATCATTTTTTTTCTTTTCTTTTTTTAAATTAAAAAAAATGGGAAATTCATTGCAAAGAATAACAAAACTAAAACACATTTTCACTACTTTTTAAGTTGTCTTAAAGAGTTTTTTTTTTTTATATTCAAAAGTAAAAAAAAAATTTGTAAAATATTTACTTTGGAGAAAGTATTTCAAAAAATATCTTTTGAAAAAGAGTAGAAGCATATAAAAATACTTAGATGAGAAATTATCACAATAACCTTGTCATACAGATAACAAAAATACGGTACAATCATACGTATTTAACCAATAATAAATTATCTTGTATCATCTATGATGAGTTTATAATGAGTCCGTCTTAACCAAAATTTTCACCACTCGAACACTCTTAACTTAACTATATCTTAAAATAGTTTCAAACCCACTAATATAATTAATGATAATTTGAAACATAAATATAAATTATAATTATAATTATAATTAAATAGATATAGGTTAAGTTTGAAAACAGTGATTTGTGGAAAACAATAACGTAGCATGCATGGAGTCCACCATATACGACCATGGAAAACTGAGTTTGGGAATTTAGTTGACTTACATGTATTCAACAACCAATAACTTTCTTCACTAAATTCTACTGGCCTAATCAGTATTTTTTATTTATTTAAATTAAATAATATATTTAAATATAAATATAATTAGTGATGGGTTAATGGCAAGTAATTAGTAGTAACAGAATGGTTATCTTGAACAATGGAAAAAAAAAATCAACTACACAAAACAATTGGTCAATGCCCAATGGGTATTGGTATCCCAGTGGCAAGTACTTGATTTGAGTTTTGTAATTATAACATTTGCTTTTATGCGTGCCATGTCGGCAAGAGCAACATAAATAATCCTAACTTTCACTTAATTTTTCCAACGCGAAAAAGTAGGACCCTTTTTTGAGTTGGATTGGTCATATGTGTCGAGACCAATTACTCGTATAACGAGAGATATTTACTGATAAATATATAAAATATAATTACAAGATTAATAATTATTGAGATTTACAGAGAAAAAAATTACCCACATATAGGGATGGCTATTGGAACCAAACCACCGGCAGTTCCGGTTTCAATTTTTCTCCAACCGGAAAGGTTCCGGTCCCGGTTCCTATTTTGAACCGGCGGTTCTTCATCGGTTCGATTGGTCAACCGGTTCTTGGAACCGGCGTGGAATTGTCGGTTCCGGAATCGGAACCGGCGGTTCCTTTTTTTTTTTTCAAGTCACAAATTTTTTTTTAAAAAAAAGGAATCGGAATCGGCGAAACCGCAGGTTCCGGTTCCTTACCGGTTCTGAACCGGCGGTTCCGATTCCAAAAAATAAAAAATCGAAACCGGAACCTGGGTTCCGATTTCTGTTCCGGAACCGGTTCGGTTCGAATCGTCTGGTTTGAACCGAACCGGGGCCATCCGTACCCACACATACTGATAAATGTGTATGGTGAGAATTGAACCATCACCACTGAAATAAAAAGAAGGTGCACAAACCACTTGAGTTATGAGTAGATATACAAACGAAGGTAGATTAATCCTTTATAAAAATGATATATAAATATATAAAGGTTAATATTTTTAAAAAAAGTAAAAAAAGAATTTTTTTTTTTGTTTAAATTTTAAATTATGTAATGAGATTAAATTTTAAACCTAGAAAGAATCTGACTTTTTCAAAAATTTTGTAGCAAGTCCAAGTTGGCGGTTCAATCATATCATTATCAGTGTAGAATATAATTGCTTGGATTTGATCATGTGTCACACTGGCTGGCTGTACTCCTCAAAAGTCAAAATCAATTGTAGAGTTTTCAGTTTTATTTGGAAAATGTAGAATTTTTAACATATATAATAGATATTTGATTGGATCATAAAACAAACAAAACATTAAATAGTAGAGACTCTCCATTGACATTTTGACACGAGATTCTCAACCAATGGGATTGGTTATGTGGCATGCAGGAGATGGTGGGTCATAATGTGGTGATGGTTGCATTATAAATTCTATAATATTTATTTATTTATTTCTAGTCAACAAAAGCAACTTCTATTTGCTTTTTGTTTTACCATATTTTGGCTCAATTTAGATCTCTTAGTTTTTTGTTTGCCTAACTGTTTGTTTTTTATTTTCTACTTTAGAATATTCTCCGACGTTTTATTACAATAATTTTTATTATTATTATTATTGATACTATGACCCAGAATTAGAAATATTACCGGATTAAATAAGAACTTTTCAACATCAAATATATTAAAAGATTATTATTATTATTATTTATACACGTTGTATAGAAATAATACAATTTAATCACCTTTAGATTTTTATAATTTTTTTTGTTTGAAGAAAAAGAACTTTATTTTAAAAAAAAAAAAATTAGATGTGGAATCTAAAATCGCCAACAAGGAGGCTTCCAACACAAGATGTAAAATCCTAGATAATGAGCCATCATATTGGCAGGTGAATGAATAAATCTAACAACACAGTTATGGTGATGCAGAAGTGCATGAACATCCTATAACAACACTATAACAACACTAATTTCAGACAATGGCATGCACTTCCCATTTCACTGATTGATCACTGAGGCAGTATCAGATTCCAAACAGAGGGGCGATACACCCTTTCGATAGCTATAGTTAGACCAAAGAAAATAACGTTAGCTTCTGTAATATCCAGCGCCAACAAACCATCCATGGAGTAGACATGGCCAAGGTTCCGGAACCGGCGGTTCCCGTTCCATTTTTGGCCTAACCGGAACCGGAACCGTAGGGGTCTCGGTTCCGGTTCCGGTTTTGAACCGGCGGTTCTCCGCCGGTTCGGTTCTTCAACCGGTTCTTAGAACCGGTGTGGAACCGCCGGTTCCGGAACCGGAACCGGAATCGGCGGTTCCTTTTTTTTTTTTTTTTACTTTTAAGAAACAAAATTTTTTTTTTTCAATTTTTTTTTAAAAAATGGAACCGGAACCGGCGAAACCGCCGGTTCCGGTTCCTAGCCGGTTTTGAACCGGCGGTTCCAATTCCAAAAAATAAAAAATCGGAACTGGAACCGGGTGTCCCGGTTCCGGAACCGGTTTTGGTTCCGGTTCAAAACCGCTGGTTCGGTTCGAACCGAACCGGGGCCATCTCTACCATGGAGTCTACCCCTGACAACAGCATTGCATCGATGTGATCGCATACTACCGCCCCTAAACATGTTCTATTATGCATTGAGTCCACCATCACATCAGTATTTAATTTAAAGGGCAAATTATATTAACATCCCCTTTATATATTGTTTATTGCACACGCTAACAAACTTTCTTTTTATTGAACAAACATCCCCTGAAAAATATTGACCGAACCGTTGACTAATTCTGAACTTAACGGCACGTCACTGTAACAAGGGTAAAATTGTCTTTTTCCCATTAAATCAATTAAAACAATTAAAAAATAATTAAAACTTAAAGTTCTTGGTGGAGATCCAACCAAGAACAAAAAAAATAAAAAAATTGAAGGACAAACTAAAAAAAAATTCGAACCCAGATTTTTGGGTTCGAAGACGAACCCAGAACCCAGATGTTCATCTTCAAACTTTAATTTTTTTTTTTTTTTTAGTTTAAGGTTTTTTTTAATATTTTTTACTAAGGGCAAAATGGTCTTTTTAACCAAACCTTTAACTTTATGGTTAGTCAACGCCTCGGTCAACAATTTCTAGGGGATGTTTATGCAATAAAAGAAAATGTTGCTAGTATGTGCAATAAACGATATATAAAGGGGATGTTAGTGTAATTTATCCTAATTTAAATGCGCTAGGGATAATAGTGATCCACCTCATAAAGCAACTAACTAGAAGCTGACACCTGGAAGTTGGCAGGTGGAACTCAACTAAGAAAGTCTTACACCACGGAACAATCTATCTCACGGGCAAGCAATGACTAGTATAAAGAAGACAATTACGATGAAACCAAACATGCCAAAGAACTGTAACTAACGGTTGAAAGTTCTCCACAAGAGAGCTGAGACTTACAAATCAATAAGAAATCTAACATGGTGGTATCAGACACCCACGAAAACGCTTCCCATGAAACCACAGTCTTTGCTAACATGTCGTAAGAAACAACAGCTCCACAACACATGGATTGTGTCTTTTGTAGTTTGATGACAGAAGCAGCATGGAGTATCGATAAAGACCCTTCGCGAAACAAGGTTAACAAAAGTAGGAATCCCATCATGGCAAACTTTACATAAGTAAACTTTTAACTTATGAAGGACTTGAAGATTCCACAATAATCGCCATCAAGTAGTAAGGATGAAGAATCAAAACACAAAGGCCTGTAAACTAAACTCTCGGCCAACCAATAACCAGATTCAAAGGAGTAAACATCATCATTATTGTAACACCCCCTGACCCAAATCGTTAGGACCGAATCAGGGAGCGCTACTATATACTAAAATCTAACTTTTACTTTTATATAACCATAATTTAAAACTATATTAAAAACATTTGAAAGTGGTCCAAATAAATTTCCAAAAATCTTGCCAGAGTTTCCTCTGTTTTTTTGATTTTTCAAAACCTGTTTATAGTTAAAATTCATAAAATTAACTTTCAAATTCTCAAATCAATTTTCCGCACTCTTCCAAATATAGTGCGACTTACCAAACAATTAATCACAAGATATATATATAGATATATATATATATATAAAATATAAATAAATAATAAAATATTTACATAGCGGAAGCTCCTTAAATATATACAAATAGTTTCTGTATATGCATGCGGTATCAAAATATATAAACTTATTATAAACGAACTACCAAAATATATGTAGGAAAGATATGATTCCGGACTCTAGTTCTGCAGTCTCTACTCTTCTTTATCTTTATCGCCTTTGGAACCTTTGTTACCAGCGTGCGAGAAAACTCAACACGCTAAGCATCTTGCTTAGTGGATGTACACAAAATTGTATATACAAATATACTATATCAAATATGTTTATCTATTTTCGATCAAAATATAAATCACATATAATTAAATCATATATGGGGGCTCATATCAAATCAAATTATAAATTCAACCAGTATAATATCTAAAATCAATCAACATGCAAATTCTTCATAATTTCTCAAATGTTTTCATATAATAAATCAGTTTTCAGGTTGGGCTCTTGACATACAAAACATAAGTTATCAGACTAGATTACGGGTTGTTCGGCATCGGACACATAAACGGGGCCACCCGCCAAATATCAGATCAGAATGGAACACCAACGGAATCACGCGCTGTAAATATCCCATGACAGAATTCAGAACCCTAGGACCGGCACTTTAGGCCTGTATTATCCAAAGGATAGTATAATCGGCATAGTATTGTTCAGACGGAAACCCAATTGACATATCAACCTCCTATATCCATATCTATGTTTATACACATCAGAGCCAAAATGTTTTCTCAATTCCAATGTCAACATATTTCATTTCTTTCAGAATCATCGAATTCAACTTATTCAATTTCAATTCATATCGATATATATATATAGACACACACATATATTTTCTAAATTCAAATCTCATCAAATATCATATAACAGAAATATACGAATATATTTCTAAATCAATAATTATATTAAATCGATCCAAAAATATATTCAAACGTATTTCATAATTCCATATCGAATCAAAATGCCCTAAAATCATTTTCCGATACATTTCACAAATATTATATAATTAAAATCACTTTCAACAATATATTTTCATAACAATACTAACATCAAAACGTATTAAAATCAATTCCGAATAATATTTATAATCAAAATTTCAGATATAATCTATATTTCGATAATTCACGATTCAAATCATTCCAGAATCAATTTCAAACTATCAACTGTAAGCAATATAATCCAAATAACTCAAAATAAATCAAATGAAATCAATCTAAAATATTATGAAAAACGGAAAAATTCAAAAACACGTGTACACCGAACCTGAACTATAATCTATAATCCATATAATTCAACTAATTCAAAAACTCTAAAATTCGACAATTCCGAAAATTTTTGAAAAATTGGAAATTCGAAAAATACGTGTACACCAAACCTGAACTCTTCCTCCTTCTCTTTTCCTTCTTCTCTTTCTCTTTCCTTCTTCTTCTTCTTCTTTCCTTTCTCTCTCTTCTTTGTCTCTCCTCTTCTCTCTTCTTTCTCTCTCGTTTCTCTGTTCTGTTCTTGTTTGAGAGCTTTTGCTCTCTTTCAATTCTGTTTTATGAAGCTTCACAGCTTCAAAATTGACCCGGTGCTATTTTTTTAAAAAAAATTTTTAGCCATCGCGACCGCGTACCGTGAGCGGTGGTCGAGTCGCTCGGTCACGTTGCTTACTGGTGAAAATTTGCCACTTTCACCGCGAGCGCTGGTCGCGGTGCTCACTGGTCCAATTTCTCCATTTTCACAGCGAGCAGTTACCGCGAGCACTAGTCGCAATACTTACTGTCCAAGTTTTCACCATTTTCTTCGTGCATTGTTTTCGACTGGTCAAATTGGTCCATTAGGATGTTACAATTATTGTAGATTTTCCATTACATTTTCCACCCCTCCAATCATAAATATCATATTCACATATTCAAGATTAATTCAATCATACTTTTCATATTTATTCGAAATTAGGGATGCTACAATTATTGTAATGTCAAACTTGAATATCACGCCACTAATGAGAGGATAAAGGCAGCCCCAAAATTGCGTCTGCGTCAACTGTAGTGAAACTATTGCGAATCAATGCAGCATCCCACCCCCATGAAGCATTTCACAGGTCTCAAACCAAAGCATTCTCAGCCATAGACGCACAAGAAATAACTTTAAATGTGGAGTACTTAGGTATCCAGTGATCATAATGCACATAGATGAAGGATCCATTCCCAACCCGCTACTAATAATCAACTCGCGACGCCACAAATAACTAAGCCGACTAAGGAGGTTGCTGGTTTTACCACCGCCTGTAAGAAAGAGGAATGAGGGAAATACAAACTCTTAAATGCCCTAACTGCTAGAAAGTTTGGATACTGAAGAACCTGCCAAGCTTGCTTAACCAATAAAGCTTGATTAAAAGATACCAAGTTTCAGAACCTCAAGCCACCATTAAGTTTATTCTTGCATGAAAACTCCCAAAAAGGCCAATGAATTATCATTTTAGAGTCATCATCGCCTCACTAGAAATGAGCATGCATACAATGAAGTTTCAAAATAAAAAATTTAGGTAGCCTGAATAATTGCATTGAATACATAGGGATGGATTGAATAATCGCCTTAAAAACTTTTCGAACCCTAGCAAAAAAAAACAAACAAACAAAACGATGTTGCCAACCATGAAGGTGCTGCCAGATGTGATCTATGATCCAAGAAAAAAGGCGATTGCGCCCTCTCCCTGTATAGCTAGGCAGACCCAAGTGACAGTCAAAGACTCCCTAACATGTGCAGCAACCTGAGAACTAAAAGATATGACAAATTTCTCAAGATGAATTAACTAACGGGAAGAATGCGAATAGCTTTCTAGGATTAACTTAATAACGGCACATCTGAATCCCACATCTGAGTAAACAAAAGACTATCATCATCAAATAAGGGATGAGGGATGAGAGATTCGAGGCCCTGCCCTCCCTCAATGAATCCCAACAATGGCTCCAGTGGATTCAGCTTGACGAAATAATACAGTAAGATCCTTAACGCAAATTAGAAATAAGTAAGGTGAGAGTAGGTCACCCTGTCTAAGACTGGTTTCACATACCCCCAGGCAAACCATTTCGAAGAAAGAATACGAAACTGTTTAAACACAATTCGTTAACTTTTTAGTCCATGAAGCTGAGAACCCTAACTTGAGCAATATTCGACGCAAGCAACTCCACTCAACTCGATCATGAGCTTTTGACATATCAAGCTTAAGAGTAAGATAACCATTCTTACCACTAGAACGTCTGCGTATAATGTGAATGCAATCGAACCCGATGATAGTATTATCTGTGATTAACCTCATTGGTAAAAACAAAAGCATTATGTGTTTTTGAAATTGCATCCTCAACACACAACGAAAATGATTGGTTATAGCCTTTGCAACAAGCTTATAAATAATGTTGCACAAGATAATATGCCTGAAATCATAAACTCAAGTAGGGTTGGGAATTTTTGAAATTAACATAATGAGAGTATAGTTAAAATCTCCCACGGATTGGCCACCATTTAAACATTAGAGGCAGACATCTGTAACCAACCTGACTATGCTATCCCAATACTTATGATAAAATAATGCATATAAGCCATTGATGCTAGAAGCCTTAGTAGAGAACATCTGAAAGATGGCACACTTGAATTTCATTGGAGTAAAACTACATCAATAACACTATTCATACTAATTAAAATATGTGGCTCAACATAATTGAGGACAGCATCTATTTGATTCTAAAAAGGAATCCTGGAAGAAAAAAATATTAGAAAAATACTAATGGATAATATTAGTAATTGACTTATTATCCTCATGCCAGATCCCGGTATTATCAAACAACCCAACCACCGTATTCCTTATCTCCCTAACATTAGATTAAGAGGAAAGAATCTTGTATTCTTATCTCCACCATTAAGCCACTAGGCCTGAGATCTTTGTTTCTAGTAAAACTCATTCACCTCTAAAAGCATCCATTTAAGATCTTATAACCTCTCTTAGGTAGGTTTATGAGATATACTCTTAGAGTATAAGGACATTTCCATTGTTTTGATATTAAAAAGATTATATTAAAAAAAATGCTATTGTATATAAAATTTATATAGTTTTAAGAGTAATGAGATTAATTTTTTTTTTTTTTTTTATAGTTTTTAATTTTATTTAATCTTTTTATTTTCGTGAATCTTGAATTTGAAATTAATGACTAGTAACCATGTTAATAATATATATATATATATATATATAGATAGATATAGATAGACTTTGTATAATAGCATAATAATAATAATGATAACGAAAAATGAAAGAAAAAGAAACATATTATTTCAATCTCATTGCTTTTTAAGATAAAATGTGAAAACACAAGATCCCTTACTTTGGTGGTTGGAAGACTCAAAATTTTTAAAGTCACCAAAGTTCAAATCCTTGTATAGCCATATAAATATATATTTCTATCATTGTCTATAAAAATGCAATTGTATGGGTAGACCTCTCTCTCGTGTTGGGAGTAGACCCCTCTCGTTGTTAAGAGTAGTTATCCAAACTGTATTTGTATAATTTAATCTCAGTTGGTTCCAATAATCGTCTGACCTTTGAGGATATGACCTTAAATAAAGCAAATTATAATATTAACCGTGAAAAGAAAAAGAAGGAAAATTCATGAAGGTGTAATAGTAATTGAAATTATAATTGTGATTACGGAGCCAATAAATATTGCTAATGATATTTTATTTTGTTAATAAAGAAAAGTTAACAATAATTTATTAATTAAATAGCCTAATCAAACTGCCTCAATATATTAAAGCAGTAGAGGTTTACAGACAGCTGATATGATCACGTGGTTTGTCCCGAAAAGGACGGCGACAGAGGATCAATCAACAACAGTCAAAATCTATTTATGACTTTTTTTTTATTAAAAAAAAAAAAAACAATTTTGAGTTCTGAAACTCTATTGGCCTGTTGATTGAATTTTATAACAACGATGTGTGTCATTTGCGTGTGTGAACGGATAGAAGAAACAAGTTGGAAAATAAGAAACAAACAAAACAAAAAAAAAAAAAAAAGGCATGAAATAATATTAATAATGCGTGTTGTTGACGCGGCCAGCAAAGCAAGCAAGAAAGTTCCACAAATCCAATTAGTCATTTTCGTATGTTTTGTCCCATAATTTAAGATAAGATTGCAGAAATTATATAATTTTTACACATTTTTTGGGATTGCGTTACATTTACGTTCAAATTATGTGCCATATGCTATCCTTATCTTTCTTTATAACCATCATCACATTATATATTATCTTATAACTAAATTTTTATCCACACTAATTCTCGGATATATCGTAATTATCTCTACTCTCATAATCAGAATAAAAAACCAATTATATATATTGAAAAGAAAAATACGTTAACCACTTAATTTAATGAATAATTGTATGTCTTTTCAAAGATTTTATGATAGGTAATATTTTTTTTGTTAACTACTTATCACAAAGTTTATGATAATAGATTAAATTTTTTTTGAAGAGAATCTTTTATCTATCTTCTTTATATGAAGGGAGGTTAGGTTACTTCTCTCTAACTTTGACCATTCATTGTAAAGTAATTTCTCAAAAGCATCCAAATCAAAAGATTCCAAATAAAAAAAAAAAATACAGTGATTTCGTCACAAACGTGTAGGGTCTTGATTTTGTTTTGAGAATGAGGTGGTACGGCGTCGGTGGTATGATGAAGCATGTCCATCTAATGGTGTAATTAATGTATACATATATATTAAGTCATCTGCAGCCGACATGTCGAAATGCCCTAGCCAGTGGGAAAGTGAGAATATGTCATTCACATCCTTTTAATTTAATTTAATTTAATTAATAATGTGTTTTGAGATAATCACAAACATTATATTTTAATTAAAAAAGTTGAAAAAAATAAAAACACATGCTTTTTTTCATTTCTGACTCACTAACTCAATTCTGATTCGACACTTCTGATCGTCACAATCTTCCTCTTCTTCTTAAATATTAAAGCAACCTCATCGCATTCTCTTTGGTTGTTTTAAGATAAGAGTGTATAAATTATTTGAACCCATCTCTCTTTTCAACTACATTAACTTCTTTCTTTCTTTCATTTTTTTTTTCTTTTGTTTTTTTGACCTTTTAGAATTTCAATGGGTTTTTGTTCTTTGCTGGATAAGCTGAGGCGCTTATAGTATGTATATTGTAACCGTATTAATAAAATCGTGAATTCGAATCATATTTTTATAATTAAAATATTAAAATTTGAATATTAATTTATACACCCTTACAAATTAGTGTTAGATTTCACATATATATTAATGAGCAACTTTTTTATTGTAAATTATTGTAAATTTTGCAATTATATTATAAATTTAGCATTCAACTTTAAAGAATATTTAATTATATTATCGATACATAATGAGTCAGTGAAATAATCAACAAACTCTAAAAATATTGGCTTATGCCTTCATTATACCGAACATATCGTTGACTGATATATCTTATAGTATGTATATTATAACTGTATCAATAAAATTGTGAATTCGAATAATATTTTTATAACTAAAATATCAAATTTTGAATATTAATTTATACACCCTTACAAATTAGTGTTCAATTTCACATATATATATTAATGTGCAACTTTTTTAGTTTAAATTATTGTAAATTTTACGGTTATATTATAAATTTAGCATTCAACTTTGAAGAATATTTAATTTTATTATCGACACTTAACGAGACAGTGGAACAATCAATAAATTCTAAAAATGTTGGTTTATGCCTTCACCATACCGAACACATCGTTGACTTATATATCCCGACTAAAAATGTAGTATGTGACAATATTAAAGTACTACACGTGTATTTTCTTTTTCAGTAAATGAAATTTAGGAATAAATGTGTAAACATAATGGAAAATGGAAAGCAAGTCAATATGAGGAGAATTAGGCATAGTGATACAAGTAAAAGTGATGAGATAAAAAGCATTAATAGTGTGATGAGTTGTAGACCGCACAGGCACAGCCGCCTGAGATTTGTCCTATGTAGTGCTGCTGTATATATCTAGGTTTTTTCACGAGAGTTTTACACGACCACTTGGCAGATTCTGATCAAGTGGGATAAAAAAAAAAAAAAAAAGTGCTATTAACAAGATAATGTTTATTAATCTCACTTGCTTAATTATATTAATCTACTGAACCAATAAGGCAAGCAACAATGGTGCTAATTACTTGATTAAAAGTTTGTTTATGTAAATGATAATGTGATTTGTGCTGATCACTGTCACGTTTAGTAAAGTTTGACGCATCATCATCATCATCATCATCTAAAGCTTATGGGATGGACCCACCACTCAGTTGGATTCAGCATAGCTGATCTGATCATCCAAATTATTCCTAATTGTGGAAAGGATGATAATGTAAAGATAGATGATCACATGTACAAAATCGATCCCCAATTTTTATTTTTTAGCGGATCTTACGTAACAGAGAATCAATCAAAAACCAACAAATAAACCCAATTTTTTTTTTTTTAATTTGTTCAATGGGAGGAGATTAGTTTTGTTCATATTTCTTTTCTCTTCGTAAAGATATTCATACTTAAAATTATTACAAATTAAATTAATATTTAAAGAGAAAATACAATTTAAAATTATAATTTTGAAATATAAGTGTACAGAGCATATCACTAGACAGATATTGTCTTGTCTAAATGCCTAAAAAAAAACTTCTTTGAGTGTTTTATTTTATTTTATCCGTACCTTACTTATCTATTTTCGTATTTAGTGTGAAATTTTGACTTAAAATATCTCGAGAGAAGTCTTAATTTATAATGATTATAGTTCTAAAGAAATTAAGCTTAACAAATTTATGGTAATTTTTGGAAAGAGACTTTTGAATTTGATAATTTTAGTAAACTATCACCTGTTTGACATAATTTTTATTTTTAATTTTTAATTTTTTGAATTTTTATTTTTAAAATTATATATTTTTATTTTATCTAAAAGAGTTTTTAAAGTTTAAAAACTCTTATTTTATAAATTTTAAATATTTTAAAATAATTTTTAAATTTAAAAAGTTAAAAATAAATTTCGAAAACTCCTGTCAAGTAGATGTTCACAAGTGAAGTAAGAGAATGTTAATGGACACATGGGTTACTGACCCAGAAAAGAAAAAAACGAAGTTAATAATTTGAAAAATGACTAGACCTGATCTGTATTCATCAATCCTTTTAAGCATCAAAATGGTTCCATAAATAGTTTATAGAGATAACGTTGTGGGTCCGGATCAAGAACTGTATATAAAAAATTGGCAATTAGTTTCAGGGTGAAAATTGAGATAAACATGAAATGAATGAATGGCTCTGATGATAATTATAGACTAGAAGAGAAAAAAAAAATATAGTAGCAAGAAAGTAGGGTCCATTGAAATTGATAGTCTTTTAGTCTTTCATGTCGGCATCATATCAATTAGAGCAAATTATAATAGTATGCCTGATATTTAATTATATTATAATAAAATTTTAAATATAATTTTATTTATATATTAATATAATACTATTAATTTATTCAGTTAAAAGAAATTATTGACTAAAAATTTTAATAAAAAAAATTGTTGATTATAAATTTTATCTTAAAATAATAAAAATACATCGAGTTAAAAAATAAAATAATAATATAAATTATTAAAATAAAGAAAAATTTAAAAATTTTAAAAATAATTTAGATGAATCTCTTCATTTAATTTTTTTAAAAATTTTAATAATTAATATTATTTTTTAATCAGAAATTTTTTTATTATTTTAAATAAAAATTTAATTATATTATTATTTTTAACTAAATTAACTATCGATAATATTAATATATAATTAAAATTAAATTTATAATTTTATTTTAATATAATTAAATAACAGATAGTCTATTATAATTCACCTTATCAATAATGCGTTATTTTCATTTGACAACGCAGATGGCCAAAAACGTGACATTCAAATGTTTCCCACTTGTAAGGAGTGGCGATAACAGAAACACCACTCCAAGTCCAAGTTCCAACCCTTTATTCTTCCGTATCACCACCGCATGCAATACCGTACCTCTACAGTCTACTGTATTCTCAGAAACATTAATTTTTTTTTTTTTAATAAAACAGATTCTACGTGATTATATCTGTAGTTAGTTAAAACCACAGAATCACTAAGTGGGATCCACCTAAATACAAATTAATCAAAATCAAAAGGCTGACCCACCGTCTTCCACGCTCTCTGTTTTAACAACTTGATGCACTTGCTACTAGTGGGCCCTTCAAAGACTTGAGGACTCATCCGTACAATTAAACATTTAACATTAGTTGATCATCATCTCCCAATTACATTAATTTTTTTTTATTTATAAAAATAAAATATCTCTCTCATATTACAATAAACTTAATAGTAGTAAATATTCGAACTGTATATTTAATAATTAATTTTTATAAATATAAATAATTATTAATATTATATATATATATTCCTCTTAAAAAAAAAAACACGAGTTTTGGGGGAAGAAAATGTCAAATGGTTGGTTAGAAGATGAATATTTAGGGAACCAATAAGAAAAAGCCAAGTGTGAGGAGATGGAGGACCAATCAAATCAAGACAGCTGGTGTAAGGGTAAGAATGAATGGGAATTTCTTGGTTGCTTGAGCCTTTTATTTGTCTTCAACTTGTTATGTCTCCATCCATCCCCTTCCCCTTAACTTATTAATCTATTAGACCCCACTACCCATCCTAGTGGGAAGAACAAGTAAAACTTGGAGATTTTGATGAGGCATATATAGTACAATCAGATAAGATATACAAAACTATGCATGAAAAATTAAATTGATTGATTAATTAAAGAGTGAGAGAGAGAGAGAGACAGAGAGGAAGAGGCCATGCTGGTGGTCAGCAGGAGCAGCAAATAGCAGGAGGGGGGGGATGAACTTAACTAAAACACGGTCCACAGTCATGTGAACCCCATCAACTTGCTATAATGGGTCCCACTTAACATACACAGCCCACAACACACACATATACTATTGACCCTTACCTTATTAGTCCCCCCCACTTCTCTCAAGTCTAACCCATGAATCTTCCTGCTTTCTTCCTACTGCTACCTCACCCACATCCCCATCTCTTCTCTTCATTTTACTTTTACTTATTTATTTTTTGTTATTTTTATAATATAATATAATACAACACACTTGCTCTAGTCCCTACCTCTTTTCTTCTCTCTCTCTCTCTCAAACACTCTTATATAAATACATATATATATATGTGTGTGTGTGTGTACTCGGAGTCTCAGACGATCCTCAAACAAATCTCTCTCTCTCTCTCTCTCTCTCTCTCTCTCTCTCTCTCTCGTACACAACATAATACCAGTCAAAAGCACCTAAACCATCTTCTTATTATATCTCTGAGTTTCTTGTTCATCTCCAAAAATGGATGGAAGTTCCATAGATGAGAGCACAACAACCGAGTCCACATCCATTTCTCCACCAACTTTCTCTACTTTTCCCACATCAAAATCTCCCGAGAGTCTTTGCCGAGTTGGGAGTGGTGGCAGTGTGATTTTGGATTCTGAGAGCAGTGTAGAAGCCGAGTCAAGAAAGCTTCCCTCCTCTAAATACAAAGGAGTGGTACCCCAACCAAATGGCCGATGGGGTGCTCAGATATACGAGAAGCATCAGAGAGTCTGGCTAGGCACCTTCAATGAGGAAGAAGAGGCTGCAAGAGCCTATGACATCGCCGCACAACGTTTCCGTGGACGCGACGCCGTCACCAACTTCAAACAAATGACGGAGACCCAAGAGGACGACATCGAAATGGCCTTCTTGAACTCCCATTCCAAGGCTGAGATCGTTGACATGTTGAGAAAACACACCTACAATGATGAGCTTGAGCAGAGTAAGAGAAACTATGGTCTTGATGTCAACGGCAAGCGTGTAAAGGTCCAAGATGCTTCTGTTTGTTTCGGTTCAGACAGGGTCCTCAAAGCGCGTGAACTGCTTTTCGAAAAAGCAGTCACGCCTAGCGATGTTGGCAAGCTGAACCGGCTAGTTATACCAAAGCAGCATGCCGAAAAGCACTTTCCTTTACAAAGCGGAAGCACTTCTAAAGGAGTGCTTTTGAATTTTGAAGACGTTACTGGCAAAGTGTGGCGATTCAGGTACTCATATTGGAATAGTAGCCAGAGCTATGTCTTGACTAAAGGCTGGAGCCGTTTTGTTAAGGAGAAGAATTTAATAGCCGGTGACGTTGTCTGTTTTCAGAGATCAACTGGGCCGGAAAAGCAGCTTTATATAGATTGGAAAGCAAGAACCGGACCGGGTACTGCTAACTCGGTTCAACCGCCGGTCAAAATGATGAGGCTATTTGGGGTCAACATTTTCAATATACCTGGGAACACTGTTGTTGTTGATAAGATTAATGGCTCCAAGAGAATCAGAGAAATGGAGTTGTTGTCGTTACAGTGTAGCAAAAAACAAATGATGATTGGAGCTTTGTAACATTTTCAATTTTTTTTTTTTTAAATTATGTGAATGTTGAAGAAAAAGGGGGGGGGGGGGGGGGGGGGGGGGGGGGGGGGGTTTAATTTAAGGTCAGGTGGGGGTGATGTAGTATTTATCAAGTTGCAAAAGGTAAATTGTATATTACAAGAACAAAAAAGCTGAAGAAAGCTGAAATTAGGTGTAACAAAATTCAAAATTCAAAAAAAAAAAAATATTAGAAATGGATAACTGTCAAATGTCAATTTGTTCTGTTTTTTGGATTTTGGATTTTTTATATTTCATGTTAGTACTTTGTATGTCTTGCAGCTAATGCCTTTGGTGCTGTTGTTGCTTTCACATAATATCTGTATGTTGACAAATCAACGTAAATATGCATATACTCATTAGAGACACAGTGAGAGTAGGTCAAGACCCATAAAAAAAGCTTTGTTGTTTAATGTTAAGTGGTCCAATAAAAAATATTGTGTTTGGCTTTGGCTTTTTTTATTTTTTTTATAAAAGAATTTAATTATAAAATTAATAACTGTCGAAATTTGTTTAGATTAATTACTAAATGTACGATCTGAATATCTATTCATATAACGGAAAATATCTATTTTCACAATAAAAAATAAAAACGCATATTTAACCTTCTTGATGACTCACTTTCCGTAAACTTTTATGCTTTTTACCAATATGTACAATTTTTGTATAAAATATTTAAAATAGAGCTAATTGTGTAGATCTTCCCTGAGGTTTTTGTTAAAAACTGAAGAGTGGACTAAAAATTAAATTCGCATGTAATTAAGTAAACCCAAAAGAGGGGAGATCTCTGTCAATAAATCTAAAAGTTAACTTCGCCTATAATTAAATAAATTTTAGGAGAGTTGGACGTTATTTCCTTTTTAAAATAACAATATCTATTGGTTGCTTCAGAAAATTCAGAATTATTTAACATCATTACACATTATATTAATGTCATCAAGAGTTTATTTGATTAAACATGATCCTATCCTGATTTAACATCATTACTATTTTGAGGAAGCTTCAGTGCATTATATCATCAGATAACATATGATGCATTCTAATAAAGTTTTATTAATTTTCTATTTGCTGTATACATCAATATAAAAAGTTGGATAAATTGTATAAATCACTTTCGAGTTTAGGCTTAATCTCAGTTGGGTGGATATTTTTATTTAAAAATACACAAACCTCACTTACAAACCTCACTTACTGTTAGTTGGCTTCCGTCAAATTTAAATTTTGACCATACTTTTAGTATGAAATATCTGAAATACCCATATTTAAAATATTTTATACTTACTTTATTTCTATAAAATAAATTATTTAATAAATATGATGTATAACATATATAATAAAAAAAAAAATTTATATGAAAATCCATCACTTCCAACTTAATCCAATTTCATCTTCATCTATCACCCAATCATCCAGATTTATCTTCCTAAATTCATTTTCATCACCCATGCATCTCTTCCTAACTTCATTTTAATAACCCAAAACTCATATTCATCACCCATAAAAACAGGAAAAACAACTAAAATTTTCTTATCAAAATTTGAAAAAATAAAAACAACTCCACCCCCAGTGAAGGATATGCACCTTGTGGAGAAGCAAATCTCTCCTCCACGAAGGCAGATTTGATCCTTGCAGATCGCATCTCAACATTGAGGAGCGTATGCTCCTTCTCCTCCATCCATTTGATGGAGGCAGTCCTAAAAAGGTGGATTTAACGACTATGACAAACTTAGACGGGGGTAGAATAAGTTTAATAAACAAATTTGCAGAATAAAAATATAAATCTACATTAACAAATTAAATAACACCACGATTTTTATGTGGAAAACTCCCAATAGGTAAAATTATGGAACCAACTCATAAGTCACTTAATACATTACATACTGGTTTCATTAGTTGATATGAGTTCATGCACTACAATACTTAACGATTCTTTTGTAAGGTCGAAGAATCAAAATCTCTCACGATTGAAATTACGACTTAGGTGCTTAAAAATGAATGAACAAATAAATAATATAATAGGTTAATACATAATGTGTAGTTTAGAATAATAAAGCTCACAAAAATCTAGCCTAAAACTCTCACAAAAATCTCCAGATGTAGCTTGCTGGCAGCCCTTATCGCCTCAGTCAGTGAGGTGCTGTCCGCACTCCGTACTGTCACTACGGTTGTTCCATTTATGCACTTTATCCATGTTTAAACCCTCCGAAACCTATCCAAACGAGCTCAAAATATTTCGTTTAATATACCTTTGGAAATGTATAAATATCTAGTTTCCACTCCAATTTACAAATCACTATTTAAACATGTAGATAAAAATTTATGACCCAAAATGCATTCAAAGGTCCGTTTTAAAAAAAATGATAGTGTATGAGAATAATAAACTAAAACTAAACTAAACAAAATAATTAAGACTCCACGGATATATATTCAACTTTTTCAGCTCCCATGTGTCCATATTGTTCCATTCTTCTCATTACTGCATAGCCAAACATGACTGTATATCATATTTCTCTTATGCATTAAAGTTAGACTTATTTGACCGGCATTGTGATTTATAATCATATATCAAATCAATCCATGTTTCGTTTTTTGGCATGACGCTTCATTTCTAAGTTTAGTCAACTATATTGCACTTTGAAATTTCACAAATGTCACACATCTCTCTATTATAATATATCTACTTGTGCATCCATCAATCATATTATTTATTCTTCTAATAGTTGGATGTCAACAATATATGCCTAACTTTTAAGTTTTTATTTATTTATTTATTTATATACATTGATCTTTCCATTACTTTATCCAAGTACCTAATAATTTTTCTAACAAATCTATAATTTCACCTTTTTTTTTCTTTTTTTTTGATATAAATTCAAAGTGGTTAACATATCAAGGATACGAAGGAAAAATACACGAACCCCTTAAACTATAAATATATATACTATTTACACCCGAGAACAATTTTGCATTATCCTTCGATTAATGATAATTTTATTACAACCTACTTTATGTCATAACATTTCACGAACCCTAATAACTCACCCTCAAAGACCTCTCCTTTTCTTGAATTTTTTTTGGGTTGGGCCAGGTAAGGCCCAACTACTATTTTTGTCTTGAGAGTGCTTCTATTGGCACCCCTCCTTTGACTTAAATACGCTCCACTTTTCAAGAAATCCGTTAAAAACTTTAATTTAAAAACAGAAAATTATGTTTCAAAAAAAAAAAAAAAGAAAAGATAACAAAAATTTAAAAAAATTTCAGAAAAAAAAAAAAAAAAACTTAAAGATAAATTGGTCCATCCCATAGATGATGATACGACTTCTCCTCTTTATTCTCTCTGTTTCTCTGCTTCTCCCTCGTGGTTCTATCTATTCTCTCTTGCCTTTGTCACTGCCTCCTCTTCCTTCGTCATTGTCTCCTCTTCTTTCGTTGACGGTCGGTCTCTCTCTTCCCTTGCACTTTCAATGCACGATGGGTTTGGGTTTGGATTTTATATTGGGACATTTTAGTTTTTGCAATTTTTATATAGTTTTTTCAAGATGACACCTCGTGGGTCAAAGGACTACCGGAATCAACAGAGAATAAATTATGTAAATACGGTCCAGACAACTACTTCCAACAACAGAAGGCGAGGGACCAATGACCCTAACAATTACTCCCAATAACATGAGAGATCTACCCACATAATTGTATTTTTATGGACAATGGTGGGAATATATATTTACAAGCCTATATAAGGTGTTGAAACTTGGTGGCTCGAAGGAGCTTAGGGCTTCCAATCACTAAGGTAAGAACTTTGTCATATAGTTAAAAATATGAAAAGTATTTTATACGGTTAAAAACATTAATTCCTAATATGATAGGACTAAAATGTTAGTACCCCTTAATTTTATGTGTGATACTTGTATAGATTGGTACCAGAACATCCACAACAAAGAATCTTAATTAGATGTTTTAGAACTTTTACTATGCCTCGGATCTATAACTCAACCTTTTATCCTTTTCTTCATTTATATTTTATGGAATGCATGGCAATTAGAATGCATATAAACTATCTAATGATGATTCTGACACATATTATTATTAATAATATTAAGAGGTAAAATTCGTCCTTATAAAATGGTGGGAGAGACAAAAATGAATGATAAATCACGGACAGTAAGAGAGAAAACGGCCAAACAAAAAGAGCGAAGAGATATTAAATAGAGAGGAATGGACATGCAGATTATTGTAATATGTATAATAGAATTATATAATAAAGGGTCTGAAAATGCATAGCAATATCTGATTGTAGATGGTCTGAAAAGGAAAAATGGCAGCTCTTTGGGTGAAACCCCAAAAACAGTAAAACTTCAGTGGTCCATTGTTACCTTACTGACAAAAGGCTCGATCAAAGTGTTTGTAGTGGTAGTCGAAGCTCAGAGAGACTTGAGTAATATGAGAGAGAGAGAGAGAGTGAGTACACGATATCTATGGCAATTGTAAAGCTAATATGAACAGTAGAATCTGTGACACTACTGTACATGTCTGCATGTCTCTGCTCCTATCTGCAGTGATTACTGAATTTACTTGACCACCTTTTAAAATTATGGTAACTTTGTAAGTAATATCTCCCTCTTCCATGTAAATGTAAATTTGTGTTATGTTTGCACATATTTTACGATAAAGGTGCAGCTTTTGATTAGATAATCTAACTGGCAACTGCCAATTTAAACATTAAATGCATACAACCTTGGCTTTTACTGTATTGTTTGTCTCTCATCATCCTCTCTTACATTTTCTAATCAATCTTTAATTACAAACAAAAACAAAATCATCATCATCTTCAAAGAAAACCCTACAGGCTACAATTATTAGAAGAAGACAGAGGAGAAATTCACACCATTTTCATCATCATCATCTTCTTCTTCTTCTTCAATTTCACACATCTCCAAAGTATGAGGTGCATGGCCATCTCCAAAGGCTCGAACGTGGTCTTTAAGGGACCTCTTGTGCTTAAAATCGGAGCCACAAATACAAAACCAAAGCTTTCCGCAGTTCTTTTCATGAGTTCTCCAATCCCCTCTAACAGCAAACGGCTTGCCGCATTTTCGGCACCCAAAAGGCTTTGCTCCGTGCTTTCTCTTGTAATGTGTTTGTAGTGTTCGGAAATCCTTGAGTGGTCTTGATCTAGGGTGGTCTATGTTGTTCTTACAACCCTCAGCACAGCAATAACAAGGCAATCTTAGCACTGACGATGCTGTTTTTGTCCCTCTTAGCGACTCTGGTCCCTTCCTGTACTGTGAACCATGTCCCCACATATGCATCTGCATATACACAATTGTACAAGACAGTTGAGAGAAGTTATGTAATTAACAGAAAAATCATCATATTATAAGCATAAAAGCAAAATTAAACTAGGAGAAACCAAGACATAATTATAAGTAGTAATTACTGTTGTGATTATTGTTATTGCGACCTGCATATTATTGTATCTATTGAATGTTTTGTTGCAGACGGGGCAAGAGAACTGTGTCGGGCCAACAAGGATTTTTTCTGGGGAAGGAATCCAGTACTGTAGTCCTTGAACTAGATTACCAATATTAGAAGAGTTGGTAGTGGCGGCTTCAGTGGTTGGTTGACCTGGATGAAGAGCTATGGTTACACCAGTTTCTCTAGACATGTGTTGTTGAGTTGAGGCTGAAGAGGAGGGGTGTTTGGAGACGTGTTGACCAGGAGGCCCAAGAGAAAGAATAATGGAATCCTCATCGTCTTGATGATATTCATGATCAGCTTCCGAACAGGCACTCTCAGTACTAGTGGAGGATATGTAGGTGGAGAAGTTGTGCTGCATGGTTGTATGAGTGAGAGTCAGAGAGAGGAATTTTGGTTTTGGTGGATCCTTGGAGAAGATAAAGTGGGGACGAGGAATGGAAGACAGTAAATTTTAAAGAAAGTCTTTTATGTTATATATGGGTATATGTGTGTGTGTGTGTGTATATATATATATATATATGAAAAGAAATGGTTTTTCATGAGGTTTATTTGGTTGAGAGAGAGCACGTGGAGAGAAAGAAATTGATATGTGTAATATGTTGATGTTGGCGTGTTTGGGAACGAAGGAGACAGAGAACCGGCAAAGAAGGAGAGATGCATAGAATAGAGCACCACACTCTCTCTCTAGAAATGCTGATTCTCAAGCTGCTAATATCTTCTTCTACATGCATGTTGGCCTTCCCTTGATGACTCTTTCCTGCTCGCATTTACTCTCTTCCACTTTTCTGATTTAAAGACAATGTGATAGTGATAGTGATAGTGTCATGATGGAGGGTTCATTATTACTATGCACAAAAGAAAACCCATAAAAATTCAAATCATAGACGAAGATCAAAGGAGTGAAAGAACCATCAAATCATATACAATAGGACAAACAATATATGCACAAATGTTCATAAAATTTGAAGAGGCAAGATTGTTAATGCATGAAAAGCAAGCGATGTCCATGGTATATGATACAATGATTCGAATTTAAAATCTATCACTCTCACTCTATCTAAGCATTAGTTCCATCAATGTACATAAATGTGAAAATTCTTCACTGTAGAGGAAAAAGTGAGGGAAAAATGTGATGATAATTTATTTGTCTGTTCACCAACAGGTGGTGCATGCAGTGATGCAAGAACTGTATTGCAACATTAATAACCTTTTCCCAAATAATGTCATCAATTAATCGGCCACACAAAATTGTTAGTGGGCCATATAGCCCAAATAACTTAGATGTATTTAATATAGCTATATAGCATATTGTTCCAACAACCGTCGCATCAATGTGTTTTCTCTCGAAGCTCCAAGTCAGATGTACTGTCCACCCAAAAGGGTTAATTAAAAGTACTAGGATTGATCAAATATCACATGACTTGGTGGATGCATTATAAGTTCCTTTTAAGTGACTGAAATTTAAATCTTAATATCTACGTATTATTCTATTATTATATATAAAAGTATAATTAGTGTGGATAGAAAATTTCTGCTATAAAAGTAGATGTATAGACCGTATTAGTAGGGGTTCTAATCTAAGTACGACACCACTACACATAAAAATAAAATTAGTATAGGTAGACGACTTCCCTTATTAGAAGTAGACAGTTTCTGCTTTGAAAATAGATATTTAGACCGTACTAGTAGGAGTTTTAATCTTAATAGATTTTCATAGCCTTTTGACCCGCGAGAGATCTCAAAAAAAAGAAAAGAAAAAAGTACTATGTGTGGCCTTGGCTGGAATAGAATCCCTTCTGCTCCTTCGATTTGCTTACTTAGACTAACAAGTTTAATGAGTGATGATATAATCTGTCTAGATCTACGTACTACTAATCTCCTCAACTCATGAATAACAGTAAGAGGTTTGGTAACAATATTAAAGCCTGACCTATTAGTGTTTACATACGTGTTGTTCTTATATGAAATTTGATGCCGTCATTAATGGTCATTGGTATGTGTATACGTTTATGGGGCCTGTAAACTTTTGATAATTTAGTGAATGGAAGAGATTTTTTTTTTCATTGAGAACAACGCACAGATATATGCAAGTACAATTAATGTTCTAAAAACATGGTAATTACAAGACAAATGTAGCAAGTATAGGAGCTATCATCAGTAGAATGCTAAAACATATTCAAAAGGTGTGTTGTAGTTGTGTGAAGGCTGAAGAAGTGGACTCGGTTCCTTCTGTATGTGTCCATTGATTTCTCCACAATCATAGAGATTGTTTCCTTGATTGTGTGTTGACTTGGCTTCTTGATCATCTGCTTTTGTGTCTGTGAAGGTAACTGATAATCAGTTACAATCAACCTCAGCTAAGCAATCAACTTCAGCTATGATAGCCTCAGCAATGCCAATACTTCAACACAGCAGAAGTTAGCTGGAGTAACTGGAATAGGAGCTGATATGTTGCAAGGAGGTACATCTGTTATCAATAGATGTAATCAGCTACCATTAATCACACATGATCTTGATTATGATAAGGGTTGTATTGCCTTGTATAAATAGAAGAAGTTCTTCTCATGTAATTGGTGTGAAAAGTCAATAAAAATTACAGAGCTTGATCAGCCATTAATGGTAGCTCTTGCATGAAGTTCTTTTAGACTTTTGTCAAACACTTTACTGTTTATATCAAACACCTAGCTACTCTTGCATTTTCTCTTGGTATAAGAGCCTACTAACTCACGTCAATGGCTACAGCTTCCTCAAATGCTTCTTCACAGCACCACAGCCTAGGTTCATCTTCTTCTTCAATCAACATGAATTTCTCATCACTTGCAAAAACCTTAAACTTCAATCTGCCTATAATTAGATCAAGACAACTACATATATTGGAAATTAAACACAGATTCGACCAGCTATCAATGCTCTAGATTTCGAAGATTTCATTGACAGCTCTAAGAGTCCACCTAACAAGTTTATCAACGTGCAAGTCAACAATGACAATGGAGAAGTGAGAGTCGAACAACAAATCAGCAAGGAATACAAAATGTGGAAGAAATCTGATCAGATCCTGATGTTTGGCTTATCTCAACCTTGAGTTAAAAGGTTGTTGGACAAGTTACAAGATGCAAGTAAGCTCTTGAAGCTTGGACCAAGCTTGAAAATCTTTACTCACAAAGATCCATGGCCAAGACTCTACAGCTGAGGCAACAACTACTAACAATCAAAAAAGGTTCACTCTCAATCAGTGATTTTATTCTAAAAATAAAAAATCTTGGTGATGCTCTTTCAGCAGCTGAAAAAGAAGTTTCAGAGAGAGATTTGATATTGAGTTTGATGAATGGTGTTGGACATGAGTATAATGTTGTTGTAGTGCTCATTTCATCTCAACAAAGAACAATAAGCTCGGAAGATGCACGGTTTCTATTTCTCATGCATGAGCAGAGAATTGATCAGTTAAACACCACATCACAACTATCAATTCATGGAGCTTCTACAAATTTTGCTACAAATAATTCTGGTGAAATGAGAGATATACATGGCCACGGTTCCGGAACTGCCAGTCGGAATCAGAACCGTGGGGTATTCGTTCCGTTTCCAAAGCCGGTTCCCGAAACTGACGATTCAACGCGGGTTCTGGTTCTGAAATTTATTTTTTTTAAAAAAAAAAAAAATTTGACCGAACAATTGCTGTTGGGCTATATAAACGTTGGGGGCTTGGCAGGCCCCAACGGTTATAATTTTTTTTTTTTTAAAAAAAAAAAATTTCAAAACTGGAACAGGTACCGGCAGTTCTGATTTAGAAAAAGCTTGAACCGGAATCGGAATTGGAACCGCCTAGTCCAAGTTCGATTCTCAGTTCCTAACTGAAACTGAAAACGGACAGTTCGGTTCCGGTTAGGAACCAGTCGGTTCGAATCGAACCGAGACCATCTCTAATGAGATATCTGTTTAAAAACTTCTCATAAAATAGGAATAGATCCAGATGAAAGGAAGGGTAGGTATATATGGAGGAAGGAGACTTTATTGTCAGCTATGTACCAAACCAGGCTATCATCCTTTTCAGTACTATCACAGATTTGATCAAAATTTTTAGAGACCAAATCCCTCTAATTCCTCTAATCAAGCTTATATTGGACAATCATTCCAAGCTTCTGACACAATCCAGTCCTGCACAAGCAATCTTTCATCAAGAAAATCCACAAGTTCAAGCAAACTATCACCAAACTTCAGCTTATATTGCAACTCCAGGAACTGTCAATGATCCTTCATGGTATGTAGACGTTGGTGCTACTAATCACATTACTTCATCTCAAAATAACCACTCCATTAAGTCGAATTACAAGTGAAAATATAAACTGCTTGTAGATAATGGCCAACATCTTACTATTTCTAGCATTGGACAATCTAATATTGCCTTACATACAAATGCATATAGAAAGCTGTACTTGAATAATATCTTGCACCTGCCTTTGATTATTAAGATCTTCTTAGCATATCTAATTTCACTGGAGATAATAATGTCATAGCTGAATTTGTGCTGATGGTTATGTCATCAAAGATCGAAAAATTGGAATGATTCTTCTTCAAGGTACTGTTAAAGACGGTCTGTACCAGATGAGATTAGTTGGTAGTCCTCAATAAGCTCAAGCCTTCTCAAGCTGTGCTGCCTTTGCTTTTAATTCATCATTTGGCTCCTGTGCACGTGTTAATAGTCATCATTTTCCAGCTTTGGTTAAACAAAATAACAGGCTAGCTATGCCTATGTTGCCAAAGTTAACTCCACTATTTGGCATGCAAAAATGAGACGTTCAGCTCCCTATCTTGAAGAAAGTACTTGGCAAACTGCATTTTCCTTGTAATATTACTATTTTTAATTTTGTGACTCGTGTAAGCTTGGAAAAATACATAGAATTCCTTTCTCAAGATCTGTTGTTTCTGTTAATAATCATCTTGAGCTTGTATATTGTGACCTTTGGGGACCAGCACACTTCGTTTTCATAGGAGGCCACATGTACTATATAACATTTGTTGATGTATTTACAAGATTTACCCGGGTGTTTCCATTGAAACTAAAGTCTAATGCCTTAAATGTGTTCATTCAATGCGAAAAGAATGTTGAGCTCCAATTTGGGAAGAAAATAAAATGCCCTCAAACTGATATGGGAAGTGAATACCTACAATTTACCCTTTTTTTTTATCCAAACAAGGATTTTAAGTGAGGTTTTCTTGTGCCTATATACACCAGCAGAATGCTGTTGTCGAAGAAAACATAGGTACCTAGTAGAGACAGGTTTGACACTCTTGGCTCATGCCAAAATGTCACTCAAGTTTTAATTTGAAGCTTCTCAACAACCCGCTGTCTCATCAACAACTTACCCACACCACTACTCAAGTTTCAATCATCATGGTGCTTGTTTCATTCCGTACACTAATTTATTTTAAAAACAAACAAAATCAGGTAAAATGGGATAAATAAATCCCGAAGGTTGCTCAATATAAATGGTCTTTTTGAGGTGCCCATGCAAAGATGTATTCTTCACATCCAGTTGACACATGCTCCATGAAAAAGATAGAGCTATGAAAAGACAAATAATGGTTGGTTTAATCATCGGACTAAAAGTTTCGTCATAGTCTATCCCGAAACTTGGGTGAAAATCTTTCCAACTAAACGAGTCTTAGAATGATCAAGACCTATCTTCTTTGATTTGATAGACCCATTTAGATCCCATAACATTGATGTTGGATCGTTGGGGATGTTTGATAGACGTTATCGCGCTTGAAAAACACCGATCGATGGGACACCTTTGCCGCAGCGCCAACAATCGTTCGCGTAGGCATCACTGGCAGTATGCCAGCACTACAGCGTACACAAGTGCGTGTCTAAACGCTCGCGCACAGTGTGCAACTGTTGAAGCGCTTGCAAGCACCGCAAGTCAGTGCTGCAAGCACTGGAGCACACAGCATTGCGCGCCCAGGCAGTCACGGACAGTGTACAACATTGTGCACCTAAGGGCCTGCACACAATCACTTGGCGCCCAGGAACCTGCCTTCCAGCAATGTGCACCCAAGGTTTTTACACAATGGGTTTTTTTTTTTTTTTTTTTTTTTGGCAACACTGAAACGCGAAAGCACGCAAGCGTAAGCCAACGCGAGGATTAGGCCGTACAAGCACACGCCTGCGTTCAAGTGTTGGTGATTGTGACTTAAATAAGTACAGTAAAAATAAGACTTCTTCTTTTCATGGAAGATGAAATTGGTGAGGAAAAACTGAAGACTTCTTTTTTCGTGAAAGGCGAAATTAGCGAGTAAAAAAGGTGTCGTTAGTAAAAATAAGTACATTTTGGGATATGAATATGGGAAAAATGGAGTAAAGATTGCCAAATTTTGGTCTTGTATTAGAAAGGAAAGATTGAAAAGACAACAGTAAATGTAAATCTTATGAGTTTTCATGGCCGCCCTCTTCGATTTGTCAGTGTACACCAGTATCGCTAGCTACTATTTTACATTATATATTTATATCTACTCTTCTTCTACTCTGTCTTAGTATTCCTGCTGGTCAACATTTATCTTTTACTCGAATCTATACTAATTTCATGTCCAACTTATTTCACCATATGTTTATTTATTTATTTCCATCTCACCTAATCTAATGATAATTTGCATAAAGGAACAAATGATACACCTATTAAATGATCATAATCTTACTTTTCAACATCTAAAAACTTATATTCTAAATAATATTGGAGCTAATTATTCATAGCATATCCTATAAGTATAGGATAATTACAACTTGCTCGCAGTCTTTATCTTTCAATCAAAACGGTACAAACTTAAAAGCCTTTCTCCTGAAATTGAACTGGTAAAGTATTCTCACCCACTGAAAGCAAAATTGGGTGCTGATAAAAGAAATTAAAGCCGTAAACCACGAAATCAATGGGATGATGATAGGAGCACTACAACCTGCAAAATAAAAGCACATGTGACCCGTAGGATGCTTGAGACACCGAGATGGTACCGGCCAAACACGCTCTGACGGTCAAGTAAATAGACTATGAGAAGAAATACATGCATAACATAGAATGAGTTCAAAAATACTTCATGTATGTTGGAAAGTGATCATCGATGATCGAAGTCTTGAAAGAGCGTTGATCGGCGGTATGTATGAACGACGGTCGTGGCGGCCAGAGTTAGCCGAAAATCGCTTGGCGATTGTTGACATTGAACAATGTCAATTCTTATATGCTTTGATAGTCACTTAGTCAAGAAAAAGGTTAAAAAAATGCGAACCCTCACTCTGAGTGAGGATGTTGTTATTTATAGGTGGGTGATCCACTCGTTGGAGGGTGGATTGCCCCTCTATTATCTCAGCATGATCAAGGATGGCATGATTGCCTCATTAATTTGGTCTATCAGACTTCAAATTTGAAGTCTGATGGTTGTAGGCTTGGATCATCAACCATGGGTCGATATACGGGTCGAGGGTCGACTCATGGGCGTTGGGTCGACATGTCAGACGACATGTGGGTCAGCATGTTGCTCGAACATAGGTTGACACATAAAGGTCAATACGCGGATCGACATGTTGGTCGAGATATGGATCAACATGTGAGTTGATGTATGGTTCGACATGTAGGTCGACGTTTGTTGACCTCGAATCTTTGGGTCTTCACTAGCCTTCCAAAGTGTTAAGATTTGGGCTTGGGTCATGTGTTGGCCCAAGTAGAGACTCTACTCAGCCTTAGATTATTGGAGAGGGTCAGAGTTCAGTTGATGGGGCTATGGGCCTACATTAGAAATATTTAGCAAACTTGCGCTGGATTTATTGCCTAGGCTTTGATATCTTGGGTTTGACCAATTTTGATCACTACAAAAGCCTAGATTAGCGACCGTCGCAAATTGATAAGAGTTAGACCAAAAACTGTCTACAAAAAACCTATCTAGGCACTCCTGCATATTGCCCTTACATTCTCTTTTATTATTCCAGGTTAATCGTGTAGCACCCCCCGACCCGACCCTGCCGGACCGATCCGGGGCGCGCTACTCGGACTTTCACATCTTTTCAAAAACTTCATTATACGTTTTAAAATCAGTGTGAGCCCATAAAACAAAATAGAAATCCTTTCAAGTGAGCCCATAACAATAATTAACTTTTTGCGAAAATTCGGCAGAGTGCCGTTTGTTTTTCGGACTTTCCAAAACCTGCTTTTACACAAATCAATTCAAATTCACATTTTCACAAACGCTTCAATATCAATCAAACAATTGCGCACTCTGCCGTTTAGTGCGACTTATTAATCACAATTTATAAAATAAAACAAAACAGACTTTACTATTTAATAATAAAATACAGTAATCATAAAATAATTAGTTACAAAACGTTTTACGAAACTTATTTACAAATTCCCTGTATATGCATGCTTTCAGAATATATATACACATAACATGAATATAGCTACCCAACTGTACAATCTCTGTGACTCGGTCTGCAATTCTTCCAGTTCTTCAGTCTTTCGCCTCGTCCGGATTCCTGGTACCTACGCGTTAGAAACAAACTAACGCGCTAAGCATAATGCTTAGTGGGTGTACTAAAATCTCAATATGGAAACATATATAACTTTTAATAATAACAATTCACAATATATATATATATATATATATATATATATATATATATATATGTCAATTCAAATCATGTTTAAAACAATTAAATTGCAGAATCAAAGTATATAATAATTTTCGATCAATAAAAGCATTCAATACACTTTTCAATTCCAATCAATTCTGGCCCGCTAGAATACTAAACATATACGGACTGGAATATGGGTCAAGCTCCCAACCGCCAGAACGAATTCTGAGGAGGTACGTGTCTCCCAACTCTAGGACCGTGGGTACGGAACCTAGAGAGGTACATAGCTCCCTATCCCAGGAACGAATCCTTGGGAAGGTACATTAACTCCCAACCCCCAGGACGAATCCTGAGGAGGTACGTATCTCCCAGCCTCTGGACGAATCCAAGAGGAGGTACATCAATATCATCAATATCAATCAATCAATATCGGCGCAGTACTGCTCAATAAAACCCAGCTGGTATACCAACCTCCTATATCCACTTCTATGTCTACGTATCCTAGGGCCGTTTCGATAAACGATTTTCACAATAATCACAATATAGTATAAATCATGAACAATAGTCATGCGAGCAATATTTTTCACAAATCACAACAGTCGAAATGTTCGAAAACGAAATTGAAATATAATATATCACAAATCAGTCCAAAATCAACAATAATCGTACAAAATATAAATCATGTAGTATTTACGAAATCGACAAAATCGAAAGAAAATCAAGATGCGATCTAATATAAAAGTATTCCAAAATCGACAATAGATGTAGCAAGTACATATAAAATAAACACTCTACTTACGGAAAATCGATAACGAAAACTTTGAACGAAATCGAAAACGAACACGGAAACGAAATCGAAAACGAAAACGAAAACACTAACGAAAGACTTTGCGTAACGATTTCGAAAACAAACGTACACCTACCTCGGTACCGTCTTTTCATTCGAGAATCGCGGTTCTACGATTTCTTCTTTCCTTTTCCTTTCTCCTACACTTACTTTCTCTCTTTTCTTCTTCTTTCCTCTTCTTCTTCTCCTTCTTCTTCTTCTTCTTCTTCTTCTTCTTCTTCTTTTTCTCCTCTTTTCTTTCTTTTCTCGGTCGTTTCTCTCTCCTCTTGCTGTTTCTGTTTTCTCTGGCTTCTGCGAGAAGCTTCTCTTTTTTTTATATTTTTTTCGCCATCGCGACCGCCGTCGCGACCTGTGGTCGCGGCACCAGGTCGCGATGCTCACTGGAGTGCGCGCACCGCCTTCGTCGCGAGCGCGCCCTGGTCGCGCGAATGGTCGCGTTGCTCTCTGCCTGTTTTTGACAATTTCATCGCGAGCAGTCCATCGCGACCTGTGGTCGCGGTGGCTGGTCGCGTTACTCACTGCCAGGTTTTACCATTTTCATCGCGAGCAAGTCATCGCGACCTGTGGTCGCGGTGACTGGTCGCGGTACTCACTGCCAGATTTTTGCGTTTTTCACCGCGAGCGAGCTGTCGCGACCTGTGGTCGCGGTGACCAGGTCGCGATGCTCTCTGGTCCAGTTTTCCAATTTTTCATTTTTCATTCATTTTTCACTATTCAATCCGGTCCACTGAAAATCATAAAATAAACATACATTTAATTACATTTACACCCCCCTCAAATAGTCAACATTTATTTTTCACATATTTCATATATATCAGAAATTCATCACCCGTAATCCGAGATGTTACAAATCGAGGCCCCTCGAACCCTAAATTCATCAGATAACAATCGTCAACTTCTTGCCTAAAATTCATAATCCCAGCAATGGATTTTTCAAAACCTCCTGAAGGGGTACTTATTTTGGGCCCAAGTTGACTTAAGCGAAGAGCGTAATTGTCGGCCCATCGCTGGTATCACCCTTGACCTCTAGAAAAATGTTGAGAGGGGAGATATGGTGGATTAAATAAGCGGGATGAGATAATCTTCAATATACTAAGTGCACTACTGAATGATGCACATGGTGATATTTGACCAAAAAATATAGATATATCACAAATATATATATATATATATATATATATATATATATATATATATATATATATATCAACCATATATTATATCTTTACTGATCGGGTACACCACCGATACAACAACCCGTGGGTGAATTGAAGATTTTATTCGGTTAGAAAGCCTCATCTATTGTTTACCCACGTACCTATCATTCCAATTTCCAAACCTAGCCTACCTAGCTATCTCCGAGAGAATCACGGGTGGTTTTCCTCATTTCTACTTGGTGCTAAAAATAAAAACAGTATTAACACTTTACTAATTAGATTCTACAATTTGTTATAACTATTCGTACTTTTCACAAAAAAAAAAAAAAATTAAGCAAAATTTTGGTTTTTTTTTTCCTTTTAATCTAAAAAACTAGATTTCAAATTATCTTAATCGACCTACTTCGTTTTTGCTAACCAATTTATATTAGTTTATACTTACTGCTCAGTAGTCGGTGAGTTTTTGAAATTGATCCCAAAAATAAAACATACATTGCAATTTGCACAACAAGAAAGGAGTAAACTGGTAATATTGATCCGTCCACGCTTGTACAAAGCTTATTAAAAACTAAAAAGATAAGCAGACAAAAAGGTACAAGTTGAAATAGAAAATGAAATGAAATGACAACCAAGGCACTCAGTCCCAGTACTAGTCCTAGTTTGTAAAATTACGAATAGCCCCATGAGGTTCAGTAGCTTTAGCTGCCGGCGCCGGCTCGACGTCCGGCGAGGGCTTCACCGGTTTCCCAAGAAGATCTTCTGGTAAATCAGGAATACCCTTCAAATAAAAAGTATAAAAGAGCTTGAAAGGAAAGACAATTTGATGGAGCTTGACTTGTCCGTACACACCCTCAAAGATTCCAGAGCCACCAGTGATGGCCAAGTGAGTGTCCTGGTAAGTCAAATAAGGTCCTTGGACCGATATGTGTCCGTAATCGCCGAAGTAGAAGCTGTAGATGGCCTCGTAACGATCACCTTTCTTTTCCGGCACGTGTTGGATGAGTACACAGAGACCTGCTGTGATGCCGAAACGCTTTTGTAGGTCTCCCGAGTAGAGCTTGTTAGTGAAGGGGACAAGATCTCCCAGTGCCAGTGTGCTGCCTGGTTTCTTGCTTAGTTTCAGAACTGCCGGGCTGTCTCGGTCTTTCTCGTTGATTTCGTACACGAACAGTTCCTGAACTTTACCTGATAAAAATTACACAAAATAAAAATGAGTACTCAACTCTACATATAGTATATTAATCAGTGAAAGGGAAACTTACTAGTAGGCCTGGAAGAGTCTGATTTGTTGCCGAATAAAGCTGTGGTGGAGAATTTCCTGGAGGTTATTGAGGTACTAGTGCTGGGGATATATTTGGAAGAGAGTGAGAGTTTGAGGTTGTTGTTTGTGGAAAAAGAGAAGCCTAAGTGGTTTTGGGTTTGGGAAAGAGGAGTAGATCTTGGGTTGGGGAGGAGCTTCAGAGAAGAAGAAAAGGGCTTGAGAGATCCGATTCTGAGAGAAGCCATTGATGGATGTATTGGAGGACTTTTTTTTTTTCTTTTTTTTTTTTTGCACCTTTGTATTGGAGGACTTCGATGGACAGACCCAGAACTATGACGATGTATATATATATTTATTTACTATGAAGTATGAAAATTTCCTTCTCAAAAACACGTGGGTTATTTTTAATTTAGTAATGTGGAAAGTGAAATTGAAATTGGACGGAGCACTAAGTGGTCGGCATGTGAATGTGCATGTGAATTGTGATGAGAAAAACTTGTGTGCAGTGGTCTCACAGTATTAAAAGTGAGATTATCCAATTAGATTAAGCCATTTCATATTATTTATATTAAAATATAAGGTTTCACCTCCAATACTAGTTTTTCTCATGACGTGGATGGCCATTACCAATACCATTATTGCACCTATGATGTGTATCACTGTCACATTTGCATAAACCAATGATCCATTCCAGGGCCATCATGGCCCACAACATCCTTTTTTTTTTCGCTTGCAATTTGCAAAGCTTTTTCTGTTTTTAAGACATTTGCTAAACTATCTTCAAATTTTAATAAGAATTGCATTTTACACAGAAGATCCTTACACGTGTCTTTACAACATATGTTAAGAAAATCATTTGACAAATATGGCCTACCCATCTGAAAAACATGTTCTTCACATATCAGACCACCATGATCAGACCGACCTAAACATGTTTTGTTTTGCAAATCTACTCGGGAGAATCAGTCATACAAGAGCAAAACCCCATGTGGACATTTTGGTTGGTGGACTTTTGGCTGACTAGTGAAAGCAAGCTGAGGCTGAATTCTCAAATGAAGACAACTAAAGGGTCAACTTAAACAGAGAGTGTTGGGAAAATACGTGGAGGTTTCTCTTGAGTCTTTAACAAATACTAGTCATTGCCCACCTCTCTTCCGTCCACAAATGAAATCTGACACTCAACAACTGCGATTAATCATGTGCACACGTAACCGTGAGAAGCTACCCAGAATCCAGCAATTCTACAACAAAATATAGATTCCTCTAATCAAGCCAACTATACTCCAGAGTCAGCTGATTTCCAATGAAACAAAACAAAAATCACAAGTCATATGGGTATATTAATCAACAAAGCTTACAGAAAAATGATGAGCCATCAGTAGATGTTTTGCGGTATATCTTGAAAACAATTAACTTTGGCCACCAATCAACCTTAGAGATAGAAAAGAAGATCAGGGCATTTGTCTATTCAAATGATGTATATTGGATCCAAATAAGAAAATTAAAAGTATGGAATAAATGCAATCACTAACTCAAAAACATAAATATCCTATTTATCCAGATACCACTACAGACTACTACATAACAGTTTCTACTAGTCAGTAGTGTATTCAGCGGCTGCATATATGTGTGAATGGATTTCATTAAAACGTATGAGATTTATGCACGTATGAAAACAAAATATTCAAAAAATAAATCATCCCCTCAAACAAGAAACATAATCAATTTTTTGTAGCAATAAACGAACTGATAATTATTACCAAAACTGGTTTATATTTTTCGCAACTAGAATGCAGAAGCAAGACTTTCCTTAGTATTTGATGTCTGTAACAAATATTATCTTGATATTTAAACCAAAAGATTAGATGGTCCAGCAGGCACCAAGATTGCAGCCAATAATAAAAGGAAGCAAAACACCTATCAAGGAGGCTGAGATGGTAATTGGCAATGCCAAGGATCATCGAAATGGGGCAGTTGCCTCCTCTCCATTTCTGAGGATCCCATTAGGTAGATATATGCACTTTGCATTTGCCCTATCCATTCATGAATTGGAAGATTTTCATTCTCTTTATACCCGTACCTATAGAACTACGGGTATAAAAAGAATTTTAAATTATGAGGGAATGTCTATGACCTGATGATACATGAATATTAAGCTTTACTCCAATAGCACCAACATGATTAGTCAAACAATAACAATTATGAAGAAAAAGCAAAATACTATTTGTTTCAACTAATTATTTATCACTTAATTAAATAAGTTAAAATGATTTTTTTCCTAGTGACAATATGGGCCAATTTTAATAAAAACGGAAATCTTAACCTGAATAAAAAATAGAAAGTAGCATATACCGTCACAATTTCCCTTGAAAATCTGAAATTTATCTTATCTTCTCTACAGTTTATCAAATTTTGTCAAAAACTTACCTTATAAAAGAGGTCACCCATGAAAAGTGCAAACTTAACTTTTGCTAGTAGTTAAAGTAAAAACAGAGGGAAATAAACGCAATTATCCCCAATTTATAAAAGATATATAAAAGAAACTAAAAAAGTAGCTTCAATTGCATGAGAACTATAGCTTCAACCTAACCAAAATTACATTAAAAATAATTATTTCTTAAAATTCCAAAGTAGTCCATGTAGAATCACTCAACAAATGCTTGGAATCAAGTTATTTCTCACTACACTCCTGGGAAATTACCTTGACAATGTCAAGCTTCCTGGACTATCACCTGAGGAGGAAGTTCGTTATGCTGCCCAACTAGTTATAGAAGGCAACACCACAACATATGTTAAGCCAGTCATGCCTATGTTCAGAATAGACATAGGCAACTAGAATTAGCTTAAGTGGCTATTCATCCTAAAACTACACGTCCATAAACCAAATAATCTAACCAGTCTACCTATGCAAGAAGAACATAATTTTAAAGTAAAAAGACAGTTCATGAACGTTCAATAAATGCAAAACTGAAGCAGCAGTATAATTGGAAGTTGGTTTGCGTCCTTTCTCGTGTGTGATAATATTGAATAACAAGTCCTTTGTTAAATATGAATAATATTGAAGAATAAATGTTTTGTTAAACATGTATAATATTGAATGATGAGGCCAAGAAGTATTAAGTACCTAGATGATCGTTTCAACAGAGTGTTAAAATTTCCGCACCAGTTCTAGTAATTAAAATAGTATGCTCAAACTGTACAGCAGGCCCACCATCAGCGGTCAGAGTTGTCCAGTTGTCAGGCCAAGTTACACACTCAATGCTTCCCATTGTAAGGATTGGTTCTGCAATAAGAGAAAATGAAAATAATAGCTATTTTATAGCATCTTCCGGATATCTTATTAAATATGACATCAAAAAAGCCAAACTCCTGGTTGGTGTCACCCAAATTTTGTTAACTCTCCCTAAAAGAGTTGTATTTCTTATCTAAGAGGAAATAACATGTAAAAGATATTTCATACTTTGGAGAATAACATGCAATTTTTACATAACTGTTTTGTAATTCCAAGGGAAATATATAAATATATTGGACAGGATTTGCATTTAGCAGTCCCTTTCTACACAAACTTTAATTTTAACTAGTCAATGGTTGAGATTCTAACATGTCCGTCTTTCAATGTGTATTAATTATGCAGGTACAAAAATTGTGCAACAATTTGGTTAAAAGCATATAAAGAGCCACTGTGACCTATATATACAAATGAAACAAGTGAGAAATATCACCTAAACCTATCTATTTCAGGTGGGTTTGTGTGGCTTAGCAATTTAACTTAGGCCAACTGAACAGGTATAACTGAATAGCAGTTGACAATCATATATAATCAAAACATTCCAAGGGTTCCAAGGAAAGAAAGCAATGCACTCACCAATCGTAAATGTTTGACCCTCAACCATGCAACCAGGTTTTTCATTGCCTGTCAAACAATTAATAATCACATTGCAAAACCTTTAAAATATTAATCAATTGCTAGAAAAATACAAATAATGGACTAACATCATATTAAACAAGTTATCAACAAAATTACTAAGGTTTCTTTAGACAATAAAAAGGAAACAAAATGCAGTCCATTTATAAGTTATTAATCCATCACAGTTCAACTAATGCAGCTTCTCTGAGAACACCTTAAATTTTTCCGGCAAAGAGGATAATGTAAGGTTAGATGATACCAAAAATGTTACTTACGATGATGTAATATGATTGGCTCAGAATGAAAGACAGTCCCTACGCCATGCCCAACAAAACGCTCCACCACACTATAACCATATTTCTCAGCATGTTCACTGCAACAAGATCCAGTTAAATTTCAAGAGCGCATCAAACGTCACAAATTCATCAAGTTCTGACATCATCAAAGAATTAGGTCCATCATATACTTTACCAATTCATCCTAAAAAATCGTGCGTTATTCCAAGATAACAATGTACAAGGAAACTCGTCTCCGAGCATGTAAGCAATAAACACATGATACTAACATTATAAATGAATCAGATGGTGTGCCTTAGGATTCAACAGGTTCTCCATGGATTATAATTTATGCAGGAAACACCTATATCCAAACAACTCATCTTTTACATATACTAGTTCTCAATCCACTAGGCCATCTATTCTAACTTCTAAGTCAAAGCAAATAATTAGGTTAGTTGTACCTCTACGGTTTTAGGCTACAATCATTTTCATAGATTACCTAGTAATGGTAAACAACAGAGCATGACGTTTGATTAAAATAACAATGTGTAATGAACCAAACTGTGTTTATGAATACTGATAGAGAGAAACTTTCAGTAGGCTTTGAACATTTAATAGAGGAGTACATTTAGAATGCATAATTTAAGAGAAAAACAGATCATGTGTAGCTCTTTGTTGAGATCCTAGGTCAAAATACCCAAAATCCCCAATTCGAAACCCTAACCCTAGAAATAGAATTCCAAGATTAGGGAGTTTTGATTTGATTAATCGAAGGTTCGACCAATCAAACCTCTAGAATTAGTCCTTGTTGGAGGACTAACCCTAACCCATGCGATTCCCAAGGTTTTGGTCTCGGAAAAAGCCGAATAGATCTAAAATAAGGTTATTAGCCTTAGAACTAGCTCAAGCTTTCTAAACTTTAGAAAAGCCTAATAGAGATAAACCTCTCAATTTTACTGATATTTTCCATTGATTACAAACTTAGCCTATTTATAATAACTCCTTAACCTAACCTAAACCTAATAGGAAACAAATATAAAAACCTAAAATAATTCTAATAGCAAATAAGTAAAAAGAATCCTAATAACAAAAGAACTAGGGAAGCAATTAAAAACTCTTAAAACAATAGTTAATTAACTCCTAAACTCTAGGTAATGAATAATAACTAGAAAAGGAAAGAATATAAAATAAAATCCAATCTGAAAATTGGCTGAAACATACGCCCGCGACTTGCCCAAGTCGCGGCTCAGGTCGACCGTCTCTGTCCGCTATTAAAAAATCCTAACTCGGTTGTCATCATTCCCCCTTCCTTCAAGTATGCCCTTGCCCTCAAGGGCAACATTTGAAATTCTCTTCCCCCTGTCATAATAAGTGTAATCTCTATCTTCGTCTTCAAATGCTGACTCTCCAAAATCTTCAATCATTAACAAATTGTCATTCTTGCATTGATGACCTCTAGTCCACTTTTCACTACACTTGAAGCACAAACCCTTTTTGACATGTTCCTGCACCTCCTCTCGTGGTAGCTTCCTTACTTCTATCGTTTTCCCCTTCGTTTTGCTACTTACTTCAGTTTTTTCCTCTTCGGAAGTTTTGCTCTCCTGGTGCTCCTCAAATGTTTTCCTCTCCTTGTGGCTTCCTTCAAATATCTCAGTCATCCGCATTGCCTCATGCAAATTCTGCAGTTGTCTAAGCTTCACTTCTCTCGCCAACCCTGATTTTAGTCCCTCTGTAAACATACCAATTATGTGTGTTTCCGACCATCCCCTGGTCAGAGTCTGAAGTCGCCGGAATTCCTCAATATAATTCTGGACTTTACCCTCCTGGCATAGTTTCGCAAGTTGCCCACGGTAATCTATGGTTGGCGATGGCCTCCATTGAGCTACGAACTCATGTTCAAATGCAATCCATCCCAAACACTGACGGTCTTGCTCGTACTGATCCCTAATCCATCTCCACCAACTATTTGCCTTACCGTCTAAGTACATGCTCGCAAGAGTTACACAGTCAATTATGTTAACCTCGTAGACTTGGAAATAACGGCTGGCTTTGTCCAACCACTCATACGGATCACCCCCGTTAAAGTGTGGAAAATCTACCTTTGGCTTCCTCGGACCTGGACCCCTCCTTCAACCAATTTCATAAACAGCTTCATCAAATCATCGATTTCTGGATCTCTCAAAATTTGGCTTGCCCCTGTAATTCCTCTGGTCATCCCTTCGGACTTCATCCTCACTGCTCGAGCCAAACCCTACAGACTCCCTACCAGCCCCCGGTATCTGTCTCCCTTGATTCAGAGCCAACCACCTTTCGGCCACCCTGTTTTCCCATTCTACTCTTCCACCATGCCTGTACTGAACCGAAGCCCTAACCTGTGTCTCGACTTTGTTGCCCGACTCATGTACTAGTTCAACCGATGGTGGCCTTACCCCATGAATTCGTCCGGTCTCCTGAACGACTTCATCTTCAACCCCTGTTTCTGGAACAACCTCCCCTTCTGTATGATTCCGCTCCAACCTGGCTAGAATCAGTCCCATTATTGTAGACATTCTTGCCAGTTCTGCTTCCACCTTTGTTGCCATGCTTCTAAAGCGTCTAGGCGTGCCCTGTGGGTTAGAACAGCCGTCGGGGTCTGATTATTATCGCTGGTTGACATCTCAATTCTCTCAATGAAAGCACCAAATTATTGAGGTCCTAGGTCAAAATACCCAAAATCCCCAATTCGAAACCCTAACCCTAGAAATAGAATTCCAAGATTAGGGAGTTTTGATTTGATTAATCGAAAGGTTCGACCAATCAAACCTCTAGAATTAGTCCTTGTTAGAGAACTAACCCTAACCCTAACCCTAACCCAAGCGATTCCCAAGGTTTTGGTTTCGGAAAAAGCCGAATAAATCTAGAACAAGGTTATTAGCCTTTGAACTAGTCCAACCTTTCTAAACTTTAGAAAAGCCTAATAGAGATAAACCTCTCAATTTTACTGATATTCTCCATTGATTACAAACTTAGCCTATTTATAATAACTCCTTAACCTAACCTAGACCTAATAGGAAACAAATATAAAAACCTAAACAATTCTAATAGCAAATAAATAAAAAGAATCCTACTAACAAAAGAACTAGGGAAGAAATTAGAAACTCTTAAAACAATAGTTAATTAACTCCTAAACTCGAGGTAATGAATAATAACTAGAAAAGGAAAGAATATAAAATAAAATCCAATTTGAAAACTGGCTTTTCTTTTCTTTTCTTAATTTTTCTTTTTTAAAAATAAAAATTACAAAAATATACCCTCACATGCTCAAAGCACAATGTGCTAATAATGCCCAACAGGCAACCAAAGATTGTCCATACAAAATACTGAAGACTTGTAATAATTTGCTAAATTTATATCACTCAAACTTGAAAATGCACAATCATTATCCTCTTCAGTTTGCAGCATAGTTTACGTAAATAATCACACTACAAATGGAGTCTCTTGCTCAGTCCTAATCATATTTCTTTGCAATAAGATTTTAATAAGCTGTATATGCTACTTGCTTTTCAACTGAACATTCATGTAGAAAGGAGAATTATCTCACCTAATTCTTTTTCCAATTTTCTTGAAACTAGCACCATCTTTACAAACTGCTATACCTCTCTCCAAGCACTCTTCAGTTACCTGCCAAAGAATAATAATGAAGATATCATCTAGATAAATCATCAGGGAAGTTAGAAGCAATACTTGAAAATCATTCTTATCATTTATAAATATGTCTACATAATATAGAATACATTAATAGCAGATGAGAATTTGTGTGCCTAACTGCAGAGTACAAACAATATGTTACAACCTTTTATAAAACTAAATTAATGACATGGCAAGGTTATAAAGAAAACAGAATAAATTGCTATCATTTCACAAACTAACAAAAATTTACCTTAATAAGGCGTTTAAGCGGATCGTCAACATTGCCACAAAGAAACGTTTTTGATGTGTCTCCATGATAACCCTAAAGACAAAAGGAAACATGCCATATAGTGACCAGTCAGCTTTGCACTTATTAGCCAGGAACCCATAAAGATCTATTGCATGACCCGGTATGTTGAACCATTTAAGTGTTTAAAGGATTTGTTTTCTTTTTCTTTTCTTTCTTTTTTCTCCTTTGTCAGGGCAAGAACTTCATATTGTAAAAGAGAGCAGAAAGATATGTAAAGAGAACAAGGCAACAAAAATATATGCTAGGTACAATGCAAAGCATGTCTATATAGCTGGTTTTTAACAGTTTCAATCTCCTTCATATCACTTATTTCCCTGTTGGATAATCCAATGTCACATATCTATCTGCATATAAATACATGAGTGGCATGATGTCTGTTGATCAGATTAGTAGCCAAAATACAAAGAGAAGATGAAAAATTTGATGTTCGAGAGCATCAACACTAGCAAACAATTAAAATATATAAATGAGCTAGGATGAAGTACATTTAGAACATACATTTAAATAGACTGTCACATCAATGTTTATTATGTCACCATCCTGCAGAGAACAACAATCATTAATAATGGCAGATATACATGTAATAGAAAGAGACCACTAGGCACACACCAGACCTGTAGCTGGCGAGAATCAGGTATACCATGACACATGCACTCATTGACTGATGTGCACACACTCTTTGGAAATCCTCCATAGCCAAGAGGTGAAGGATAAGCACCAGCCTCTATGATCATTTGGTGTACTGCTTTGTCTATTTCATTTGTTGTCACTGATGGCTGATAAGATAAATATTAGTGTAAATGAAACGTCAATAACATGCCAGAGTTCAGGACACCAAATAGCTAACAAGAAGAAATGCAATGATAAATTGGAAACATACTTATAACATAACTTTAACAAAGAAATTTGTTATCAGAGAATGATCAATAAACAAATATGTAACAGCATGGTCGAAGAAATGGGAATTTAAACTTCCACGACCTACCCTACTGTAAGAGTAAAACATACAGATACAACGATAAGAAACAAGTCATCAAGATTATACCAGATTTGTACATTAACATATATAAAGGATTGCAGCTCTCTAAATGCTATGTATTCCCTTTCCTCATGCCCAAGGCTTCCTTTTCATGACTCACATTCAACAGAAGCAATTATTTGCACACCATACCAACTGGAGTAAGTTTTTTTTTTAAAAAGAAAAATTACAATAAAAATAACCAACCCCATTTCCCCCTAATGTGAACGGAACATGAACCCAAGACCTATTGTACAACAACAAGTGACCTTATCAACTAAGCTAGCTAGTACTCTCACCGGCTAGAGTAAGTGTATATAGCTAGGCAGTGTCCATAAATAAATACACTTCTTGAGTTGTATACATATTCAAAGAATAAAATTATAGATACTGCAATTTCTCACCCTGACCAAAGTTCCTGCATAGTTTAGAACTCGTGCAGCAAGTTCACATGCAGCCCTCATTTTAATAATTCCTTCAGAATCATGAATCTGATGCTCAGGTGAAAGTTCTGGCAGCAAACTTGAACTTAAATATGGTGGCTTTGGTATGTGATCAGGCACCGGAAGACGCGGTGATACTCTTCCACGCCGCAAAGGCGGCCTTCTTCTAAACTTTCTGGTACTTCGAAGCTCGCGTTCTCTACAGAAGATCAAACAAACAATCTAGTACCCATATACAGAATAACTTCAACTGAAATAAATAGATCTCACATTATTATTGATCAAGTAAACTATAATTCACTGAATTGAGAAACAGTTAAGTTAACGACACAAAAAGAACAACATATATAAATGAAACCCTTATTTTTTATGGAAGCACTATAGAAGCTTATGCCAAATCCATAATCACTTAGCAGGAGAGACATAAGTCAAAACTTCAATATTTTAAAGCTAATACGATCAAATTGAGTTGATGCAGAGAAACTTCCAAGAATCTTCCCAGTATGCTTTATAGGGCACCACAAGCCAAAACACCAAAAGTTTAGCACTTAAAAACCTAAAAGCTCTAGAGCCACACTTTGTGAGTTAATTAGTGGAGGTGCCATAAGGTTTCTTATCTTGTCTTTTCTTTTCTTCTCCTATCTCTTTCTATACACCCAAATAGTAGTTAAAAGATTGAAAAAAGAAAAGATAAGTACATAGTAGCAAAGAGACGTTGACAAATGAAGAGCCTGAGCAATTAGTCATTTAGGAGGCAAACTTCATTAAAAAAATAACTAGACAGCAGTGTGTGAGTGATAGAGCAGGACCAAAATCAACCGAAGAGTTATCATAAAATAGAAATAATAAAAGGTACCTCCTTATTCTCATGGCCTCCTCTAAACCAGATAGCCTCTTTGCATGAACAACGAGTTTGTTTTGCGAACATGATTGTTTACCTGAATTGAAAAAAAAAAAAGAGGCATTAGTAATACAATGTTATACCCAGAAAAAGAAAAAAATGGGACAAGAGGGAATGAAAAGTGACCCAACCAGAGAGGGTAGAGGGAGAGAAGAAGAGTGGGGGCGCCGTCAAAAGAGTTGACCTTGACGATGATGATAATGATCGTTCATGTAGGAAGGAAGATGAGGTTGAGGCCTGGTAGAGCGAAGCAGAGAACACCATTCTACGTATAACACAGAAAAAGAGGGAAAGATAAAACGAAGATAACAAAGAAAACACTGATAGAGGTGGAGTTTGAAAGTGATGAAATTGTGTAACAGACATTGGGCTTAAATTAACTAATCATCATTGGGCTAGCCCAATATCTAAACAGTTTTGAACTGTGGGATAATTCCAAAAAAGGCCCAGTTAGGTTGTCAGGCCAAAAAAGCCCATTTTAATGGTTAAATTTTAAAAATTAAATAAATAAAAATTTAAAGGGAGAATTTTAAATATTTTTATAAACTAATAAAAATAGAATAGAAAAAAATAAAATAGAAAGTATTGCACTAACTTACCTCGTATTTAGGTATAATAGCATTAAAAAGGAATGCTAACATGCCCAATATTTAGGTATATCGGGCAAACATGCCATTCAAAAGTAAAACAAAAGGAAGCATTGCACTAACTTACCCCATATTTAGGTATAATAGCATGTTTGCCCAATATAATATAGACCTTCCCTGATCTTAATTCACTTTCATTATCTTAACTTTTGAATGGCCTTACATTTTAAAAGGTCGAAATTGTCCTTGTCATATCATCCCTACAGTAATTAAATATTTAAAATGTAAAAAATTACTTATTATCAAATAAAAAATTATATTAGAACAAATTTTTAATAAATAAATATTTGATCAAATTAAGAATCTCGCTCAAATAATAAAATCTTATAATCTAAACTCCAAAAGTGTACTAAATTAGTAACTTTGTTAAATGTATAAGATTATAAGTATTTTTTAACATCCTTTGAGGCACAACCAATATTAAAAACTAATAATAGATTTAATATATAAAATAAATAAGCACGTAAAAATACATATCATAATGCATATCATAATACATATTAATAAACTTTTTAACTTGAGAAAATAGTTCAAAATGATACAATTTGAGCCAATACTTTTAAAAATACTACCCAGTTATTATTTCTTCTCAAAATAGCATCTATTTCCAGATAAATCTCAAAATACTCATAATGAAAGTCATTTTTGGTTATTTTTTTCTTCTTATTTTTTTATCTTATATTTATCTCACAAACTCTCTCTGTCTTTCTAATTTATTCTCACTCACGAATCAATCACAAACGAACGAACGAACTCTAACCCACTGTCACTCACGGGTCACTCAGTCACTCACGAATCAGCCGATAAAGTAGAAAAGCTTTTTGCCTATTTAAGGTGGGCATTTGATTATTTTATGTTATGTTATATTTTGTCTATATGAGACCAGTATGTGCCAATCATTTCGTATTCAAACTGATTAATTTAAAAATAATTTCAAAATGGGATTAAAATAATATTTGTAAAAATTTAATTCAAAAGTAAAATTATATGAAAATAATTTATTGGAAGAAGGTAAAAAATAATAATGAAAATACAAGATTTTTTTTTTTTAAGATAAAGATAGAAATAGAAATAGAGAGTATTGTTGGAGTAAAAAATTTTTAAAAACTGAATATACGGAAAATATTTTATTTTGTCTCTCCTAAATAAATATTGGGCCAATTTAGTAGGGTTTCTATTTTTAATTTTTTAAGCTCAAAATTTTTTTTATAAATATTTAAATATTTTTATAAAAACCTTTTAAATTTTTTAAAAAATTTTACATAAAAAAAAATATATAATTTTTATAAGGAGCTCAATTTTTTTACATGAAGATAAAATATATAATTTTTACGGGAAGAATCCCCTAACAAATCTATAAAAAATTTATTAGAGATGCTCCCACACCGCGAGAATAAAATACATATAAAGAAGTGGGGCCTAAGTTTTTGAAAGGATAAAAAAAAAAAAAGCTGGCAACAGAGTCAACATTGTGGGTCCACATTAAAAGTCCTTGTGTACGACTTTGATTGGGCAGCCTGTTCCAGACGCGCAGTGGTAGCGAGTGGTTGTAACAATAATTTCACCAAACCGCGAACCAAGGAAAAGTGTGGGTTCGGATAAGAAGGGTAATTGGCTCTTGGAGGACATGAAAAGCCAGTTTGAAGCAGCTAATTGTACGCGGCGTGGGTTGCGTGTTTCCACGCTCACAAGATTCCTCCTCCTTAAAAAACGTTCTCGTGATTCCTCGCAAAGCAGGTATATTCGGGATGTGAGAAAAAAAAGTAGCCCAATCGAAAACAAAAGGACAAAAATGTACTAATCAAAATCAAAATCATAATCCTTCTAATAAGACCGTTCCTATCAATTCACATGGTCTGTGACCTCGCACATAATGTAAATATAAGAAATATACTACTGAATTAATTTTATTTTATTTTTTAATTTATTTTTATTAATTATATAATATTATACTTTAATATTTTATAATATATATTTTTTTTAAGACTTAATATTAGTGATAATACTACCTCTAGTTGATTATATATATATATATATATATATATATATTTTGAGTTGTAGCACATGTTTTCTTTTTAGGTATCTATGCAATAAAGACACAAATAATACACTTTAAAAATTATATTTATATACATATTAGAGAATGTTTATGTATCAATAAAATCAATATATTTTCATTTTTAAAAAATCAATATATTTGTTAAATGATTATTTGAAGTTACTTCGAATTTTTTGTAGTATAAATTGTGTTTTTAATAAAAAAAATTGTTATGTATTTTTAGCTCAAATACATAGATATAAACACACTTTTTATATCTATGACATCAAAACTAATTTAAATATGAACTTATTCATAAAATTTATCAAGAGTTTAATGAATCTAATGAGAAAGTAAAAATAATAATGTCATAAGGATAATTCTAAATTTTATCTATATAATTAAATACCATTTAATTTTAATTTTGTATTGTCAAATGTTAGATTAATTGTAATATCTGGATAGATGTATGATAAAGGTAATTTTTTATGACTCAAAAGTTTATTAAAATTGGATTTTCCTGTGAGGATAAAAGGAAACAAAAAAAAATAGATATGAAGTCTTTTATTTTAGTGGTTAAAAATCTTAAACTCCTATAAATCATCAATATTCAACTTTTTGTATAAAATATATAAATATATATTTTACCCATAAAATTATAATTATGCACATAGACTTTTTTTCATATTCAAAGTAGATTTATTTTATTATTAAGAGTAGATATCCTGACTATATTTATATAATTTAATCTTAATTGGTACCAGTAATTCTGGCTATTAGATATTTAAAAAAAAAAATTCACAAAGGCTAGAATGAGAACAGACTCACACAAGCATAGTCCCGCAATATAGGAGAGAGAGAGAGAGCATTTGATCTTATCTGTACAAAGGTGAGATAGGTGTAGGTGACGTCATTGCCAGCCCACATAGAAGCGACGAAAAGCGAATCACATTCTGGAATATTCAACTCCATCTCTCTCTTCCCTTTTATAATAATATAAACAATCTTTCTCTCTCTACACCACACAAAAAAAAAAAAAAAAAAAATTCAAGACCTCGAAGATTCGTTTTCGTTACGCGACGCCCCGACTTCGATTATATTTTTTCCTTATCGTTTTTCCTGCGCCCTCCGATCTTTCCAATAAAATAAAAAAAAAATAAAAAAAACAATTTTTTTGTATTAGTTTTGTCTTAATTCTCAAGTTTATTCCGTTTATTGATTCTAGTTGGATCCCTTATTCCTCTGATAAAACGGTTCTCTTTCTTCTCTTTGTTCGGATCTATCTATGCTTTTGGTTTTGGTCCTAAACCACCCACCTCTTCTCATAATCATCTACCAAAACCGTTTCTTTTTTATAATCTAATCCTGTCGGCTACTGGATAATTAGCAAACTTAACCTGGAGAAAATATGGACATGGATGTTGCTCAGAAAATGCAGAGATGTCATGAATATGTCGAAGCTTTGGAGGAAGAAAAGCGCAAGATTCAGGTCTTTCAACGGGAACTTCCTTTGTGTTTAGAGCTTGTCACACAAGGTTTGTCTTTGTCTTTTTTTATTTTATTTTTATTTTATTTTATTTTATCTGGGTATTGAGAGGTGTTTGTTTAAACGCCGGGGGGTGGTGGTGCAGCTATTGAGGCATGCAAGAAGGAGTTATCAGGGGCAACGACGACGGAGTACATGCAGGGACAATCAGAGTGCTCGGAGCAAACATCAAGTGATGCTCCTGTTTTGGAGGAATTCATTCCTCTTAAGAGGACTTGTTCTTCTCAAGACAATGATGAGGAACATTCACATGAACCCACCACCACCACCAACACTAGTGATAAGAAAAAATCAGACTGGCTTAGATCTGTTCAGTTGTGGAATCAATCCCCAGATCCACCTCCTAAAGAGGTAATCAAAGCTATCCTCTACTTTCCCTTTTTTTTTTTTTTGATTAATTAGAATGTTCAAAACTAAAACATATTTTTATTTTGTTGGTTGTAGGATTTGCCTAGAAAAACAGCAGTGGTGGAGGTGAAAAGAAATGGAGGTGCATTTCAGCCCTTTCACAGAGAGAAAAGTGCAGGGAAGACTGATCAATCAGTCGCCAAACCCATTTCCAATCCACCAGTGCCAGCCGCCGCCACTAGTTCTACAACTGAGACCGTCTCTAAAGGAAGCGCTGGGAACAGCAAAAGAGAAGATAAAGAAAGCCAGTCCTCTCAGAGAAAGCAAAGGCGGTGTTGGTCACCTGAATTGCATAGACGCTTTCTACATGCCCTTCAACAACTTGGTGGTTCACATGGTATATATATTGTATTTTTATTTTTTCAATATTTTGTTATTTAGAAATTTATTGGGATTGTATTGATATTAAGGATTTCATTGAATTTGTTTCAGCTGCTACTCCGAAGCAAATTAGAGAGCTCATGAAGGTTGATGGCCTTACAAATGATGAAGTGAAGAGCCATTTACAGGTCAGTATTTTTTTAATATCATTTCTATCAAGTATGCTTTTGATTCTTGTTTGTGGTGGTGCTCTGATAATTTTGCTTGCCATTGATAAATCATGATGGGCTTATTTTCTGAAGATTTAACTGTTTGATGAAAATACTTCAATTTAATTGATACAAACAATATTAGAATAGAAGCAACTCTATAAAGCATCTAAGTTTGCCTCTTTTGTGCAAGTGGGTTCAGTCTTGAAACTTTAGACCCAGTAATTGATAGATATAGTTTAGGCCTAAATACTAAGACTTTATAATCTCAAGCATCATCTTTATAGTTCTGGTACTGTAATGGAATCACATTATCTTACCGTTGAAACATTTGTACGGTTCCTTTATATAATCAAATGATCGATTATGACTGCTCAATAGTGATCGGTTGCATTCTAAACATGAATTTTTGGCTTTAGTCATAAACATTTCTCGAACAATGGCTCAAATGTTTGTATCAACCTATTTGTTTCAGAAATATAGGTTGCATACCCGAAGACCAAGCCAGTCAATCCACAATAATACCAACCCGCAAGCACCCCAATTCGTGGTGGTCGGAGGCATATGGGTGCCACCACCTGAATATGCAGCTGTGACATCAAAATCATCAGGGGAAGCAACCTCTATGGCCAGGGGCAATGGAATTTATGCTCCTATGGCAGCACCGCCACCGACAGTCCCTCAATCACCAGTAGCCCTAATGCAAAGATCACAGTCGGAGCATTTGCAATCAGAAGAAGGGGGCAACCACAGTGAAGGAGGCATGCATTCTAGTTCCCCAGCCACATCTTCTTCTACGCACACCACAACAACTTCCCCTGCATTGTAGTAGTTTTCATAGGATGAAAATGATGTAAAATTTTGTAACCAAGAACTTTGGTAGAAAGTCCTATATGGTATAGATATTTTCTTGTTGTGTTCAATCTAGAGTTTTGTTGGATACATTGGATAATGACAGTCAGACCTTCTTCAATAAGTATCCTTGTAGTTGAGTATCAAACTGTTTCCAGAAACTAGAATACTGAAATAATAAAAAAAATCAAATTTGTTAAGCTCTCTAGTCATCTTGCTGTAGTTGATATGGATGAACTTTTTCTCCTCTTAATTTGTCTTCTTAATGAATTTATATGTTTTTTAATTTTTAGGCTGATAAAGATGTTAGTTTGTTTGGTTGATATATTTCAGATTGTTAAATTGTGGGATCTACCTTTTCTTTACCAATAAGCTAAAGGATGTTAATTATCTCTTAGGAAAGTTTAAAGCTTAATAGACAAAATGAGAAAAATGAAATAATGATAGTTAGAGAATAAAATATTTTAATTATGATTTAGTGATTATGTGATAAGTGATAAGTCATAATTTTAACTATTCATAACAAGTGGTTAGTACATCTTGCTGTAGTGGTTAGTACATCTACTTCTCACCTTAATGGTCAGGATTCAAGTCTTATCATGCATATTTACTAGTATGTGTTGTTAGTTTTCTTCCTTTATTATCCGGAGTAAAATCTCGATAGGCTTTTTTTATTTTAAGTTATCCTACCAATAAAAGGTAACCCATCTTATGGTATTTAACATTAAGAAAACTACAAAATAAAATGCGTCCCAAGCCGAAATATCACAAGTATCGTCTCGTCCTGGACCGTCGCAAGGAAAACTATAACTGAAATCCTTTTTATCTCGCATTAACTTGGAACCGCGTGCATCTAAGCACCCTTTACTAAGATCAATGTAGTTGTACGTAAACCTAGAGCAATAGCATAATGAATCATGAAGTCTTTCTTTTAGTATTTTTGAGTTATTTGATCACTTAAAAAAATAAATAAAAATAAGTGTTTAGTTCTAGCCCGTTAAATGTAAAAGTGGAAAAAAACCACCTTTAAGTTAAAAAAATATTTTTGGAATCTCGAATCTTTCAACTAAGTTTTATTGGTCAAGCAAGGATGGAGAATCCTCCAATTTCCAAATTCACTTGCATCTAGGGTCTTAAAGGACCTCTACTTTCCTCACACTACCTTCCTTCAGGCAATGGTAAAACTTAGTGCTTATTTGAACTGGCGTAGCATCATATGGGAGGGAGGGAACTTTTGAAAAAAAGACTTCGGTGGAGCGTTGGAAATGGTTCGTCTATTTCACTTTTTAAAAACCAATGGATGCCACGGCCGGTCTCGTTCAAGATCATGGCTCCTTCTCATTTTCCAAATTCAACATTGGTGGTAGATTTGAAGATTTGTGACTGGTGGCTGAAATTTTGGAATGATTCGGGAGAGCTTTTCTCCGTTAAATGCAGAGGCCATTCTTGTTCTTCCTTATCCTTCAAGTAGAGTTCCCGAAAAGCTAATTTGGCACTATAACAAGGATGAGATTTTCTTATATGTTAAGTCAGGGTACTGGCTAGCTGAAGAAGATGAGACGGCTGGCTATTCAAACCCCTAGAGCCAACAGGCTTGGTGGAGGTATTTTTGGAAGATGCAAATTCTAGCCAAGGTGAAGGTCTTCCTATGGCGATCTTGCCACAACGCCCTCCCTACTTCGATGAACCTGGTTTCTCAAAAGGGTGCTTGCTTCTCCTTTTTGTTGTCGCTACCATAAAGAGACGGAGACTGATGTCCATGCTTTATAGGGCTGTGCTTCTCTTCGACAAGTTCGTGAGGATTGCAGATTCATGGGAGGATTACCTAATGTGATTAAAGATTCATTGTTAGATTTTTGATTTACTGCAGGTCTGTTCTTTCTTGTTCTAATTTGCAGCTTCTAGGTGTCATCCTTTGGAAGGTGTGGCATCATTGAAATTGTTTTCTACATCAGAAACCTTGCCTTGCTATTGAGGACATCGTCCCGTGGTGCAAAACCTTCTTGAATGACTTTGTTGCTGCTCGTGATGTTAGGCGACCTGCTCGGGTGGCAAGATTTTTGAGATGGATTCCGCCCATATCTAGTGAGCTAAAGATGAATACAGATGCGGCCTTGGATCCTTTGAGATGCAAAATAGGCTTAGGAGCTATTTTAAGGAACCATTCTGGAGAGATCTTGCTTTCGGGGATGGTTTCGTTTGAAGGAATTCTTCAGCCTGATGAAGCCGAAGCCAAGGCTATTTTGTTCGGGGTGTTTATGGCATTGGAGGGTGGTTTCACAACGTTTTCCATAGAGTCTAATGCAACGACGGTTATTAACTGTTTAAATAGTAGCAACTTGCCTTTGTCAGAAATTGGTGTAGTGCTGGACAATATTCTAGTTTTGGTACAGTCCTTTGATATTTCTAGAAGTACTAATAAAGTAGCACATGCTTTAGCTAAAATTTCTTTTGATTTTAATAATTGGTTGGTTTGGGTGAATAATTCTCCCTCTAGCATTGTCAATATCCTGGCCGAGTATATTCGTTTGTACTTATAATTTGTTTTCCTTCTTCAATGATTACGAGTTCCATCTTTCAAAAAAACAAGTTAAAAAAATAAAAATTACTGAGTTTCCAAATTAAAATCCCCTACTTATTGAGAAAAAAAAAAATGAGGTCCAGTCACAATCATAACATTATTTAACAATGAATAAGAATATACAATAGTCTTGAGTGGGGAGAGAAAGTCTTGCTCTTCAAGAAAATTATAAAGCAATTACAGGTTGAAAATATAATCAAATCTTTTCGGTTGGGAAAACTGGAGCCCATATCCTAGAAAAATATGTTTGCGTGTAGAACAGTTTTCTCCATTAATAGTAATTAGAAATTTGCCATTTTTAAGGTTATATATCATCTTCGATTCTTATACTCTTCTTACATTAGAAGAAAATATGAGGATTGGACGACTTTATGGACTAGTAGATAACTATTAGACCAAAAACAATTAAGTTTTTGCACGTCAAATCCAGGTGGCATTTACCTTCTTAACTAACATCAGTTTTAGAGTTCAAATCCTAACATATGCATTTACTAATATATGTGATAAATTTTACCTCTGTTTTGTGGAAATATATATCTTTCGATTATAAAAATATATTCAGACCGCGCATATAATAATTAATCTCAACAGATCTCATTCAGTGTATAATCATCCAAAACTAGATTCCAACAGCCAATCTGGAAATAAACAATCCCACACCCTTAAGCTCTCTTTGCATGACCATGCCCCTAGAAACATGAGTGAAATATCCTAAACCCCAATTTCTATATGAGTGAAATTTAATTCTAATATCTTTAAAAGTGTTTTAAATTTAAAGCATTTTTAGTGAAAGCACTAATGCCATATTTAGTTGGCTTGATTTGTATTGTATTAGGGGTTTAAAATGATACTATACAATGTTTGGCTTATTTCCATATTGTATTAACTAATATATTTTAATTAGTCTAATATAATGAACGTTGTATTAGCTAATACAAAGGAGAAAGATATAATACGAAATATTACCAAGCAGAGGATTGTATAAGAATAATACAATATAATCCAATGCAATACAATCCAATTTTGTACTGCAATATAATACAATCCAATTTAATGCAATATTTGCAATTCAATATGCTAAATGAGGCCTAAGAACATTATTTAAAAAAAAATTATCATATTTTCTCCACATATTTTTTAGAGTAATGATATGATGCCCTAAAATTTTTTATCACTTAATACCTATTGACTGAATCATAATTATAATTTTTTTTCCATAATCATCATTCTTATATTAATATAGTTCGAATTTTATCTTCATCCAGATCTTTCTGTCTTAAAAAACAAACTCATTTGTTAGAATGAAAAAAAAATAAAAAAAGTAAATGTCATTTAGGTTTTAATTTTCAAATCTATATTCAGTTTTTAAAAAAATTCAGCTCTATTCAGTGTTTAAATAAAAAAAATAAACAACCCCTAACTACATAAAATTAATAAATCCAACCTCATGCTAACAAATAAAGGACTGGATTGAAATTAGTGCATTTAACAAACGCACTCATACATATTTTCTTTTAAATCTCGATAGCATTTTCGTCTATTTTCAATCTAACAATGTATTATGGATTAAGCTAGTACATATAATTTGCATTACTTAAAAGGATAATTATGACAAACATGAAACATTCATTGTTTTTTATTTTATTTTACTTTAAAATAATTGAATCCTTTGAATTATGTGGATTCCTGGATTAAAATTCAATAACTAATAATTACTCATAAAACTAGATGTACAGTAGTATGATTCATATGTTATTAAAAAAATTTAATTATAAAACTATCCCAACACAAAAATAATTAATAAGGATAAGCCATTTTAATTAAAAATAAATCAATTAAATATTGTGTACGCCCACGGATTATGTGCATGTTATCTGTAACTATATTAAACCCTTTATTTAAAAAAGAAAAAAAAAAAGCATAACATAAACTCTAACTAAACAATAATTCTATTTCAAGTATTAAATTTTCACATAAAATACATGATTAACATATAACAAATGAAAAATAAATCTGATAGGACTTTGAATATAAAAAGTATGTATTTCCTTAAATTTTAAATTCAATTTTTTTTAAAACAAAAAGTGGAGCATAATTTTTAACAAAAGGAAAAAGGTGAGGCGTGAATTGATATTTATTCATGAGTTTTTTGTTTTAGAGAAAAATTACGTATGTTATTTGTTTTTATTGTTAATGTCAATGATCACTTGTTAATCGGTATAAATTTGGAACAATGATAGAGTTATAAAGTTTCTCGAATATTAGTCTTAATGTTTTTTTAGTAGTTGATGGCCATTTTAATTTCTTTTAAAAATAATCTCTTTGAAAATTCATATAAAAAAATTAATGGTTATGTATATTTCAACTAACATGATGGTGTAAAAATTAAATTGGGTATATTAATAATTTAAGAAGGTGTAAGTAGATTAATTTTAATAAAAGTATTATTAGTATAATAATGGATGTATATATATTAATGATTTAATTTTTAAAATTCAAATAGGGGTATATTTATAAAATGGGTGTAAAAATTATATTTATGAGTGATATGTCGTCACCAAATCCAATAACTAATAATTACTCATACAACTAGATGTGCATTAGTATGATTAATATATTTACAGCAGCCGATCGCTTTGAGGGCCAAGGAGAACCCTAGGCCCCCATAATTTTTGAAAAGAAAAATATAAAAAAAAAATTATATATTTTATTTAAATATAAAAAAATTTAAATTATGTATAGTAATAGGTTCTGGATCTTGGATCCCAATCCTCTCAATTTTTGTTTTCTCATTCTGCGTTTGTATATTTATATACAAAAACATCATTTTTTTTATTGAATACAATTACAAGATTAATAATTGTCGGGACCTGCCGATATCAATCACTAAATATACGGTCCGGATATCTACTCTCATTACAAGAGATATATACTCCCACAATAAGGGGGGAAAACTACCCACACATACTGATAAATGTGTATTATGGAAATTGAACCCTTATCATTGAGGTGGAAAGGAGGTACGCTAACTACTTGAAATATGAGTTAATGTGCTAAACGTACTTATTACTCAAAAATAAGTTTGTATTATGTCAAAACCATGGTGATCAAACACACAAACTAATGTCAATAATCAGAAAAGAAAAGTGAGGTGCGGTTTGGCAAAGTTAGATGATGATGGAGATAAGCAAAGTAGCAACGTGAATAGCCTGATGTTAATTATTATAAAGCTGGATTTTGTAAAATATTTGCGTAAACCAAACCAAGTCGACCACGATTAAAGCATGTTTAGTTGTTTAACCAAAATTAACTTACAGTTCTCCGATAAAGAAAAAAAAAATGAATTCAAAAACTAAGGTAGTATTACATGTGAATTATGATTTGGTTGATAATACTTATATTTGCATTACAACAATGCCATACGAATCCGTAAAATTAGAGGAGTAAATAGGTGAGATTGATTTCGAATAATTTCTTTTCAATAAAACGAGAACTCAAATCAATGAGCTGATAATCTTCTAATCTTATAATTTTCTTGTTATCAAATGTAGATCTCATATATATATATAATAAAAAGTTAATTGTATCCACCTTTTATGAAGTTTTATCAATTATAAGCGGAATTAATTTTATTGTTTATTAATAAATACTTCTATTGTTCTTAATAAAATTTGATAAAATATAACAATTGATCAGATAAGATCTTTATTAAAAAATTTAAAAGTTAACTAATGGGACAAGAGATCTTTATTAATAAATTTAAAAATTAATTTTATTTATAATTAAATAAATTTTAAAAGAAATAGATATTATTTCGTCATTAACAAATGCTAACATCATCCGTACAAATGTATTAATTGTTATATGGTCCACCGGAGAGAAAATCATGGAGCAGATAGCTGATGGGTCTGCCACCTTAATATAAAGGTGGCAAGTGCATGCCCAACATTATCATAACTATTATTTTCTGACAACAAAACAACACATATAAGACAAAGCTCTAGTTTTAGACTTTGCTCTTAATTTATCATGGTCCACATCGAATATTCTCCTCACCCAAGCATATCTTTAATTTTTTTTATTTATTATTATTGTTATATATTTTTTTTAATATTTTCAATATTTAATATATATAATGTTTGCATATACAAAGTTAATCAACTATCTTAATGCCCCCAGTATATTCTCTCTTTATTTAACTTATCTTCTAGAGGTCGAGAGAAGATATTCTGATCCTTGGAATCTTTGCCTTGTCCAAGATTCTACACATCCTATTATTATTTAATTAGTTTTACTTTAAATTAAATTTTAATTTGTATATGTTTCTATATATAAAATTATTAATATTTATAGATCCTTTTAACCTTTTTTTAGTTTTTTTATTCAATAAATTATTAAAAATTATATATACTATTTAGAGGCATTTTGATTTTTTAAACCGTTCTAACATAATCAACCGTTTAATTGAATAAAGTTTCACTAACGACGTGATAGGTCTTTATTAATAAACTAAAAGATTGATTCTGCTTATAAATTAACAAACTTCAGAGGTTTAGGTGTTAAATTTTAATGTATAATGGGTCTACTAAGTTGTAAATTTAATTGACCGAATCAAAATTTGGTCTTAAAATATATATTATAAAGTAGTTCTTGCTAGAAATTTGGTTGTGGTGAGAGCAATGCGCTTGCCTACTAATGTATTGTCTGCCAAACTAATGATATATCGCATCCATATATATTAAATAGCTCATTTATTATAGATGAGCAAACCTCAGAGGTCTAGGTGTTAAATTTCAATGTATAATGGGTTTACCAAGTTGTAAATTTAATTGACCGAATCAAAATTTAGTCTTAAAAATGTACATTATAAAGTAGTTATTGCGAGAAATTTGGTGGTGGTGAGAGCAATGCGCTTGCCTACCTACCCATGTATAGTCTGTCAAACTTATAATATATCGCATCCATATATATTATATTGCATATATGAGTAAATAAATACATCGATGATAGGATCCGACTGACCCACTTAAGATATTCTCGTGGTTTTTAATGGCGTATTATATATTATATTGCGTATAGCAAATAAATAAATACATCGATGATAGGATACGACTGACCCACTTAAAATATTCTCGTGGTTCTTAATGGTGTATTATATATTATATTGCGTAGCGAGTAAACAAATGCACCGATAATAGGATATAACTGATCCACTTGAGATATTCTCGTGGTTCTTAACGTCGCGTATTATATTGGATGAGTAAATATTTTATTTGTAGTCTACAAAGGGACAGAAGGATCCATGGAATGTGGAGTTGGGAATTAGAAAAGAGAGAGAGAGAGATATTAATAGCCGAATGTGTCGTTTGGGTGAATCTAAAGGCCAAATGTCTCTTGCACATGAAAAAGGTTAAACAAAGAAGACTATAGAAAGTGTTAATTGTCTCGGTTTATTTGATAATAGAATTGAAGTGTCGCTATGGAGCATGTAGGAATATTCGAAAGACCTAACTAATAAATTACTAAACTTGCAAAAGGTTTGATTCATTTTTATTATTTAAAAAATCTCAAAATTGATAAAGCTATATAGCCATGCTTATCACTTGGGTCAACAATTAATATTCATGGTGAATTGCTCTCTCTTTGCTTATTTTCTATTAGTACCAGGCTGTACCAATGTTTACTTAACTAGAGTTAAGATTTATAGTTAATTGACAAGATGAGGTTGACCTAGTGGTATACTACTCATACATACATTTTGAGGTTATGAGTTCGAATCGTATCCTCCTTCCCCGAATCTCAAACTAATTGTAATAGTTAAAAAAATTACTAAAAGTAGATTAATTTGTGTCGGTAGACCTCTCTCCTTATTCGGAGTAAACAGTTTCCGATATGAAAGTAGATATTCGGGTCGTGCTAGTAGGCTCGTTTGGAAATATTTACATGCCTAACCTTTTCATCTGTTTCCTCTTAGGTAAACCTTTTGCAATTAACTTTAGGAATCACATTTTTTGTAAACCTTCAATCAATTTCATTATATTAGGGTCAAGTTTATTTACTTGAGAGATTTGCAAAATTTAGTGAGAGTTATTATTTCGTTGATTAGTATGGGGTATCAGTATCACGAATTGATATATTAGAGCATTTAAGAACTATTGTTTGGACCTTAATTTATTGGCTTAAGTTTTTGCTTATAGACATTATTCATATGATTTTCTAGCTTAACAAGAAAAATGTCGGATTTTTTTTTTTTTTTGAGATCTGACACTTTGTGGGTTAAAGGACTACTGGGACCAACCGAGATTAAATCATACAAGAACGGTCCAGACAACTACTTCCTGCAACGGGAGAGGTCTACCTATATAATTATATTTTTATGGACAATGGTGAAAATATATATTTATATAGTCTGAATTTTTGAGTCGCTCTATATGATTATATTTATATTTGTTATTTACTATATAAATTTGATATGTGTTTATATGGCAAAAATGTCAAAAGAACAAAAGAAATCTCAAAGTTAGGAAACTCTTGCATCTTCATTTTTATACTTGCATTTGAATACTTTGTTCTTTATCCCACACAACAATAAATTACATGGGCTTTGGCTTCTAAAATAGTACTTGATTGAGAAAGCCAACTCTTTTTTATCGAAATTCCATTTATGTTCAAGAGATGATTTTGCTCAATTTCAACTTCCAATCGGACAATGTCGATCGTCAACTTTCTATCACTCCATGTGTTGGAAATTTGACTCGTATTTCTTAATTGACACATACTAATTTAACTGATGTGAAAGTGAGGTAAAAAGTCTCTCATTGATGCCAATTAGGTATCGTTGTAAAAAAGAGAACGAGACAAAAACAACGGCAAAAAGGGCATTGGCATTGGAGGCCAAATAGCACGCGCCATCTAAATACGGCCAATCAACAATGTAAGGTTATTATTTTGTTGGCTTTGATTCCATAAGCAAAACGTGTTTGTTGTAAGTCCTAGAGAGTTTAGTTAGAGTATGAGTTAAGCATATTAAAGATTCGAAAAGATCATATGAAGACAATGAGCTTCTGAGTTCACTTAAGAGAGTGCTTAAATATAAGTTTTGAGGAATAAAAAATTCTCTTAACTCTTGAGATCGTATAGGATTTAGACACACACATTTAACATGTTCATATACTTACATTTGAGTGCTTATATTTTAGTTTTAATATTTTAGACGTGTGAAGTCTTAATTATTTTGTTTAGTTTAGTTATAAAATTTATTTTCAAACATTTCGTGTTTTTAGAAATCTAACCTTTGAATGTTTGAACGAACATAACTTTTTATTTACACTTTCAAATAGTATTTTACTTTTTGAAGATGAAACTAGACATTCGAATCTTTCCAAAGAAAGATTTCAAATTCGTTTGTTTAGGTTTCAGAAAGCTCAAACTCAGGTCGAGTACAATGGGACATTTCTCTTAACGCCAGGGAGTTCATTGTGAGTTTCTATAAATTTTAATTTCGAATATAATTAAACAAATATTAAATAAATCCAGTATTATTTGTACTCATATGGAGGGAGATGCTTCAGGAAAAGGATCATTATATTAAAAAAGCACTGGCAATAGCACTGGAACTGGTGAAGTTATTATTAGGATCCAGAGAAATTAGACCCACTTACTTTTGAAGTTCACTGAGAGGGGTCCAGTTGAAACCATACCTTTATTCTATCCCAGTTTTTAAGGAGTAATTTAATTAAAAAGAAGAAAAAATCTTTCTTTCACACTACAAACCCTCCAATTCCACAAGTCAATTGCCTTAGTGGTTTGGAGGCTTTAAACTCTTTAAGCCACCAAGATTCAAATCTTGATGGTGTAGATTTATAAATAATTATTTTCCATCATTATCTATAACACCGCAATTGTGTGGGTAGACCTCTCCTTCTTGTGGGAGTAAACCCCTCTCGTTATTGGGAGTAGTTATCCGGACCGTACTTGTACAATTTAATCTCGGTTAATCCCGGTAATCCTCTAACCCTTCAGGTGTCAGCTTTAAAAAAAAAAAAAAACCCTCCAATTCCAACTCCAAATTTCTGACTCTTCATTCACTCAACCACCCACTTTTCTTCCAAGAGAGTTTTTTTTTTCAAAGGTCTCCACCGACACTCAAACATTCAAACGGGTATCAACCCATGAAAAGAAAAAAAGAAGAAAGAGAGCTTACTATAACAACACTAAAATGATACATTAACTAACTGATATACATAGTTTTTATGTGAAACTGCAGTTTTCACTTGGACATTGTACAAACAAGGAGGCTAAGTAAGATTTGAAGGTGCTGAAATTTGTAGCGGCACACCAGGTGTGGGCTCTAGTACCTGAGCATCAGGTAGTTCCTTCGACAAAAGCTCCTGCATTAAGAACCATTCACATTCCATCAAATATACAGTATTATATTGAGGGAAGAACGTAAAATCTACTACAGCGGCTACTTGTATGAAAACAGGCATCGGTATTGTGTAAGTTACATTAATAGTACACAAATAAAATCTGATTGGTATCTACTAAATTACTATATGCAACTCTGCCTAACTGATACCACCCCATGCTTGATTGATCCTAAAATTGCAAGAGACTTGTAGTCCACTTGCTAGAGCATTTGTAAATAAACAAAAGAATGGATCTACATCAATTGATTATACAGATTTACACATTAATGTCTCTAAAGTCTAACCTCCACATTAGCACAAACAAGGTAGATAATTCTTCGGATTGGGCAAAACTGAAGTCTAAAGATAAGATCCAGGAATTGATATGATCACGCAAAAATATAAGAAATTTGCCAAGGTGTCTACACAAGATAATATGTTAATATGCATTCTATGTTCAATTACTGGACACTACAAAGGTTAAAGTTCTCCTCCAATTTGTATCATAGTACGCAACATGGTTTGAATTAATGCACAACACAGCTTATTATGACACAAGGAGGAAAGTTATTATTCAGTTCATGTAGGGATACTGCACAACTTCGTCACATATATACAAATATGTATAAGTTCATGGCACACAACTTCGTCACATGTATACAAATATGTATAAGTTCATGGCACATTTTTTAGAAGCTTAGATCTATAATGTTTTATTGGTTGAGATTACGTCTATGCAATGTTATTAGTCGGTTCATTAGGGATACTACACAACTTTATCACATATATACAAATATGTATAAATTCATGGCATATTTTTTAGAAGCTTAGATCTATTATGTTCTATTGGTTGAGATTACGTCTATGCAAAGTTATTAGTCAGTTCATTAGGGATACTGCATAACTTTATCACATATATACAAATATGTTTTTTTTGAAGCTGAGATCTATAATGTTCTAATAGTTGAGATTACGTCAATGCATGTCAGATGTAATATCAACTGTTGAAAGTTCTTAATCCAATTATTTAAAAACTGTGTTATAATCTTTGTAGAAAAAGAAGGGCTGCTGATCCTCTCAATTTAGATGATGAAGTAATTTCACAAAATATTTATACAGTGTCCTATTGTTTCAGATTAAATAGGAAGCAAAAGTTAGTCTCGGGTTTTTGATCATTGTACTATTTTCTACTAATGTGCCTTATACCGTAAGTTTGATTGTCACTGCTTCAAAAACAAAAATATACTGAGGTCACCATCATAAGCTCTCCTATTTGATTACATCTTTTAAGGAGACAAATGCAGCCTCAAATCGTCTTAATTCCAACAAGTAAAGAAATCAGACCTTGAATGATTCTACTGTTCCTTCAGTCTGAATTATACTCGTAAGAACACCTTTGCTATCAAGATCTCCATTTTTCATCGGCACAATAAACCTGTAAAACAAAGAAAGAGAATTAAATACATATATATATATGCACAACAAACTTTAGTTGGCTTAGCTTCAAAGGTTGAGGTTAGGTTGTATACTTGGCATTCAGTAGCTTTGCAAGTTGAACTGCTTCTTCTTGTCCTGAGACCAAAGTAAATTTAGGAAGAAGCTGCTTTATGACCGGGGTTATAACAATGTCAGCCTGTTCCTTCTCCACAAAACTTTCATTATATACACAATGAGGTTCGTAGTATAGAGTCAGGTTGCACTGTGGTGATATGACAAGATACCTGGAGCACAGATTAACACCCAAATAGTAAAAATAAAATCCTTAATATGTCAAACAAACTAAAAACAGAGAAACTAGTACAATGAAGGAGGAAAAAAAAAAAGGTACCATAATCAGTTGGGAATAAAATATCCTAAAGAAGCATGCTTAAAATCCCAATTTGAAAACTGAACACAGAAAAGTTTACCCATTCTCGGGACGTTGCCATGGAGGACCAAGAACCGGCCCGGCAGTAGCTCTAACTCTGACTTTGGAGCCATTTCTTACTTCAATTTCAGAGCTCTGACCAGGTTCGAGGTATATAGCCTGAAAGATTCTGAAATTAAATTAAAAAAATTGTATACGATGCGCATCAACATAAATGCATATACCAGAAGGATTGTCTGGGACTACATCGGATTAGTTTGAATACAGGTGAATTTCAAACAAAGTTCACAGGCTAACAACAATTTTTGCTGGGGAATGACTAATTGAAGATACAAGATCATTGCAGCACATGTCTATGATTTTGTCGAAAGTCTACCACTCTTTGTGACATCTGCCAACTAAAATATTCCAGGAAAAAAAAATAAATTTGAAAGGGCAAAGGAATACGGTAACATACATACAGATAAGACTCAATCATCATTTTCCAGTCCTGCTTAAACAATAGTACCCTAACTTAACAGAAGTAACAGACAGGGCACTTAAAGCAAAGAATCATGACTCCACATATTCTAACAAAGTACTGAGGAACAGTTAAAACAAAACTAATATGGACTTCTTGTAAATCTTTCCACTATGTCATTCAAGAGGTGCAGTCATACGTTATTGCACAATCTCGGATGCAGACATGTTTTTTCAGAAAACATGTAGTAAACAGTGAGGCTTTTCCTTAACTACTGCTTCTGTTCTTGTTTTATTATGCTTTGCTTGATTATTCACATTTAACCAAATATATATGAACTCATGTGCAATAGAGAGGTGCAACCACTGAAATATTAAATTAATTACCATTTCTTTGTAGGAAACAGAGATTGAACTTGATTAAGACTTGTTAATTACCGGCAACTATAATGTATACCTATAATGCTGGCCCACATCAAATAATCCAAAGCAAATCGTTTTATGGAACAAGAAAGTCAATAATAACATTATCAATTGAGAAGAATGGGTAAAATGTGAGATTATCTTAAGAGTCCTATCAATTAGCTGCTAAGTTTTATCAAGAATGCGGAAAAGGCCAATCTTCATTGAATGATGCATAGTGTGCACATGTATGGGACTCCAACATTAGGATAATCAATGAAACCACCAGCCAAATTGAGGTTAACTACCCATCATCCATCCCTTTATCTATATCTTTTGGTTAAGGTTAATTTCATTAAATATTAGTTTGTAGCACAGAATAGAAAAAAGCAAACAAAGGGTGGTAGACTACAACGACCCAACATCTCCTCAGCAAGAGCAATACAAAAGAATTATCTAGAACACCCCTAACAAGGGAGCAAACAATCAATTATCTATATCATTTTTAATTCAACTAATATTCTATTTTCATCAGCTCATATTAGAACAATTATACCCACAAAATGTTCAAATGTCAAATGTATTGGATTACATATAACCAAAACCATGAATACTGTGAAAAATACTAAATTTTGAATTTTGAATTATATCACTCACGTTTTTAAAAAGAGGATCAAGCAATGGCTTGGCATTGGGAGTCGCAATGACTTTAAGACCTGGAGCACTCTTAGAAAGGGGCTCTAAGGTCTTCAAATGGCAGTGATCATCAAGGCTTTGTGTAATTAACATGCAATCGACTTCTGGAAGATCACTGAGCTGCACTAAAGTTGCATGGCAGTTAGAACAAGCTCATTAATCTTCAAAACAATATAAAGAAGAAAATATTGGTAGATAATAAGTGAAGAGGAGCAGTTATAGAGTTATTATAGAGGTACCTGAAAGTTTTTCAAGAATTTCTTAGCAGCATTATAAAGCCAAGGAATTCCAAAATCCAAGTTGCCCACCAGGATTGGATCAACCAAAATCTTCAATCCACCCACATCCCACAACCAACTATTTCCCTAAACCAATAATTCAACAAAATTTTTAAATTCACCTAATATTTAACAATTATCTCTACAAATTTTAGAAAAGAGAAAACTCACCTCTAAGTAAGTGAGTTTAAAGATGTCAGTGTCAGAATCACTTGAACCAACAGCAGTTTCTTCAGAAACCACAGCAGAAACCATATGCGTTAACCTGTAAAGCAGCATCAAATTCAAATCCACATAAAAACAGATATAAAAAAAATACACAAGAGACACACAAATACATGATGTATACAGGAAATGAACCTTGGCGTTGAGAGCTTGAATATAGTAGGAGTAGGACAGTAACGAACTGAATTGAAAGGGGTGGTTGAGAAGGAGGACAAGGGGTCGTTTCTTGTCCCGCATAGTTTGCAAGAGAAGGAAAGAGTGTTGCACTGAACTGCAGTGAACATGGTTGCGGTTGTTCAATGTTCACACTTCACCTTCAGTATTTTGTTTTTCTTTTTGGTTTAAAAAGGAAGCAAACATCTGCTCAACGTGCATTAACATCATGATTCATTTTTACCGGCTAAGCCTCTGCCACTTGGTAGACGCTCATCCACTATCTGGGGTTTGTACAATGGTGCGATTTACCGACCGCCAAATGTCTCATATAGCAGATTAATAGGTGCTGACTTCTTTTTCTTGTTCTTTCTTTCTAACCTTTTTTTTTTTAAGTCATAATTTAAGTTTTTATAATATGTAACATAAATTTTGAATAAAAATATATTTACTTATCTTTTAAAATAATTAAGTGTCAATTTAAAATAAAAAAAAAAATTAAATTAAAGAGAAAGTAGATGCAAAAATCAAAATTTAAAATAAAGATAATATATATATATATATATAAATAAGCAAAATAATAAATGTGATTAAAAAAATCCAAAAATAAGTTTTGATAATATTAAGTGTTGACCTAAGCTTGGCCGAAACTTAATATTAACTCTTAAGGATCATTCTTTTTTTTTTTTTCCTGAAGACTGAGTAGATGGTGGAATCTACGGTAGTAGTCGAAAGTGAGACTAACAATCTGTAAGGACAAAAATGGATGATCCAGTATTTGGATTAGTCAGGTGGTGCTAATCAAATAGACTCTCACTCTCAAGTTAGCAAGTAAGCTCGAATACGTGAAGTAAATTAAAAGGAGATAAAACTTGTGATAGGCAAATCTCGGGCGTAGCGAGCTATAGTAGATATCGAGTGTAGGTGGTATCGAGAATATCGTAGTGGACTGGAGTCGAACGTAGTCAAGTTGACAATAGCAGGGTATGGCATTGAATATTGAGTGAAGGTTGGAGAGTAGTTGATCAGATTAATGTCGAGTGTAGTGCTCTCAGTGTTTGCTTAGTAAAATTGTGTGACCCTTACTTCTGAGGCTTGAGTTTGTATTTATGTAAGGGTTTGATGCTCGTTGGGGTCGACTGTGAGGGTCGTGCCCCGAGATCTTAGGAATCCCTGAAATCTCGGGACGGTTAAGCCCGTGTAGCTATTGTACGGACCCGATCCACTTTGACCTAGTATGTTTTTGACTATGGTTTAGCCCACTAGAGATAGTTGATGGGCTTTCTGGCTGTATTGGATCAGTTGCACACCCAAGTCTGTTTTGAGTCGTTTTTTGACCATTACAGTTTACCCCCTACCATATAAACTTAAAGCTATTTCTAAAGTTTAGAGAGTAGTATGCGAGAGCTTGGAAAATGTTGATGGAAACTAGGTGTCGATTGCGGGTAACTACTCAATTCTTTAAAGTGGTCGAGATATAGACGTAGTGTCGTTTGTGAGTAGTCACACTAGATTTTTAAGAGAGATCGACATAATGTAGATCGAAGATTATCATAAGGTGATAAGTGAATGAATCACACAAGATGATAAGTGAGAGATCGATGTATTGTCGACCAAAGATTATTACAGGGTGATAGATGAACGAATCACACAAGGTGATAAGTAAGAGATCGATGTATTGTCGATCGAAAATTATCACAGGGTATAAATGAATAAACTACATAAGGTGATAAGTGAGAGATCTACGTAGTGTCGATTGAAGATTATCATAAGGTGATAGATGAGCGAATGACACAACGTGATAAGTGAGAGATTGATGTATTTTCGATCGAAAATTATTACGCGGTGACAATAAAAGATAAAATCACACAAGGTGATAAGTGAGAGATTGACGTAGTGTCGATCGAAGCCACTCACAGAGATTGACATGGTGTCTATTAGACCAAATGAAGAGTCGTTTCGGGCATGAAGATGTTTGAAATGACCAAGAGTCTTTTCATTTCCCTGCCTCGAGATGTCTGAGGGCCAATGAGAAGGTGCCACGTTTTCTTCATGCAAGAAGACTCTAAAGCTTTATAAAGAACTGTTCTTCTCAATTTTTTCATTTTTCAACAGCGTCTCCAAAGAAACTTTTCATTTTCTCAAAGCGAGAAACCGTTCCTATTCTATGTAAGATTTTTTGTTTGAAGTTTTTTAAATCCCCAACAAGAAAGAATCTTCTTGAGGTATGTTTCTATTGCTTTCTTTTGGTGCATTTTCTGTATTTTTGTTATTGTTTTTGTCGATTTTTGCTTTTGTTTATTTGGAGGTTTGTGTTTTCCCTTCTTATTCTTCATATTTTCTTTTCGAAAAATATAAAGGCACTGCTTTTAGATCTGGCAAATTTTAACGTATAATACTAAATAATCTTTCTTAAAACCTACCATCTATAGGTTAACAATACAAAAAAATATCTTAGAAACAAAAACATGAAAAACATATAACAACAAACAAAAGAAACAACCTACCGACACTTGGAACTCCTCAAACTAATCTTGATTACTTGTTGCTCTACTGACATAATTCAGATTAGCTAATATTACTTGTTGTTCTTCTAATATTAATACCAAATAAAATTATGATATTACTATATTTCCTTTTTATTGTTTTCTAGTGTAGGAAATTTTCTTTAAAATTTCATTTATATCTATTAATTGTTTCTTCTCCGAAAATCGCGATATTACACAAACACTAACATTTTCACACAAACTCAATCCTCAACGCCACCAAAAATCAGTCTACCATATTGTAGCCCAATCAAAATCAATCCATGACATTTTAAGATTTTTTGAAAAAATAAAAATACCAACCTTTATCTTTCTGGCTTTCTATTCTCGGCGTGACAATAACATGGCCTTGAATCCAGTCAACACGTCAATAGCGGTCGTGTAACATCCCAAATTTCGAGTAATTAATTTTGAATATGTGAAAATAAATTTTGTGAATTGAGGGGTGTAAATGTAATTAAAAGCATGTTTATTTTATGGTTTTCAAGTGAACCAAATTGAACGGTCGAAAACGATGCACGAAGAGAGAGTGAAAAAAAAAAAAAAACTGAGACAGTGAGCATCGCGACCACAGATCGCGATGAGCTGCTCGCGATGAAGAATGTTGCTTCTTGGCAGTGAGCACCGCGACCAGTCACCGCGACCACAGATCGCGATGACTAACTCGCGATGAAAAAGTGACAATCTTGGCAGTGAGCAACGCAACCACCATCGCGACTAGGGTACCGCGAGGTGTGATCGCGATGAAGGTGGTGAAGTTGCTCCAGAGAGCAACGCGACCAGGTCATCGCGACCACAGGTCGCGACGATCAAAATTTTATAAAAAAAAAGGAAGAGACGTGAAGTCTCTAGAAAAAGAGAGAGGGGCAAAAAACAGAGAGAGAAGGAGAGAGATCGAGAAAAGAAGAAGAAGAAGAAGAAGATGAGAAGAAAAGAGAGAAAGAAAGAAAGAGAAAAAGCAGAAGAAGAAGAGAAGAAGAAGAGAAAAGGAAGAAGAAGAAGAAGAAAAGAAAAGAGAGAAAGAAAGAAAGAGAAAAGGAAGAAGAAGAAGAGAAGAAGAAGAGAAAATGAAGAAGAAGAAGAAGAAGAGAAGAAAAAGAGAAAAAGGAAAAAGAAAGGAAAAAGAAAATCCAGAAGAAAAACGGTTCGAAAAATGAAAACCAGGTTGGTGTACACTACTAACTTGAGTTTAGTTTTCAGATTCAAATGGATTTGATTGACTTTAAATTTCAGGAATTCGAATATATTACTTTTAATGATTTTGATGATTTTAATTTATGATTTTGATTTTGATGATTTTGATTTTGATTATGATTATGATTTGAATTGATGACGTTCTGTTTTCTGATATTAAGATGTTTTTGAATAATTCGTTTTACAAATATACGCAATTATGATTTGGATTCATTGAGATTGTTAATTGATGGACACTGACTTGTATTGAGTTGGAAATGATTTTGGTAACACTAACTGTGAATAACGGTATTATATATGTGTTGATATGATTTAATTTTCATAATATTCTAATAGAATCATATTTTGTTTATAAAATGAGTTTTTGAATTGATTATTGTATGAATAATATTTTGAATGATTCTGAATTAGTTTGAAATGAAAAGAAAAATGAAAACGGCCCTAGGATACTTGGACATAGGAAATGGATATAGGAGGTTGGTATACCAGCTGGGTTATTACTGTCATACTGCACCATAATTACTTGTGACTGTTGTAGTGGGGCAATCCCGGACGTCACATTGAGATCAGTGACTGTTGTAGCGAGGCAATCCCGGACGTCACACCGATTTTAGTGATTGTTGTTGCGGGGCAATCTCGGACAATCACACCGATTTTAGTGATTGTTGTTGCGGGGCAATCTCGGACAATCACACCGATTTTAATGATTGTTGTTGCGGGGTAATCTCGGACAATCACACCGATTTTAGTGATTGTTGTTGCGGGGCAATCTCGGACAATCACACCGATTTTAATGATTGTTGTTGCGGGGCAATCTCGGACAATCACACCGATTTTAGTGATTGTTGTTGCGGTGCAATCTCGGACAATCACACCAATTTTAATGATTGTTGTTGCGGGGCAATCTCGGACAATCACACCGATACTGGTGACTGTTGTTGCGGGGCAACCCCGGACGTCACACTGATATTACAGAGATTAGACCCAAATTCCAGTCCAGAAAGTATGTTGAGTATTCTAGAGGGCCAGAATTGAGAATGATTCGTAAAGAAATGACTAGAAAAGAATTGATGATTTGGTTTTGCATGGATTATTAATTGTTTTGAGTAATTTATATCGAATTGATTTCATCAGTTTTATTTCTGTCAATGATTTATATTCGATAATATCGGTATAGTTTTTATTATGAAATGATTTTTGATTTTGAAACTTGAGTTTAGTGTACACCCACTAGGCATTATTGCTTAGCGCGTTGATTTTATCACGCGCAGGTATCAGAGACACAGGAGAGAAACAAAGAATAGAGAAGAAGTAACAGCAGATTGATGGCTCGCTCGCGGTGAAAAACGCAAAATCTGGCAGTGAGTACCGCGACCAGTCAACGCGACCACAGGTCGCGATGGCTTGCTCGCGATGAAAATGGCAAAACCTGGCAGTGAGCAACGCGACCAGCCACCCGCGACCACAGGTCGCGATGGACTGCTCGCGATGAAATTGTCAAAAACAGGCAGAGAGCAACGCGACCATTCGCGCGACCAGGGCGCGCTCGCGACGAAGGCGGTGCGCGCACTCCAGTGAGTGTCGCGACCTGGTGCCGCGACCACAGGTCGCGACGGCGGTCGCGGTAGCGAAAAAAAATATAAAAAAAAAAGAAGTGGCTTCTCGAGGAAGCCAGAAATCATCACAGAACAGAGAGAGAGAAAAAGAGAGAAAAGGAGAGAAAAGAGAGAATAAAAAGAAGAAGAAGAAGAGAGAAGAAGAAGAAAGAAAAGGAAAGAAAAAGAGGAAGAAGAAGAAGAGAAAGGAAAAAGAGAAGGGAAAGAGATCGTGGAACCGCGGTTGATCGAACGAAAACACGGATTCCAAGTAGGTGTATGTTTGTTTTCGCAATCGTTATGAAAAGTATTTAGTTATCGTTTTCATTTCCGTTTTCGTTTGTGTTTTCGTCTTCGATTTCGTTTCGTTTTGTTTTCGTTTACGTTTTCGATTCTTCGTTTTCGATTATTCGTATGAAAAATGTTTATTTTATATGTAAATTGATGATTGGTAGATCTATGGTTAATTTCGAACCGTTTTTATGATAGATCATATTTCGAATGTATTTTCGAACATTTCGATTTTGTTAAAAATACATGATTTATACTTTTGTCTGCTTATTGTTGATATTCATGAAAAACTATTGTGCAAAATATATATTCATTGAGGACTGATTGTGAAAAATTGTTTATTGTGACGGCCCTAGGATACCTAGACATAGATATGGATATAGGAGGTTGGTATACCAGCTGGGTTTTATTGAGCAGTACTGCGCCGTTATTATGTGTGATTGTTGTTGCGGGGCAATCTCGGACAATCACACCGATTTTAGTGATCGTTGTTGCGGGGCAATCTCGGACGATCACAATGATACTAGCGATTGTTGTTGCGGGGCAATCTCGGACAATCGCGATGATATTAGTGATTGTTGTTGCGGGGCAATCTCGGACAATCACGTGATATCAGTGACTGTTGTTACGGGGCAACCCCGGACGTCACATTGACCCATATTCCAATCCTAGAATGTTTAGTATTCTAGTGGGCCAGAATTGATTGAAATTGAAAAGTGAACCGAATGATTTTATTGATAGTATTCATTATCGACTTCATTATTGAAATTAAAGTAATTGGAATTGTTTAATGCTTTGATTTTCGAAATTTAATTGTTTTGAAATGCAATAGAAATGGAATTGTTGTGAAATATTTGTATTGTGATTTATTTATTTGAGATTTTAGTACACCCACTAAGCTTTATGCTTAGCGCGTTAGTTTGTTTCTAACGCGTAGGTACCAGGAATCCAGAGGAGGCTAGAGACTGAAGAACTGGAAGAATTGCAGACCGAGTCACAGGATTGTACAGTTGGGTAGCTATACTTTTGTTATGTGTATATATATTCTGAAAGCATGCATATACAGGGAAATTGTAAATATGTTTTGTAAAACGTTTTGTAATTAACTATTTTATGATTACTGTCTTTTATTATTTAAATGTAAATAGTAAAGTCTGATTTGTTATTATTTTATAAACTATTTGTGAAAGTCGCACTAAACGGCAGAGTGCGCAATTGTTTGAAATTGTTATTGAAGTGTTATTGAAATTGGTATTGAATTGATTGTGTAAAAACAGGTTTTGGAAAGTCCGAAAAATAAACGGTACTCTGCCGGATTTTCGTAAAAAGTTTAATTATTGTTATGGGCTCACAATGATTTTAAATTGTAAAATGAAGTTTTGAAAAGTTCAGAAAGTCCGAGTAGCGCGCCCCGGGTCGGTCCGGCCGGATCGGGTCGGGGGGTGCTACAGTCCAGAGTCACAGTTTCTTTTGAGTAGTTATAATGGAATGTTAATTGTATATTGTAATTAGTTAAGCATGCATATACAGAAATCTATAATTCGACCGTTATATATTTTGGAAATAATTGCTTTATGATTTATATTCTTTTCAAATGTTTGTGAATATTAATTTTATATGTTCTATTTGAAACTGTTTGGAAGTCGCACAAAACGACAGAGTGCGCATTGATTTGAAATGTGGAAATAGAAGTGTTGAAAGTATATTGTTTTATATTTGTTTTATTGAAAACAGGTTTTGGTAAATCAGAAAAATAGAGGAAACTCTGCCGAAATTTTTGAAAAATAAAAGTTAATGGGCTCACTAGACAAATATTTTTAAATTACAAATTAATATGATTTTCAATGGTTTGAAATATATAAAGTGAATTTAGAAAGTTTTAAAAATCGGTAGCGCTCCCTGGGTCGATCCAGTCGGGTCGGGTCAGGGGTGTTACAGGTCGGACTTTGTATCATAGTCAACGTCGATCGTCCAAATTTTGGGCAAACAGTTCCGGTTAAGTTTGGTCGAGGTTCACGGTGGTGGTCGCACTTTTCTCTCACGATTTTGTCTGACAATTTCTCTCTCTAATTGCTTCAATGATGTTTAACCTTTCTAATTTTTTTTTTTTTTGCTTTTGTTTGGTTTCTTTCTTGAGAAATTGGTGAGAAATGACACCAATTTATCCTGATTTAGTGACACTAACACCAACTTATAAAACTATGAAGAAAAGGCACTAATTTAAGTTGAAATCCCATTTTGTCTCTTTCTTACCTTGTGCCATGCTCCTCCCTTTGAACTTATTATTATCTCACATGTATGAGTTTATTTCTTTCTTCTCCCCTCTTTGTTTTGAACCAAATTTCCAAACACTTGACTGAGTATTACATAATCATTTCTCTTTTCTCCCCTCTAACTTATTTTAAACAACAACCAACTCCTCTTCATATCTCTCTTTGAACAAATCAAAAAGCAACTGAACATTACACAAATAAAGGAAGTGTGTACTCGGTCGAGTAAGTAAGGCTTTGTGTAAGTTATTGAGATGTAAATATGTACTTTTATAATTAGATCTATATTAGTTTGAGTGGTGCATTTGTTTAAGATTTATGCTCTCTGAGTCTTATTTTACTAGACCTCACTGTATTTGGAGTTGTAAATATGCTTTGGTTGCAATTTTTTATTTTGAGATTGGTGTTTTTGGTGATCTATTTTAATAGTGACCGTTGACTAATTTTGGTGTGACAGGTGAACTAATTTTGGTATAACTGTTAGAAAATTAGTTAAAGGGATCGGAATGATATATTTTCAGAAGAGTTAATTGCATGAACCTCTCATGAGGTTTTGTCAACTACAAGTAGAGTCAACTTTATCGTTTATTAATAAATAGCTCCTGTGCCCTTAGTAAAATTTGGATCAAATGTAACAGTTGATCAGGGGAGGTATTTGTCAAAAACTTGAAGTGTTAGCTAAAAGTTGACTCCGCCTGTAATTTAGCAAACTCAAAAGAGGAGAGGTCTTTGTCAATAAAGCTAAAAGTTGACTTTGCCCGTAATTGAGTAAACCTCAGGGGAGGTAGGCATTATTTATTCTTTTCAGAAAGTTAGGATTAAATATTCAATAATGAAACTGCGTTAAAAAATTGATGATTTTTTAAAAGTTAAGGATAAAATTGATAATTACCTAAAAAGAAATAATTTAGTAGCGGAAACAAAATGAAAAGAGAGAAAAAAAATAAAAAATAAAAAATAAATTCTGTATATTTTTCAAAAGAAAAAGAAAGAGGAGTGTAACGCAGCGTTTTATGCGATTTGATTCAAAAGCCTATGCAGCAAAAGATGGTCCGCAGCCAGGATAAGAATGAAGCAGTAACTCCCAACTAGCGGAATACGACTCTGTTGAGCGACTTGGGATCATTTCAATTTTCAAACACAAGCAACGATATACTTTCTCGGATAATTAACAATATGGCGGAGAAACAACTGATCGTGGCCGTTGAAGGCACTGCCGCCATGGGTCCCTTCTGGCAAACCGTCGTTTCTGATTACCTTGAGAAGATTATCAGGTCCATCTTTCTCTTTTTTAACTTATTCTGTTTCTATATGTATAACTGCCTATATCATTGAAAGGTTAGGGTTTTTGGTTTCTCTAATTTATTCCTTCTTCGTGAGATTTATTGTTGATATTCCGTGTTGTTTATTTTCGGACAATTTGTTGGGTTTCCTTGGCTTGAGTTTATTGCACTTGATTTGGAATTTGAATTTGAAGTAATCACGGAATTTTATAAATGTTGCTTTAACTTTGGAATTATATATGTGAAGGTCTCTCCGATTGACTTGGTAGTTTTGTTTAACTATACTCAATCGTATTTCATGAAATTCTTTGGCAAATTATGTTAGCTGTCGTCATACCTATTACTTATTGGGGTTCTGCTTTCAATTTTAATGAGCTTACTTACCTTGAACCATACTGGAATTATAATCCTTTTACATGCTCACATACTCACTGTAGTATGTTTTAAGGATAACATGTTTCTTATAAATGCCAAAAATTCATAAACAAATACAATATTGAGTACTGATTTTTTTTACTTAAGACTTGAATATATGAATTTACATTCTTAGAGTTGATTTATTAACGAAGAGATGTCACCAGGACTGGACTGTTTCTACCGATTAAATATATGAATTTATGCATCGAACGTGAAATGAAACAAAATGTATAGAAATATGAATTTATGCATCGATATTCTCTTCAATATATAGTGGCCATCTACCACTAGGATGATGTTTTGGATCTATATTTCTGCCACTAAACATCTTTTTTTTGTCATGCACTTATTTTTTAGGGTCTTTATGTTAGTAATGTTGATTGTGAACTATTTATTAAATGTAATAGGTGATTTTCTATTTTAGTATTTTTAAAACTTTTTTTTTTTGCGAGGACATATCCGCTTTGCACCGACTCGTGCATTTTAAAACACTGTCTGTGTCATGATGGCCAAGATTGGAAGTTCAATTGGGAAAAGCAAAATGGTGTCTATAATTCAGCAAATTTAGGATTTTAGAGTTGCAACATATTATTTTGCCACTTATAGAATTGAACATTGGTAGCCAGTGTTGGAGGAAAGTAGAATAATGAATTATATAATCAAAATATTGGTTTGATTTTATATCAGGGGGATTTTTCATGTCGGCTATGTCTTTGCCTGCACTTGATGTTACTATGTGTAGAGATAAACAGAGACCACCTTAATCTTGATATATATTTTTTAAAATGAAGTGTCAGCTATTGTATCTCCAAATGCATTAAAGGATTTCAAGTTTGGGAGTTTAGCTGCTTTTCTACTTGTAAATGTTCGATATTGTGTCAATTCATGACTTTGTATAGCCCTTTTTTTTTTTTTTTTATGTTCTTAGGTTATATATGTTTAGGTGTGTGCATATTTTGATGCTTGTTCTGAATCATTGTTGTGTTTATACAGGTGTTTCTGTGGCAATGAGTTGGCTGGGCAGGTAACCTTTATAGTCCCTTGTCACTGTGACAAATTTATGGAAGTCTGTGTCACACCACTTAGTCCTGAATTGGAATTGCATATATGGTCTATGCTCACAACAGGTTACTATAGTTGTCTAGTTATCCTGTTACAAAGTGATTCATTTCTAATAAGATGAATATCATGCCTTTTTTTGGATCCTAATTCTCCAAATTAATATCCTGGTTTGCCGGTATTGAAGTTAAAGTGACAGCATGAAATGACACATGTTCAATGGAACTGCCATCCACACTTTAAGTTGTAATTTATTATTTGTAAGGATGCACGAGCTCCCACATGATTGTTGTGAGGGAGATGATAGCAGCAAACTTGCCTTTATATGGTTTAGTTAAGCTCACTTTTGGTGTGTATAAACTTACAAACTTGTATGTGTGTCTATCTGTTACATATCTTTCTCTTGAGAGTGTGCAACTTTTTTTTCATGCTGTGGAAGGATAGCTACTTGCTGAATACACATGCATGTTATGTTAGGTCTCTAGATACAATGCTTTCTTGTTGTGTTGTTGTAACTGTGAAAAAATAGGCTTTGATGATTTATTTACTGAGAAAAGATATAATGTTTATAGGGTACAAACTAACACAAAATAGGAAACTGAAACTATTATGTTCAAGCTAAATTTAATTTCTCAATTTTGTCAACTTAAATTTTCTGGAATCCGTCAAGCTGGTGAGTAGATAATATCCATATCCATTCCCAACTTGCTAGTAATATCTTGAAAAGAATGACTTGATAGACCCTTCGTCAGTATATCAATAAGTTGCCCATTTGTTGAAATATAAGGATTACATATTAATCCATTTTCAAGGTTCTCTTTAATAAACTTCGGTCCACTTCAACATGCTACGTACGATCATGCTAGTTTGGGTTATGAGCGATGTTGATTGTTGACTTGTTATCACAATACAACTTCATAGTTCCTTTCCACTTTACTTCTAAATTATCAAGAATTATTTTCAACCATAATAAATTACTCACCGTGTGCCATGGCTTTGAATTCTACTTCTGCAGTAGATCTACCAATCAGTGAGTGCTTTTTACTAATGTTGCCAAATTTTCTCCTAAGATAGTGCGATAGCCTGAAGTTGATCCGTGATAAACTACTGGTCCAGCCCAGTCTACATCAGTATAATTCCTCATTTTTCTTGAAGAGGATTCCTTTCCCTGGAGTAGATTTAAGACACCGTAGAATTCTGTGAACTGCCTCTAGATGGACTTCTTTAAGGGAAATCATGAACGAGCTTACTGCACTCATTACATATGCTATGTTAAGCCTTGTATGGATATATAGGTAATTTTTCCAACTAACCTCTACAGTAAATTGCTGCTAAGACCACCTAAGGCTGGCTGGCAAAGATAACAATATTCGTATGGTATTCATCTTTGCTATTGGAGCAAAGGTCTCCTCATAGTCTATGTCATGTGTCTGACTGTAGCCTTTGCCTACAAGCCTAGCTTTATACCTCTCGAAAGGTCCCATCTGCTGTATTTTACAGTAAATGCCCACTTACATCCAGCCGGTCTTTTTCCCTTAGGAAGCTCAACAATATCCCATGTTTTATTTTTCTCAAGTGCACTAATCTCTTTTGTCATGGCTTTCCTCCAATTCTCATTTCTAAGTGCCTCTTGGTCTGTTTGAGGAATTTCATATGGTTTAATTTGGTAATGAAGCTTTATGTCATGCAGATAGTGTGTCAAATCAAATAAAGTTGGAAATGGGATGATGGGTGCACTGTCTGGTGACTATTCTAACAGCAATTGGTAAATCTAAATCTTCAAAACATGGTTGTTCACTTTTTAGTATATGATCCTTTTGTCTTTTTGATGATGATGGAGGAGTAAGTAGAAGTTATTTCATTGCTCGTTATAAGATCAAATCCTTGGGTGTCATAGGTTTAAGATTCAGTCGCCTTCTTGAATAAATCTGCAGTGGTAAGACAGTAGTAGCATTTTCTCATATGGACAGGTTCAGAGATGGTTGCTGGAACATTGTCTAAAGAATCTGTAATAGGGCTATTGTAACAGAGGCTGGACAGGGTGAAAGGAGTTGTAAGAGGGCTGTTGGTAGTTCTAAGGTCAATGCTGGTAGTTCAAAGCTAAAATCACACTTATCTTCATGTAAGTATCCTCTTGAAGATATGGGTTAGTGAAAAAAGACTGCTTTCGGCAAAAGTCATTTCCATAGAAGGAAGAAGTTTTTAGAAGCAGTCTTTTTTCACTAACCCATATCTTCAAGTTCAAGAGGATACTTACATGAAGATAAGTGTGATATGCGTAGTTGCGTTCAAAGATCACTCTTTGGCCTGGCCTTTAGACTCGCTTCAGCGACTTCGCCCTTTAAGTGACAAGGGGGTAAGGTAAGGAGTAGGTTGATAACATTTATAGCCCTTTTTTATTGAGGAATATCCAAAAAATACACATTTGAGTGTTCTAGGATCACGTTTACCACGATTTCAATCATGAATATGAACAAAAGAGAACCAAATATTTTAGGTGAAATTTGACTAAACATTAGAATCAGGGAAGAAGAGAGAACAATCTCCAGAGCTTTTTTTCCTAAGACTCTAGAGGGTAACAGGTTGATTGAGTTGCAATTAATACCGCTTCCCCCTAAAGGCCCAATATGACAGACACATTTTTCTGAAACAATAAGGCATGATTAACATCAAGAAGAATACGATTATTTCTATCTGCAACACCATTTTGTTGCGAGGTATTAATAAAGGAAGATTGGTATATGATTCATTTCTTTTGCAGATAAGGAGACAAATATTGATCAATGTGTCCTCCTCTGTATTCTAATTTGAGACTTTTGATTTGAACATCAAACTGAGTATGAATCCTCTTATGGAATATAGGAAATACTGGACCAACATCAGATTTGTTTTTCAAAAGGTTTAGCCACTTGAGAATAATCATCAATAAAGGAAACAAACCATCAAGCTCTAGTGATATTTTGAATTCAAGAGGGACCCCAAACATCAGTATGGATTATTAAAAAAGGACGAGATATTATGTAATAATCAAAGGAAAAGAAACACAATAATGTTTGGCTAACTGACAAACTTCAAAGTGAAAACATTGTCTTTAACAAAGAAAAGATGTATGTCCTAGGCATAGATAATATAGCAATATTTGAGCTTTATTGGATGAAAAGTTTTCAGATAGATGAGACAGTGGTAAGCTGTCACTGCCATTGCCACTGCGTGAATCAAGATAGTATAGCCTTGCATGTGCCTTAGCATGCCAAATCGTCCTCCTCGTAACTTGGTCTTGAAAAACACAATAAGACGAGAAAAAAGTTACACAAGAGTTTAAATTTCGGTGAGTTGATGAATTGATAAGAGATTCACTGAGAGTTTGGGAACATGCAAAATATATTTTAAGGAAAGAGATGGTGTAAAAGCAATGGTGCCTTGTCCAGCTATGGTAGCTAAGGTACCGTCAGCAACTTTGATTTTCTGATTTCTAGGACATGGGCTAGAAGATGTAAGTCGATGGGAGGAGTTAGTCATGTGATTGGTGGCTATGAAGTCTCTCAAGTTCCTCCTCCTTCAGTCCAACAACCTTTGAGTGGAAATTGGAACCTTCTTGAGTGGATTTTTCCTCAGATTGAGTGTAGTTTGCTTGTCCCCCCCATTGTCCAAACTGTTGCTGATTTCGATTCCATTATTTCTGCCAAATGGCTGTGGCTTCCCATGTAACCTCATTTAAGGATGGTAGTGTGTCTTTTCCAAGAACTTGGACTCACACTTGGTCATACTCCACAGTAAAACCAGCTAGAAATTAAAACTTCTTTCCCTTTTTGTAACATAACAGCATCTTTACTACACCTTGAAATTCTGATTATAACACTCAATCATAGATAAAATACCTTGTTTGGTAGTTGTAATGTTGGTCTATCTCTTAGATTTGAGCAGCATCCAACACCTTGGAATACGTCTTTTCTTATCTAACAACCCTCCCAAATCTCCTTTGCCGTTGAAACAAACATGCAATTGCCCCTTATTTCAGGTTGCATCGAGTTTCAAAGCCAAGACATGATCGTTGAGTCCTCATTCCAAGCTGTGAACTTCGGGTCAGCTCAATTGGTATAGGTCTAGTTAGATGGCTTAGCTTTCCTTTTCTCTTTAAAAACTTTTTCACAAGTTGAGACCAAACCAAATAATTTCGGCCATTAACTCTGAATGGAGCCTAAAATTGTTTATTGTCTTCTGGAGGCTTTTGGATTGGATTGTTGGGTGGTATATGAGGAGTTACCCCTGAGGTTACAAACATGGTGGTGGTGCAGGGTTTTTAGTGAAACTGATGCAGGGATTAAAGAGGAAAAATAGGTTATAAATCTGAAGGAAATTCTTTGTCTATGGAGGCTATGAGTGGGAGAGAAAAAGAAGAAAACATTTCTGTTGCCACCAATGAAGGCTGTCAAACATAGTACTTTTTTACGGAATTTAAGGTTGAGAACCCTAGCTCTGATACCTTGTGAAAAAATAGGCTCTAATTATTTATTTATTGAGAAAAGGTATAATATTTATAGGGTAAAAACTAATATGAAATAGGAAACTATCACGAAATAGGAAACTGAAACTATAATGTTCAAGCAAACTAACATGAAATAGGAAATCGAAACTATTATGTTTAAGCTAAATTTAATCAGTAATGCTACACATCCCAACTCAAATCCCAACACACGTGGCAGCTGAGGTGACAATTGATGAATGGATTCACATGGCATTAATGTGAATCCATTCATCAATTGCCACCTCAGCTGCCACGTGTATTGGGATGGAAGAGTTGGGATTTGAGTTGGGATGTGTAGCATTATTCAAATTTAATTTCCTAATTCTATCAAATTTTTATAAGGAATCTGTCAACAGTAACATTTCTAATCTATATGCCCCTGAAAAATGAAATTTAACTCTTGGTGATATTGGGCACTAACTAATATAACTGGTAATTGGTAAGATCTCTTGTTGTCAAACAAGAGGTCTTATTGTAATCAATTTTTGTTTTTTTAAATACTATGTCTAAGCCTGGAGAGAAGCTACCATGCACCCAATGCAAGGTGCATAGAATTTTTTTCCCTAAACTTGAAGAGACCAATTTTTTCTTGAACTCATGCTTCTCATTATTTGCTGTGGTGAAGATGTTTTGTTGTAGGAAGGACCATCCTTGATTTTGATAGCCAGGGTTATCCTACAATAAAAATTGGCTGGCTTAAAGCGTACAAGAAGAAACTTGGCCTTTTTGATGGTCTAAACAGTTCTGTGAACTGCACTTTGTATATTTTGATGTTTTCAAATAACGTTGAATTTGGAAGAATTGAGTTTTTAGGCTGAGAATATTAGTATGAAATAGGATAAATATAAAGCAAACACTGCAGCCAAGGAACGGTGAAAAGAAGATTAAGAAAGATAGAATACATAATTATATTTTTAAAAGCGTTCCAGGAGTCTCATCTACAAGAAAACCTTTTCATAGTTTCTTCTCTCGTTGAATTATTTGTACAAGACTTACATAAAATTAAAACTAACTCCTAATCTGGTAAGCAAAAATCTTCCTTGATGAAAAAGACTAAAAGTCCCTGATAAGTAACTAATCCTATTTTTTTTTTAAGAAAGTAACTAATATTTGAATTCAAATAAAAGAAAAATTAACTAAACTCTAAACCAACTATCTAAATAACCTAATTGTCTAAACTTAATGTGCTCCTTGAGTTTAAAATTACAACATACTACCTGATTCCGAGTTAAATCAGTTGTGGAACTCCTTAAAATTGCCTTCTGCAGCATGCTTATGTCTTCCTATTCCTGTCCTCATTTATTTTACTTTTCCTTTTTCTTTTTCATATTCTGTTTACCATTTTCATTTCTTAGTTCATGTAACATTTTTTATGCATCGGGGTGTGTGTCTCTACTTCCTTGTTAAAGATATTTCAATCGAGAGCATAATAATTTCTTGTTCTGATGCTGTTGAAGCAGCATGTGCTACTTTCTCAATCGAGTGAGGTAATTCCGTTATACTAGTTATCTTAGGGTGCGTTTGGGATTGCTATAACTTATTAAATAAGTGATTATTTCATAAGGTTTGAGAAAAATAGTGTTTGATGAACTTCTCAAAATCCGCTTATTTCATAATCCGCTTCTCCCATCAAAAGTTGGTAGGGGGTTGCTTTTGGAAACTGATTATTGGAGAAACTAACTTATTGCTTAAGAAATGTCCACAACGCTCTCACTATTTTAATAAAAACAATATTGCCCTTATATTTAAAAATGATATTATTAAAAACTTAAAAAATAAGAAATATAAATTTAATATTTAATATTTTTTATTAAATTAATTTTAAAAAATCAATATTTATGTAAAGATCAGCATGGTGGCCACTGCGGTTTTGGCCACCATGACAATCTTTACATAAATATATATTTCCATGCCGATCGGCATGATATCATTATTATTTTTTCACTTTTTATATTTTCTCAATATGTTTTTAATTTAAATTTGATAATTATTTTTTATTTCCTATGTTCTGTATTTATATTTTTAATATATAAAAATTTCAACACTATGTCAAATTTTCAAAATTATGTAAATATTAAATACTCAAAATGACATTGTCTTATTGTATCCATTTACCAAATAATTTTTTTTATAAGCTGATTATTTTTAAATTGGGTTTACCAAACACTTACTTTTTCTTAATACTGATTATTTCTTTAGGTAAGCTATAAGTGATTATTTCTTAAGTTACAACAATCCCAAATATATCCTTAATCAAATTCAAACAAGAATTGAACTTGCATTCTAAATCAATAATTAAATGCCCTAGGTGTCAATATTACAAATGTTAACCCGCTGATTGTAAAATTAAAAATACTATCTGATTATGAACTAAATTGAGTTTGTTTGATTGATAATCTTCGGAATTGCCTTCTGCATCATGCTTTTCTGTTCCTCATCCTATTTGTCATTGTTTTTTTTTTTTTCATTTTTGTATTTTGTTTAGATTTTTGATATCTTAGTTCACGCAACTTCGGAATGAATATGATATCAATTTCATTTATTTTCAAGTAAGTAGGTGTCTGCCTAGGTTTCTTATTCATTTGAGAGCAAAGTGACGGGACAAGGATGTTGCACTTTGCTCTAATTACATGTTGTCTTCTTTATTAGGATCTTTCTGTTTTAGTAAGATAGCGATAGGAATTTGGCCTGGAATGTTCATCAATTTATTTCATATATTTTCTTATGATTGATCATGAGACGTTCACATTTACTTGGATTGAAAACTTTCTTGTGGCTCCATTTTCCAATTGCTCTATAATTTTCACCATTAGCTTTGAAATTTCACTGCAGATAGTACTGTAGCATGTTCTGAAGAATATTTCCAACTTGGTATGATTGCCTTATAGTTGTTTATAATTAATGTATTTATTTTCTTTTAAAATACAGAAGACTTCTACCTCTAATGTTGAACTCTCGCTGGTCACCTTTAATGCCCATGGATCCTATTGTGGTATGTGCTTTGTTCAATCTTCTTGGTTCATGGTATGCCATTAATTTATTGGTTAATGTTTTATTGCATTTTAATGTTGGAAGTACTTTCTAGAGGACTATATGTTCTGCAATATGCTTTGTCCATTGGTCTGCAACCTTACTGTATATGTAGTTGGCTGACTGCAACATAAGAACATATTTTTCTATTTCACCCTCCCTTTTTTGCAGCTTGTCTGGTACAGCGGAGCGGGTGGACAAAAGATGTTGATATATTCTTACAATGGCTATCATCTATACCCTTTGCTGGTGGTGGTTTCAATGATGCTGCAATTGCAGAAGGTCTATCTGAAGCACTAATGGTGTGAACTGTTGATCTTTACATCTTATGTTTAGTTTATTTGTTTGGCCTTTCCTTTTTAGGTTCTTATATATTTAGTATCTATCTCATCCTAGTTTTTCCTATATTGTAATCAGGTATAATTTATTGGTTCACCATCTTCACTTCTTCTAAGTAAAGAGAGTTTTATGTTTTTCTACTTAATTGAATCTTCCTAAGAAAATGAGTAGGAAAAATTATTCTAATTATAAGTGTTAGAGAGCTTTAAAACATTGTTTGGGCCTTTACTTGTTAGCTTAAGCCTTTGGGTCATGTGGTTGTTAACATGGTATTGAACTAGTTTTACCAGGGTGTCCTGAGTTCGAGTGCCCCATGTACCAATGTGATTGTATTGGTATTTGTTTATGAATTTGCTTTGCATTTGAATCTGTGTTTAGGCTTGGACCATGTGACAAGCCCATTGGTCTTGTACATGAGGTGGGTATGTAAGAAAGTTTTTATATCATTGTTTGGGCTATTACCAGATAGCTTCAGATTTTTTGATCTAACAATTACTAACAATATACTCTTTTTTTCTTTTTTCTTTTTACTTATTTTTCAGTTATTGATTGTGAAGACGTTCTCATTGTTTGTGTTTGAGTTTAAGAGTTAGGTTTTGAAGGAGGCTTGGGTTCAGAGCCTTATCTGATATACTAGAGACTGGTCTTATTTTTATTATGAAAAAATAGTGATTGTAGAATACACTCAACGAATTGCTCTCATATATTCTTTTTATTCCTAAAGTCTTCTTGCCATTCTAGGGAAGTAGATACTGAACTTCTTGTAAATGGTATATCTTTCACCTATTTTTGTCTTCCCTAGTAAAAATCAAAGTTTGTTTAGGCTACTGGCTTTCGAAGATAATGCAATTGAGTTTGTCTAATCTGAAACGAAAAAGTTGCAATAATTTGGAAACAATATTCTATTTCAAAGACATTTTTTCAAGAGGAAGGTTCTCCAATCTCACACTTGTTTAACCTTCCTCAATATAGGGTAAAGAACTATCTGGGTAATGTGATGGTGCTGATGGTTTGACTATTGACATAGAAACAATATATTTATTTTGTTGTAATAAATTTCTCTAAATTCTTTATTTTCAAGTGAGAAATTTTGCATCAGAATGATATGACGGAACATCATTAGTGAATAGAATCTACATGCAAATCAGTATAAGAAAAGACTAACGAAATATCAATCTAGTCAACAAATGGCTGATATGCTTGCTTTTCTTACTTGTTCATTGTCATTCACATTGCATCAGAGTCGGATGATATTCTTAATTTGTTTGATGGTTTACAGAAGTGGTTATATTACAGTAGTTCTGATGTTTTATTCTTCCTTTTGTTATTTTATTAATTATGTATGTCTTACTAACCTTGAGGGGTTGGTTGAGTGGTCAGGTAGGCATATGGTTTTCTCCCACAAGGTCTGGAGTTTGATTCTTTTGGGCCACCTACCTGGCAAAAGGCCATGATTTTTTAGTTCTCCAATGATTGTAGGGTTTGGCAGAACCCCTGCTTTCAAGCTTGAGTTCATGAAATGTGTTCAGGGAATTATCAGGAAACTGTAAAGTAAAATAAAATAAAATAAATAATAATGCGTGTCTGACTAATGTGATTCTTGATTGCAATCTTGTTTGCATTTCGGTGGAACCTGGTAGTTAACCTTTAACAGACAATGGTGCTTCTTTTTTTCATAAAATATTTTCCATTGACCATTTATTATATAGAAGTTCTTTTTTTACAAACTTTTGTTGCTTGTGTTTTGCAGTTATCTATGTGCATGTGCTTAAGCTCAATATTTTACCTTTTTAATGATTCATTCACTCAGATGTTTTCTAATGCTCCAAATGGAAGCCAAAACCAACAAATTGTTGATGGGCAAATGCATTGCATTCTTGTTGCTGCAAGTAACCCACACCCCTTGCCTACACCAGTCTATCGACCGCAAATGCAGAATTTGGAGCAGAGTGAAAACGTTGTAGCACAAACAGAAAGTCGCCTATCTGATGCTGAGACAGTGGCTAAATCATTTGTTCAGGTGCTCATATGTTGTTATTTCCTATATAAATTTTGATGGTGCTCTTTATTCTTGGGTTTCAAATTATCAGGTGACCTTCTCTTACTTTTTTGTTGCAGTGTTCTGTTTCTTTATCTGTCATATGTCCAAAACAGCTTCCAAAAGTTAGAGCAATCTACAATGCGGTAAGGATGTTTTCTGGAGGTTGCAAAATCATTTATACAGCAGAATTAGCTTCTGAACTAGATCTCTTTGTTCATTCGTTGTTCTTTGAGCTTTGCTTACAATTTTATGTGGTTACAAGTTTTGAAATGATCTCCATGAATTATATTGAAGCTTTTGTATTACTTTATGGTAATGTGATGTATGAATGAAAACACTCACACAATCACAAGTTGTCTTCATAGAATGCTGATACTAATGAATAAACAACAAATGAAGGAAACTGTCTTAGATATATGGATCACATTTTATGCCACTTTATGCCTTTTGATAAATAAGGGAAAATCACTTATTCACTGCTCAATGCAGAGGCTGGGCTTGCTACTGATGCATCAGTTTTTAATGCAGGGAAAGCGCAACCCCCGAGCAGCAGATCCACCTGTTGACAATGGTAAAAGCCCTCAATTTCTTATTCTTATCTCTGAAAATTTTATGGAGGCCCGTGCTGCTCTAAGTCGCTCCGGAGTTGCAAGTTTGCCCTCAAATCAGAATCCTGTAAAAATGGACATAGCTCCTGTTGCTTCAGTTACAGGACCAGCACAAACTTCGATTCCATCAGGTTATCTATCCTTGAATGCTTATTTTGTACATATTTTCTGAATACGCCTTTGACTTTTGGGTGTGATAATTTGATATGCATCATTTATTCAGTTCCTTTTATCTTATTTCATACTAATACATTGACTAACTTCTTGTTGTATATAAGAAATTAGAAAAAAAATTGACATATGCATCAAACAACGATTCTCATCCCCTACAATAATTTTATCATTGGTAAACTTTAATATTCAATGTGTAATTTTGTCGTAATGCCTTATAATATGGTTTTGCTGGACTGATCTACTACTTCACTCCTTAAACTTTGCAATGTGGGGAATGCATTTTGCTTAGTTATGTAGCTTTAGCTCCAAGCCTTTTGTTTTTCAATTGATTCTACATTGGCATTTGAAAACCAATATCAGAACTTCACATCTCTAGTCATTGCTTTAGAATTTAGAAAATATGACTTTTTTATGAGATTGAAGCATTTGTTGGGAAATTTAATAACTATAGTAGCACATGCACTTCGTTGCTTGAAGCCGTCAGTTTGATGCATGACGTAAATTGTTAATGCCAGTTGGTAGGCTTTTCAGTCATTGTGATGAGAACTCACCTAGAAGAAGTACTAGAACTAGGAGCAGGAGAGGAGAAGTGAAGAGGATAGAAGAGGAATAAGCAGAAAAAGAGAGAAAAGAAGGCAGTGAGTGCCGCGACCACGGTCGCGACCTGCTGCCTCGCGACCGTGGTCGCGGTGCTCACTGGAGCACAAAGGGGAAAGCCCCCGCGACCTAGGTCACGACCTTCCCAGATCGCGACCTTGGTCGCGATACTCACTGGAAAGAAATGGTTGATTAGCGCGAGGGAGAGAAAAATTGAGGCAGTGAGCCTCGCGACCAACCCAGGTCGCGACCTCGGTCGCGAGGCCCACTGGTCGCCCAACAACTCTGATTTCCTGCATAGTTTCTAATTTTATAACGAAGGGCATTTTGGTCTTTTCGCCCTAATTTTCTGGTTTTGTATAAATAGAACAACTAGCCTAGGGTTGTAATTATTCACTATTATCATCAATCATAATACAATTTGAGAGCATTTTCTCTCATTTCTCTTAGATCATCATCAAGAACAAATCGGTTCTTCTTGCAATTTCGCTTGTGAGATCAACTTGGGCTAGGGCTTGGGCTAATAACCTAAGGACTAGAGAGTAAGAAATTCCCTAATAAGGTAACTGAGCTCAAAATCTATTTACATTGTTTAAATTTGTGTTGGGTGTTGTTTATTTGGTTATTAGTGAAGTTAGGATTGTGGATTTGTGTTGATTTCGGGATTAATTGAAGATTGGGTGTGTTATTGTGTTAATTGGGGAAATTAGGGTTTATGGGTGTTCGTAATTTGGGGCTAAATTGAAGTTAGAGTTGAATTGAGTTATTGATTGTTAGATAAGCTAGTTTTGTTGTTGGATTTTGAACTAGGTCCTCAACACATTGTTTATTGCGTTTGAATATTTTTGGAAATAGGCAATGGAGCGAAAAGTGAGATCTTTGGTTGAGATAATTTGTTGGATTTATTTTGTTACTTTGTTTAATTCTTGTGAATACTCTGCTTGAAGTAGGCTTACTTCTGTTTTTATTTTCAGTGAATGGATCTATGATGAACCGTCAACCAATTTCAGTTGCAAATTTTTCCCCTGCTACAGTAAAAGTTGTAAGTCTTAAGTTGTAGTTTTCATATTCTTATTTTAGGATTAAAGTTTGTTGCTTTTATTGTTTTACTGTCAAGGATTATGCAAGTGGTCATGGACTCGCAATTATATTTGTTTAGGAACCAAGCACTGTAGCTTCCATGGGAACTGGACCTGCTTATCCACATATTCCATCTGTTCCCCGTCCTGCTTCTCAGGGAGTTCCCAGTTTGCAGACTTCTTCGCCATCTTCTACTTCTCAAGAGATGATCACAAATAGTGATAGTGTGCCGGAATCAAAACCTCTTGTAAGTGGCATATCACAGCCCTTGCGTCCTGGGCCTCCTTCTGCAGCAAATGTCAGCATACTGAACAATCTCTCTCAAGTACGGGGTATGAACTCGGCAGCTCTGACTGGAGGAACTTCAATTGGACTTCAATCAATGGGTCAGAATCCTATGGCGATGCATATGTCGAATATGATATCTAGTGGAATGGTATCGTCAGTGCCTGCTGCGCAAACTGTATTTTCATCTGCTCAATCAGGTATCACTTCCGTAACTGGGTCAGGGACACTTACAGGGACTGCACAGGTTCCACAAAACTCGGGTCCTAATTCGTTGAATTCTGCAACTTCTAATATGCCTGGAAATTCAAACCTCGGGATTTCACAAGCTACCATGCAAGGAGGTGTTAGTATGGGTCAATCCATTCCCGGAATGAGCCAAGGAAATCATTCAGGAGCACAGATGGTTCAAAGTGGAATTGGTATGAATCAGAACATGATGAATGGTCTTGGTCCATCAGGTGTCTCTTCTGGACCAGGTACAATGATGCCTACTCCAGGAATGTCTCAACAAGCACAGTCTGGAATGCAGCAACTTGGAGTGAACAGCAATTCAGCAGTTAATATGCCATTGTCACAACAGACATCAAGTGCTTTGCAATCATCACAATCCAAATACGTTAAGGTGTGGGAGGTAAGTGAAGTATTTGTCTTTTCATTATATTGAAGATGAATTTGCCAACTGCAGATGACAGTGTTCTAACATCTCAATATTGGTATTGAAGTTTTTCCAAACAGAAGAGTCCTGTTTATTGTCTTTGAATTTCTAAATTATGGAGCGGTGCTTTATTTTGCACACCATTTATCTTTGAGCATTGCCTCATTTTAAACCTTTTATCACTGGGACAACTTGGAGTGTATCAGCTTGTACTTTATTCTATGAAACACGAATACTTCAAACCTTTGCGTATCCCACGCGTATCCGTATTTGGGGTTTTTTATTGCCGACTAAATTTTCAGATGCTCTGCCACATTTTTATTGCCTACAGAAGGTAAATGTCATTAGGGACTTATTCAGATGCTGTATAGGACAATAGCAATTTTCTCGGGCTGTAATTTTTTGGATTGTAGACTGAAGTACATATGTTGTCATATGTGTGCATGTTTAGTGAAAATGGAAATGAAAAGAATATTCTCTTAGCCTTGTTCTTAAACTAGAACTTAATATCTTTATAGGAGCACAATTCCCTTATATTTTACTTTTTTGTTGGTTTATTAACACATGAATTTAAGAAGACCAAAATTGTGAATAAAACTTTTGAATAGGGTTTAACTCTGTAATATTAATATTGCCATTGTGAAACCTCTGATTTCTTGAATGGCCAAACTGCTCACAGGGAAATTTATCTGGGCAGCGACAAGGGCAGCCTGTTTTTATCACCAAACTAGAAGTATGCTCTTAAACCTGATAATTTAATTCTCAAATATGAGGAGAATTTCATTTTTCATCTTAATTGTTTTTTGTATATTATTGTTCTATGATGCTTGTTCTTGCTTAGTGGTGCTTCAGTCTCAAGTTTTACATTGCAATCATTTCATTTACTGCATAATCCCATTGAATTTGTAAACTGACTCTTTATTTTACTGTGGCAGGGTTATAGGAGTTCGTCAGCTTCTGAGACGTAAGTTTTTGGATTATTCTCTCTTACTAAAACTTTTGGAAAAAAGAATCTGGCGTTCACTCTTAGGGTACATTTGGTGCCTAGACAGGATTTTAATCCAATCATGTATTTAGGGACATACTTGGATTGGACATGGCAAGATAAATTTTTCCCGCCTCAAGGGATATTTGTCCCATCTCTTCTTACTTTTTTTTTTTTTTTACTTTTTATTATATTTGATTAATTTATTTTTATATAAAATATTATATATAATTAAAAATTTTCTAATATTATATATCAATAAAAATAAATATTATTTTATTTAAAATTAATTTTAAAAGTTTTATTTATTTTAAAAAAAATAGTTTAAATGTTTGATTTTTATTCAAAAATATTTTTAATTAAATTAAATTTAAATATTTTTATTCTTTATTTGATTTAAACTGATTTTATTTTATTTAAATTAATTTAAATGGTTTTATTTTTAAAAATAATTTAACTATTTTTTTCATAAAATAATTTTTTAACCAAATTTAATTTATATTTAATTTAAAATACTTTTATTTTACTTCAAAATAATCTTTATTAAATTTAAAATGAATTTAATTTTCTTTAAAATAATTGTATGTATGTGAAAATTAATTTAATCCAATCTAATTTTATCTATTCTCATACTACACCAAACAAGAGACAATACTATTTTTAGTCCAATCCATATTGTACCGAACACATCACAGTACTAATTTAGTCCAGTCCAATCCAATCCTCTCCTATCCTATCCTATAAAAATAGTCCAATACAATCCCGTACACCAAACACACCCTTAGTGTCAAAAGCTTTATCCAAGATGGCACCAAAGACTCCTTTTCTTGTAGTTCCTTCTTTAGTAAAATAGATTGGCATTCACTTGCCCTTCGTTGCATCTTGGACAAAAGTTGACCCTTAAAAGTGCTTTGTAGTTTCTCTTTGGTTTAGATATTTAAAATGATCCTTTATTTATTTATTTGAATGAGGAACTAGAATATTCTATTTCATGAATTTGACGTTGTGACGCCATCTTGAATGTATTTTACATGATAATAGCATCCTCTGTTTAGCATGTCTACTCATAATTAATAACTACTTAACTAATAATCTTTTAATCTTGTTACATTTAAAGTTCATCAGTAGCCCTTCAAATAAATGTCTAAAAGTCTATGAAAGTTGAACCTGTGTAATCTTTAACTGGACAGCATTTGGTAGATAGCCCAAGTCCTTTCCATTTAAGAAATTCCAAAGAGCCCTCTAAAGCGGAAGAAGATGTATGTTAAACTGTTGAACTTAAAAAATTGTACCATCAATTGGAGAGTTATATGCACTTTTACTCGTTTGTGTTGTAAGTTATGTAGTTGTGTTAATCTGTCTTGTGATGACTTGACTATTATTAGGATGTTAATCTTGCTTCTTTTAGTTTATCACTAGACTAATTTATCTCAACCATATTGGACAAGATTGAAATTGGAAGTTCTATAAATTTTCTTCTTGATATATCTGGCATCACATGCTAGTAATGCTCATAAAATGCATATTTCTTAAAAGCATTCCAAGTGGCAATCTTACTCAAAGTCACCTAAGGGATGAATTCCTCTTCCTAAATCTTTGTTTTCTTTACTAAATACGCCAAATAAACGGAGTAATGATGTTTGTTTCATGGTTGGGTTTCATTTCTATACTGCATACATCTTACATTCTTCAATAAGTCTTGTGGTTAGCATACCTTAATATTATCTATTTCAGTGTTAGCATGAGTGATCCAATTGGATGAGTTCTTTTCTGCTTTTCTCAGGCTTGCAGCAAACTGGCCACCAACAATGCAAATAGTTCGACTTATATCCCAGGACCACATGAATAACAAGTAATTTCAGTGTGAAGAAAATCTTCCAATTCACCTATTTCTATTCTCACTTGGTGCATCTTCCTGAATCTGTTATAATCTGAGCATTGTTAGTGTCACTTGTGCAATATCAGGCAGTATGTTGGAAAGGCAGATTTTCTAGTTTTTCGGGCAATGAATCAGCATGGGTTCCTTGGACAGCTGCAAGACAAGAAGCTTGTAAGTCATCTGAATGTGTATTCTTCTAAATTTTTCATCTGATGGCTTATTTTCTGGATTAGAATACCATAATGTTTTTCATTTTGATCCTGTCCTTTGTAGAAATTTGACTTATTCTTGACGTTTATTTCTGTGTTGGCATTCATCTTGTAGATTATCTTGTATGAATCTAGAGACACAAATATCATTATTAACATAATGTCCTGCTGCCGAAAACTTAATTGTGGAGAATGGAGATGAAAGATGATGTAATAGCAGTTGCTGAACAAGACTAGTAGACATATCATTTGTCATGCCCATATGGTTGAGTATATTAAATCACATGTAAATTAGATTTCTTAACTCTTTTGAATAAAAATGGTCTACAGTAGTATTAGGATGCTTTTATATAGCTTTGTCTCATTTTAATTTGTTTCTGTCTTGGTGAAACTAACAGCTACTTAGAGGTTTGGTACATAAACAAAACTTTCCTTTTGTAATGTGTATAGTGACATGGTAACTTTACTCTAAAAATATGTGAAGGTTGTCTTTGTGCAATTTGAACATGTGAAATTTAATATTGTGATATCTGCTAAGGGGAAAAACGAGGAAGATAAAAGAGCTGTCCTCGATTATTATATCGACTCTTTATCAAATATAAAAAGGCCCAGATATACAAGGATAATATCTTGGACTCTTCTAGACAATCACAATGAAACCTCCTGGAATTTAGATTTTTCTGGACAATCAGAGTCATATTTCTTAAAAGCTCCCAGGAATATTAATCCAAGTTCCAAATGGCTTCTTTATCAAGTTCTTATAATTGTGAGATATTAATTTATCTGTTTGTTGGGATATTCTGGTGTTGAATTTGCCATTTCTTTTTGTAGTGTGCAGTCATCCAATTACCATCACAGACAGTTGCTGCTCTCCGTTTCTGACAAAGCCTGCCGCTTAATAGGAATGTTATTCCCTGGGGTGAGATTTTTGTAAACACGAATCTGATCTGTAACAAGTAGAGGTTTGGTGTAGTCCGTAATGGTAAAGTTCTATTAGACTTGACCTTTTAGGTTGTGTTTTAGGTGTCGTAGTTCACATTTCTTCATGTTCAGTTTGTTCCTCGCTAATATGACGACTTGCAATTGTTTGGTTATGTTAACTTGTGCAAAAGGATACTCTGTTAATTGTAGCATTTACATGAATAAGTATAAGACTTCTGATTGGTAGTTAACAAAAAGAGTGCAATGAAGAAATAGATCTTGACCATACATTAATGATGATGGTCATGTGTCACTAGATAATTCAAAGTTTAGTAAAGCTTAGATCAGCAGGGATCCTTCTCCATGGTCAGAAGTATGCATTTTGATCATTTATTTGCTCTTATCACCAGGATATGGTTGTGTTCAAACCGCAAATAACCAGTCAGCAGCAGCAACAGCAACTACAACAACAGCAACAGTTACAGCAACAGCAGCAGCAACAATTACAACAGCAGCAGCAGCAGCAACAACACCAACAGATGCAACCACAGCTGCAACACCAGCAGCTTCAACAACAGCAAATTCCACAGCTTCAACAGCAGCAAATTCCGCAGCTTCAACAGCAGCAACTTCCACAACTTCAACAGCAGCAACAACAGCTTCCTCAGCTGCAGCAGCAGCTTCCACAGCTTCAGCAACAGCAGCAACTTCCACAGTTGCAACAGCAGCAGTTGCCGCAACTTCAACAACAGCAACAGCTCTCACAGCTTCAACAACAACAACAAATGCCACAGATGCAGCAACAGCAACAACTTTCCCAGTTGCAGCAGCAGCAAATTCCTCAGCCACAACAGATGGTTGGTTCGGGAATGGGTCAAGGCTATGTTCAAGGCCCGGGCCGGACACAATTAGTTTCTCAGAGTCAACTTTCATCGCAAGGGCCTCCTAACATGCCTGGGGGAGGTTTTATGAACCCTTAACTTAGGGAATGATTAGTAGCTTACAAGAAAATTTATAGTATTTATAGGTCCTTCTGGACTCTGCTAATTTGGTTCATGGACTATGGTATGCTTGTTGGCATGCCTTACCCTAAAGGTGAGGTTATGTTGTAAATCATCTGATCTCAATGTGTTTTTATGTTGGAAATAATTATTGTTTTGTGGAGTTTAGTCAAGAATGCTAGGCAATTTGTGGGTAGTTGCTAGCTTAGTGATGATATCTCATATAGTTTGTATAAGAGATCGCGTGATTGAAACAGAACGTAACGAGAATTGTGAAAATTTTCTGTGTATATTCCTTCGGTAAAAGAATTACAAAGATATAAGCAACTCTTAGAGATAAACTAGAAAGGAAACTACCTGTAAACACCTACAAATTATTGGAGGAAATTTATAGTAGTCATATTTACATAATGCAATAAAGGAAAGGAAGAATAGTTGACATGTTATAGCAAATCTAGTTTCTCAAAAATAGGACATTGATTTGAAAACTAAATCTGCCATAATTGTAAGGACAGTCGTATATTTCTCAACACTCCCCCTCCAGCCTGGTGGGTGTGAAGATATCAACCATATTCAGCTTGACTGCAGTGAATTCAAATCGCTGTTTGTGAAGCCCGTTTATTAATGTCAGTCAACTGTTGTTTAGTTGAGAATATGATGAAAGGCATACAAACTACACCTCCTCCCAACTTTTCTTTGATATGATAATGATGTATCTCTATATGCTTAGTTCTACATGGTGTACAAGGTTATTAGCTATGTCGATGACAACTTTTCTATCACTAAACAATTTCATAGAGCTTTTACACTCTACATTTAACTCATTTAGACACTGTTTAACAACATCAACTCGTAAATCTCCTGAGTAACTGTACAAAATTTAGCTTCAGAACTGCTCCTTGCTACCGCTACTGTTTCTTACTCCTCCAAGTAATGAGGTTGCTTTCCAAAAACAAATACCCACAATTAGATCTACAATCATCAAGATCAGTATCCCAATCTGCATCAGTTAAGCCTCAATTTGCAAAGAGCTCCCTTTCTTGAAAATTAAATCCTTTCGAAGAGGCTTCTTCAAATATCCTAAAATTTTGCTCACGGCAGTTAGAGATTTTTCTATCGGTGAATGCATAAACTGGCTAACTACGCTAAAGACAAAAACTATATCCTACAATGTATGACACAAGTATATCAACTTACCAACCAACCATTGGTACCTTCCCTTCTTAACTTCTGGTCGAATCGATGGTCATTCAAGCTTATAATTGTAGTCGATTGGAGTATCAACAGGTTTACTCCTAAGCACACCTGTCTTAGAGAGCAAATCAAGAGTGTACTTCCTTTGGGTGAGGAAATATTTCAAAATGACTAAGATCCTTAATCTCAAAGTCCTTAGCCAGGAGGTACTTCTTCAATCTTTTTAGCTCGTCATAATCATCATGTGAGAATAATATCATCAACATAAATAATAGAATAATTATCAATTTAGTCCCCTAAATTTTGACAAATTATGAGTTTTTTTTAATGCAGTTTGCTTTATTAATACCCATGGGCCCTAAGTTTTCGTAAATGTATCAATTTGGTCCTTTTGTGAGTTAACCGTTAGTCAAAGTTAGCAGGTTTCAAGGGTATTTTTATTTTTAAACTTATCCACATGTCAACACTAATTTTTTTTAATTAATAAATTTAAAAATTTATTAATGGATCTCCACCATCCATCAAGATTGATGGACAGTGGAAATCATATTGAAATTTTTAAAAAAGGAAAAAATATTGTGAATGGAGAATTAGAAAAAAAAAAAAAAACAATTATGTGAATGGAGATCTAATCTCCAGACCAAGAACCAAAAAAAAAAAAAAATTAATTGTGAATGGAGATCCAATCTAGATCTCTACACCAAGGACAAAAAAAAAATTTGTACTGTCGAATCAACAGCGATGAAGACCAGTCTCCATCGTGGCAATAAGTTTTTTTACCAATAATTTTTTTTTTTAAAAAAAATACCTTGTGGCACTAATTTTTTTTTAAAAATAATACCTTGTGACACTTTAAGTTCGTTCCTCCTTGATAAAGTATAAGTTAACACTTTTGAATCATGTGTAGAACCCTCTCACCCACAAAGCACGTACATGAATTTTAAATCAAAGTTACAAGCTGCTAAAATATTCTGTGAAATTGTTCCGTAACAATTATGATAGCTGCTTATATCACGCCCAGTTACTATTGCTGAAATATGGGTGCCGTCAATAGCTCTAATACAATCTTAAAATAATAAAAAAAAATGAGAACAACAACAACAACAATAATAATAATTTTTATACTTACTTTTAAAGTAAGGGTAAAATCTTATACTTTCCCTTATTCTTTCTTGTACAGTCGTCCAGGTTTGACTAATATATTTACTGCAATTGTGTTTAGTGCTTTCAAACTCTTATTGAAAATTCGGCTGGTAGTGAAATATGATCGACCAAATATTTTATGAATTAAGCAATATCGAGAATTTTGACCGACAATGAGTAAAAATGTTGCAAACATTTTTTTCAACACAAATATAGCTTGTATCATGTAAGAATGTTTTGTCTCTAATGATATTACATAACTTTAAAAACACATCGAGATACATTCTATAAATTTGTCGAAAGTGTGTCAGATCCTCATTTAATATTTTGTGTATATAATCGTATCCACTTGTAGTTTTTGGTCGCCTAATTAGGGTATATTGGACACATTCATGACACATGATAACTTTTAGCTCATTTAACACATGAAGAATTGCTAGAATTGCCACCAATGAGTACCTAAAAGCTTCATCTTCTCTTCTTCCATTTCTTATTTCTCTACTTCATTATCTCCATGTATGTTGGAATAAGACATTATATAAATGGAACCACCTAAAGAAGAAAAAAAGAAATAACAATATAACTCATGACAATTGTAATATCCCTAATTTCAAATAAATATGAAAAGTATGGTTAAATGAATTTTGAGCATGTGAATATAATATTTATAATTTGAGGGGTGTAAAATATAATTAAATGTATGTATATTTTTAAGGTTTTCAGGTGGACCAGATGGAGCGGTCCAGAAAGACTGCATGAAAGAGAAGGAAAAAGTTAGCAGTGAGTACCGCGATCAGTCACCGCGACCAAGGATCGCGAATGAGCAGCTCGCGGTGAAAAATGATGATTTTAGGCAGTGAGTACCGCGACCAGTCACCGCAACCAGGTATCGTGCTGAGCAGCTTGCGGTGCAAATGTTAATTTTATAGCAGTAAGCAACGCGACCAACGTCGTGACCAGACACCGCGATGGTTGATTGCGATGAAAGCGGTGAAATTACTTCAGTGAGCAACTGCGACCAGGTAGCGCGACCTACAAGTCGCGATGAGCAGTCGTAATGACCGAATTTTTATAAAAAAATAAGAGGCGGTGAGAAGCTTCACGAAGAATGCAAGAGAGAAAAGAGAAAGAGAGAGAACGAGAGAAGAAAAAGAAAGAAAGAAAAGGAAAGAAAAAGAAGATAAAGAAAAGAGAGAGAAAGAAGAAGAGGAAGAAGAGAAGAAGAAGAAGAGAAAGAGGAAGAAGAAGAAAGGAAGAAGAAATGAGGAAAAAGAGAAAGAAAAAGGGGAAAGAAAAAAAAAAGAAATTCAGACGTGCAAAATGACATACCGCAACGTGCAAAATGCGTTGCCGAACGTTTTAGCAACCAACGGTCAAACGTTGCTGACGGCCATGTTGCTAAAAGTCCAGCCGCTTTTCGCAACTCACATTGAATGTTACCGTAAGCTTTTTGCAACTCGCATAGTGTGTTGTCGTATGTTTTAGCAACGTGTATCATCTTTACTACAACGAATTATATACATTGCTATAACCATTTAAAATAACATAAACGGTACGTTACTGTATCACTTAAAGACAAAATTAGATGTATGTTGCCAAAAGTATGTATATGGCAACATGTACGTATATTGTTAAAAGGGTCTATGTAAGGAAACATCAAATTGCATGTTGCCAAAAAGGCTGTATAAAGCAACATTGTTTTGTGTGTTACCAAAAAAGCTGTATAAGGCAACATACAATATGTGTTGTCAAAAGCCTATTTAAGATAACGTTTTATGTATGTTGCCAAAAAAAATTTTATTTGTAAAAAAAAAAAAAACCAATATTATTTTTACGAACCATTTTAGATTTTCAATTAAAAAATACCTATAAAAGATACGAATTGTACAAGTACAAGATTACAATTTATATGATAAAATTAAAATGTACAAATTATAGTTTTTTTTCACCAAATTCAATATATCAATATGATCAATGTCACCATAATAACATTTCCAAACAAAATTCTCTAAGTGGCAAGTACCCAAAATCAAAATGTCTAAGTGTCAACCCCAAAATGTGTTAAGACAAAATGACAGCAATAACAAAATTAACTTCATATGTGTCAAAAGTATATCCATATATCCTCCACCGTAACTTCATGTCACCCATCTTTACCAAAAACACAACTACTTATTCTACAATATTTTAATACAATCTTTGAGTCATGCAACACTACTTCCAACAGCTTGTGAAAGCATTTCGTATTCATCTGTAGATCGGCATACTTTAATATCAATGGAAACTGCATCGATCCAAACTCTCCAATAGCCTTTTCCAAGAGGCATGTTGTGGATTTTATCTTTTGAATTTGTACTTGAAATCCTACCTTCAGCAACAATTTGATCTTCATAATCATCTTCTAGGTACCAATGTAACAAATGCCATCGTGCATTTTTAAATTTTGACATGTCTTGTGTTATTGGAACACTCCCATGTTGGGACTGAAAAAACAATTAAAATAATAAGATATAAGTGTCAAAGTACTATCTATGATTAAAAATATAAGGACAAAAAAGGCAAGATTTAAACTTGAGGCGTAAATACATGAGGAGGAGTATATACATGAGAACCCACCGCATCTTCCATTTGTACACCTCTATTTAATAACTTAATTAAAGAAATACATTTTTTTTAGTAAAACTAGAAATAAAATAATTATATAAATTAAAATTTTACATATACTTCACATATTACCTGGTCATTTTGTTTCATTATCATATCTTTAAGACTTGCCACTTAGTCATTTGTAGCTTTCAACTCCGCCTCCAATTGTTTAATTCTTCCCCCGGATTGAATTTGTGTCTGTACCCGTGACGATGTAGCTCCAAATCCAAGGCCTCTAACTCTCCCACGCTTCTCTGCTCCTAAGACTTTTACAAGAGAGTCTTCATTGATGTTGTTGTCATTTGGAGGGCATGTTGACTCTCGCAATTGATTAATTTCATCCTAATAATAAGGGTCAATTAACATTTAAGTTATAATAGTAATTGTATAATTTAATATTTATAAAGATTTTACCATAGTAGTTTGCACTGCTTTACTTAAAGGCTTGTTTTTTTTTTCTTTTATGCCCTTCAATCCAAACATCAACCCTTGTAATCGTTTCTGGATCTTTTCCTTTCTCTTTAGGTTCATTTTTCTACATTAGAAGAATCAAAATATCAAGTAGTAGTAATAACAATAACAATAATAACAAATAAAAATTATGATTTCTTATATATTTAGAATTTATAGATTATGAAAATTCAACCATGATATGATGCAATCGAGCATAACCCATTCTCCCTGTGGTGTGCTGTGTCTTTTGACTTAATCGCATAGCACGAAAATTCTTGCTCCTTTCCTACAATAAGCAAATATAAGAAATTGATAATCAAAGTAATAAAATTGTATTGAGGAAAATAAAATGTTATTTACTTTCTGCAAGAGTTTAGTATTGCTTACTTTAAACTGTTTTGATGTTCTTTGTTTAACAAATTCATTCCAATCTCCTGCATTGGTTACATTTTTGGGCTTCAACAACTTCAACGCACGTTTTTTTTTTCCAGGTCCTTGACTTGCTTCTATAAGCTTTTTCGTGATACGAGATTTGTATTGTCTCCATCGACCCCCCATTTTTTTAAAAATGTAATCCTTACTAGAGTCTAGTAACTTGAAGTATTGCTATATAATTAACAAAAATAAAAATAAGAGTAAATAATTTTATAATTATTTAAAAAAGTAATCAAATTGTTAAAAACTAAGAATAGAATTTTTTTCAATTATGTTAAAAAATAAAATAAAACGTACCAAAAGAGATGACCAGATCATATCTTTCTTTTGCTCATCAACTCAAAAGAGATGACCAGATCATATCTTTCTTTTGCTCATCAACTTTCTTCCAACTCTCAAGTGTAATGGGTATATGCTCTCTTGCGAGAATCCCAATATACGATGCAAGCGTGATCGAAGAACCTATCTATTGTTTGACCATGCAAATTGAAATCAACTTTAACAGGTTGATTGAATTTTAACTTTACCATGCGAGTTACACCACGAGTTTTCTTTTTTGTTTCACAATTACTTTCTTGGGTCACTTGTGTGTTTGGCGTATCTTGTGTATTTGGGTTTACACTCCTGGAACTTGAATCTTTATTTGTAATAACAATCCCACGATTTCTACTCCGAGTTATTGAAGCATAAATTGCTTGACGTTGCTTTAATGCTCTTTTAGCAGCCTTTTTTGAAGACTACAAATAAAAAATAAGTTAATGAACATCCCCACTTTTTATAAATTAATATTAAAAAAATTGATATATAAAAAAGTTACTTACTTTTGCCATTATTGTATAGAGTATATTTCTGGCAAGACAAGCGTCTCACTTACATCTGCAAAAAGAAAAAAAAAAATAAATATATATATATATATATATATATATTATCACAATTATCAAACTACAAATATATTTATAACACACGTGAAAAAAAATAAAAAAACAAATACTAAAGTAAAAGGCAACATCACAAAACTCAATACTATAACTTAAATGCTTTCAAATCATAAAAATAAAATTTAAGATAATAAAGCAATATCGCATAATAAAATATCTTCGAAGAACAATTAACAATAAGAATTAAGAAAATCAACACTAGAAAAGTACTAAACTAAGTATCACACAATATACCTTCAACATCAATTCACAAATTCAAATCTTCGTTCCCATTGTCGATAATATATATATATATATATATATATATATATATATATATATATATATATCATATCACAATTATCAAACTACAAATATATTTATAGCACATATGAAAAAAAAAATCATGGTTCTCTTGAAGTAGTTGATTAATAATACTCCATTAATTGATTGGAACTACACGAAGATAGAGCTAATAAAATTGAAAAAGGTGCTGCATTTAAAAAAAAAAAAAAAACAGTACTGCTAGTTCTTATTCTGATTGGAACTACATGAAGATAGAGCTAATAAAATTGAAAAAGGTGCTGCATTTAAAAAAAAAAAAAAAGAGTACTACTAGTTCTTATTCTGATTGGAACTACATAAAAATAGAGCTAATAAAATGTGTTTTTATTTCAGAATTATTATAATTGCAATTACAGACAAGGAGTAAGTTAAAATGTCAAAGCAAAATACCTTTACAACTTTACAGAATAAGAAATGGATGAGCGCGAGAGAGAGAGAGACTTAGGGTATTCTGCTATAAAATGAAACTAATGAGAAAATGTGAAAAAAAAATATTAGTTATTTTTTTTTTCTTTATATAGAACGGGTCAACGGGTAAAATCGATTTTGGAACTCCTAAAAATGAACCGAACCTGTTTTTTAATAGTTTTTTTCAAATTAAAACTGAACCGAAATGTGTCCCGCTGTCATCAAGTCTATTAAAATAAGATAAGTAAGGCTAGATATTAACAACAAAATATCTCCCTGCTGTAATCAAACCAACTGGTAGGCCTTACTAGATAATGATTTCTAAAATGTTTCACTTTTCCTAATAATATTATATTAAGAGCAAAATGTATCCCTATTCTAATTCACTTGGAACCAACTGGTAGGGTCTACTAGATACAAAATTTAATAATAATTTCTAAAATGTTTCACTTTTCCTAATAATATTCTCTCTAGCTACTTTTTTTCTCGAATATATGAATATGTGGACCCCTATTTTTTTTTTCCTTTTTTACTTTTTTCAAAAACCTCAAATCATAAGTAGGTGGATTATGGATGGAAAAAAATACAAATTCAATACAAAAATGTAATAATCAATCTAAAATACAAATACAATCTTCAGTAGTTTAAATAATTTAAAATATAAATACAAATACAAATAAAATATAGTCCATAATACAAATACAAGTAACAATATAATCCAAAATATAAAGAAAAGTGCACATACAATTTCATATAATGAATCAATATTATTTAATTCATTGTGCCTATTCATATTCTCCATGAGCAACAAAATAAAACAAGCGGCGACCGTGAGACGAAGACGAGCAGCGTGCGAGCAAGGGCGCAGAGAGAGGCAGAAGGTGGGATCAAGCGTTTTTATCTCTCCTATTTGTTAGAGAGAGGAGATAAGAAGAAGTGTGAGAAAAAATAATGGAGAGAAGAGAGAGAGAATAGTGATGAAGAAAAGAAGAGAGATGGTTGGTAGGTAAGAAAAAATAATGGAGGAGGAGAGAGAGAGAGAGGGAGATCAAACGAGAAGAGAGAAAGAAGAATGAGGAAAAAAGAAGAGAGAGAAGGTGGGTGGGTGGTGGGGAAAAGACAAAAAAAATTAATTTTTTTAGTTGATTTAATTTTTTAATTATAATTTTTTATTATTTGAAATTATTTATTTTATTTAAAATTATTTCTTTTCTTTTATAAAAATTACTATTATGCCGGGTCCACATAAAATTACCAATAATTCACTATTTTTATCACATTCTTATCAACTCTTTCTCATTTGTATTTTTCACCTTATTAACTTATTATTACCATCCTCGATCACCACCACCATCATCATCACAGATCACAATCCACTGTCTCATCTACATATGTTGTGCACCACTCACTCACTCACTCATAAAAATATTTTTTTTATTTAAATAATACAAATATATATAATAACTCAAAAGTAATAATAAAAATAAATAGAAAAATTATTTAAATAATTAAAAAGAAAAAATATTAAGAATCTAGTAGTAAACTGAAGATCCAAAACAATTTGAAAAAAAAAATGATTAGATCTAGAAAATATAAATATATATATAATTAAAAAAATAAATTCAAAATCAACCTTATATCTTATCCATTATCATCCAAAAAAAATATACAAAAAAAAAAAAATATTAAAAACAAAACATATAATCACACAATTTTTTTTCCATCATCATCATCAACATTAAACCCAAACGCAAACACCTTCTGTTTCCAACGATTTTTTTCTTTTCTTTCCAATTTTCTTTCAATTATTTTTTCCTTAACTATACTAACACAACCCTCTTCATAACCCACAAACACACCACCATATCGACCAAACAAAAAAAGAGAGCCAAAGGGAAGGGAGACTCGGAGAGAATTTGTTAGAGAGAGGAGACATGAAGAAGTGAGAAAATAATGGAGAGAAGAGAGAGAGAATAGTGATGAAGAAAAGAAGAGAGATGGTGGGTGGGTAAGAAAAAACAATGGAGGAGAAGAGAGAGAGAGAGGAGATCAGACGAGAAGAGAGAAAGAAGAATGAGGAAAAAAGAAGATAGAGAAGGTGGGTGGGTGGGTGGTGGGGAAGAGACAAAAAAGATGAGATCTCCCTATATTTAATTTTTTATAAGTAAAACGGGACTTGAATCTCTCTAATTCTAATATCAAATGAGATGCTCTACACAACCAACCTTATCAAGAGTTAGCGTGCATATTTCGCGTATACTTTTGTATCCCTAAGAACATCTTTGAACGTATATTCTTAAGATAATGGTTACCATAATTCATAATGAATGATAGGGACATATGCCTTTAATTAGTGGACATTATTGAAGTAAGCAACTTCTTTCTGTGCATATGCTGCAAGACTTCTAAAATCATTATAAATAAAGTGTTAATTGTTAAAAATATTAAACACACTTTTTTCTTTTCTTGTTTACTAGAGAATCTATTCATCAACTTTTTTTCTTTTTATTTATTATTATTTTTTTTAAAAATTTTTCTATCCACTTTTACTTCATTGCTTGGAAAGAAGATCCGATGATGCTCCTTAATTTTTTTCTCACTTTTTCTAGGATTTGGGTTCAAGAAGCTTACATGCTCATGACCCCACTTTTACTATTTTTTTTTTACCCATCAACCACTATGCATCCAACCATTACAAATGTGAAATGTCGTTATCATATATATATATATATATATATATATATATATATAAAATTAACTTTTCTTGCCTAGAGAATCTATTCATTAACTTTTATTTTTTTAAAAACTTTTTTGTGGGTGGGTATTACAAATGTGAAATGTCGTTATCATATATATATATATATAATTAACTTTTCTTGCCTAGAGAATCTATTCATTAACTTTTGTTTTTTTTTAAAACTTTTTTGTGGGTGGGTGGTGGGGAAGAGAAAAAAAATTAATTTTTTAATTATAATTTTTTATTGTTTGAAATGATTGTTTTAATTTAAAATTATTATTTTTTAATAAAAATTACTATTATTCCGAACCCATAAAAAAAATTATCATAACCTCAATCAATACTCCTCTTATTGTTCCCTAAAAAAAAAAAAAAAATCCTCCTCTTATCATCTCCATCTCCTCTCAGACGAAGGCGCCAAAGTCATCTCCAGCTCCTATCCAGCTCCCAACTCATCAAAAAATATGAGTCAAAAGGTAAACAGAGAAAAAGTAAAAAAGATGTTGACAATTTATTTTTTTTCCCCACTTGCTCAGTCTCTCAAAACAATTGTTTTGAGCCAATTCTCTTTCTCACTCTCTCAAAACTCTCTGAAAATTTTAATTTTCTCTTTAGACAACCCAAAAAAAATAGAACGAAGTGTGTGAGGAATGGACACTGAAAATGTTGTTCGTCTTTGTGAGAAGTTCACCATAAACGAAGAGGGAGTTCCAGAAGCACGAATGGATCCCAAAACCATGAATTGGGAATGCTGAGAATCTCTCTCAGACTGGTTGTGAGATTATAGGATGATGAGAAGTCAGAAGAGAGACGCGAGGTTCCCATTACGGTGGAGGGTCCTACCTCAGTAAAGGAAAGGGTGATGGAGGAGCCAATATTTCATTTGAACAGTCTTGATCTCTGGTGGGAGAGAAGGGTGGTAATAATATGTGAGCCTGACCCAATAGGCAATGTGGTGAGGGCTTTATTTGGAGAAGAGACGGTTATGGACAGTAATTCACTGTGCAGTGAGAAGGATGGTATGGATCAGTATTCTGTGTGTCACAAACCTGATGACGGGGCTGAGTTCAGCAGTACTAAAGGCAGAAAATGGAAGAGAATGGCAAGGTCACAAGGTTCAAAGGCTGGTGGGCGGCATAATTCATCTTTAAAACGGAAAAGGGAATTATACTTTGATTTTGAGGATGGACAACAGATTAAAAAACTTCGTACAGAAGTCAATATGTCCGACACAGCGGCGGTGGCTGGAAATCTTATGGCTCTATTTTAATGGCTACTGGTTTAATTTTTAGAAATATTATTGATGTTTTAAGTCCAAGGTTGATGCTTCTGGTGGGAATGAAAATTTTCTTTCTTAATGCTAATAATGGATATGTTTTGGCTGACATTAACAATTGTTGTATAGAGCTTTTTAGATGTGAAACAAATATCTATATATATGAAAGGATACAACATACAAGGGAGGAATCAGAAATCACCCAAAGAAAAAAAATACAAATTCCTCCACCATTGCGCAAAAACAGCAGAAATAGAACACCTGTAGCAGAGTATACCCCCAAATTTTAAAGTAAATGCGATGGCCTTCCATGTAGCATCACTATCAATTAAATTAAATTGACTTTCTTTTGAACACAGTATTTTTATGAATTGGTGGGGTTAGGTGGGGTTAAGTTAGGGATTTAGTGGGAATATTTTAATTTTTTAAATAATTTAATATTACAGTATTAGTTAGGGTTTTTAAATTATGATTTCTTTGCCAATTGGGAAAAAGCCATGAAATGCCAAATACAAACATGGAAAAGTTGAGTTTTTAAATGATCATCTCACCTATATAAGCAGATCGAGCAACGAGTCTGAGTACAACTCCAGGTGGGAAGTTGAGTTTCTTCATCATCATATGATTTGCCTGGAGAATATGATGATGAAGAAACTCAACTTCCCACCTGGAGTTGTACTCAGACTCGTTGCTCGATCTGCTTATGTAGGTGAGATGATCATTTAAAAACTCAACTTTTCCATGTTTGTATTCGGCATTTCATGGCTTTTTCCCAATTGTCAAAGAAATCATAATTTAAAAACCCTAACTAATACTGTAATATTAAATTATTTAAAAAATTAAAATATTCCCACTAAATCCCTAACTTAACCCCACCTAACCCCACCAATTCATAAAAATACTGTGTTCAAAATAAAGTCAATTTAATTTAATTGATAGTGATGCTACATGGAAGGCCATCGCATTTACTTTAAAATTTGGGGGTATACTCTGCTACAGGTGTTCTATTTCTGCTGTTTTTGTGCAATGGTGGAGGAATTTGTATTTTTTTTCTTTGGGTGATTTCTGATTCCTCCCTTGTATGTTGTATCCTTTCATATATATAGATATTTGTTTCACATCTAAAAAGCTCTATACAACAATTGTTAATGTCAGCCAAAACATATCCATTATTAGCATTAAGAAAGAAAATTTTCATTCCCACCAGAAGCATCAACCTTGGACTTAAAACATCAATAATATTTCTAAAAATTAAACCAGTAGCCATTAAAATAGAGCCATAAGATTTCCAGCCACCGCCGCTGTGTCGGACATATTGACTTCTGTACGAAGTTTCTTAATCTGTTGTCCATCCTCAAAATCAAAGCATAATTCCTTTTTCCGTTTTAAAGATGAATTATGCCGCCCACCAGCCTTTGAACCTTGTGACCTTGCCATTCTCTTCCATTTTCTGCCTTTAGTACTGCTGAACTCAGCCCCGTCATCAGGTTTGTGACACACAGAATACTGATCCATACCATCCTTCTCACTGCACAGTGAATTACTGTCCATAACCGTCTCTTCTCCAAATAAAGCCCTCACCACATTGCCTATTGGGTCAGGCTCACATATTATTACCACCCTTCTCTCCCACCAGAGATCAATGACTGTTCAAATGAAATATTGACTCCTCCATCACCCTTTCCTTTACTGAGGTAGGACCCTCCACCGTAATGGGAACCTCGCGTCTCTCTTCTGACTTCCCATCATCCTATAATCTCACAACCAGTCTGAGAGAGATTCTCAGCATTCCCAATTCATGGATTTTGGGATCCATTCGTGCTTCTGGAACTCCCTCTTCGTTTATGGTGAGCTTCTCACAAAGACGAACAACATTTTCAGTGTCCATTCCTCACACACTTCGTTCTATTTTTTTTGGGTTGTCTAAAGAGAAAATTAAAATTTTCAGAGAGTTTTGAGAGAGTGAGAAAGAGAATTGGCTCAAAACAATTGTTTTGAGAGACTGGGCAAGTGGGGAAAAAAAATAAATTGTTAACATCTTTTTTACTTTTTCTCTGTTTACCTTTTGACTCATATTTTTTGATGAGTTGGGAGCTGGATAGGAGCTGGAGATGACTTTGGCGCCTTCGTCTGAGAGGAGATGGAGATGATAAGAGGAGGATTTTTTTTTTTTTTTTTTATGGAACAATAAGAGGAGGATTGATTGAGGTTATGATAATTTTTTTTGTACCCACAAAAAAGTTTTAAAAAAAAACAAAAGTTAATGAATAGATTCTCTAGGCAAGAAAAGTTAATTATATATATATATATATATATATATATATATATATGATACCGACATTTCACATTTGTAATGGTTGGATGCATCCTGATTGATGGGTAAAAAAAAAAAATAGTAAAAGTGGGATCATAAGCATGTAAGCTTCTTGAACCCAAATCCTAGAGAAAGTGAGAAAAAAATTAATGAGCATCATCGGATCTTCTTTCCAAGCAATGAAGTAAAAGTGGATAGAAAAATTTAAAAAAAAATAATAATAAATAAAAAGAAAAAAAGTTGATGAATAGATTCTCTAGTAGACAAGAAAAGAAAAAAGTGTGTTTAATATTTTTAACAATTAACACTTTATTTATAATGATTTTAGAAGTCTTGCAGCATATGCACCGAGAGAAGTTGCTTACTTTAATAACGTCCACTAATTAAAGGCATATGTCCCTATCATTCATTATGGATTATGGTAACCATTATCTTAAGAATATACGTTCAAAGATGTTCTTAGGGATACAAAAGTTACGCGAAATATGCACGTCAACTCTTGATAAGGTTGGTTGTGTAGAGCATCTCATTTGATATTAGAATTGGAGAGATTCAAGTCCCGTTTTACTTATAAAAAATTAAATATAGGGAGATCTCATCTTTTTTGTCTCTTCCCCACCACCCACCCACCCACCTTCTCTATCTTCTTTTTTCCTCATTCTTCTTTCTCTCTTCTCTTCTGATCTCCTCTCTCTCTCTCTTCTCCTCCATTGTTTTTTCTTACCCACCCACCATCTCTCTTTTTTTCTTCATCACTATTCTCTCTCTCTTCTCTCCATTATTTTCTCACTTCTTCTTGTCTCCTCTCTCTAACAAATTCTCTCCGAGTCTCCCTTCCCTTTGGCTCTCTTTTTTTGTTTGGTCGATATGGTAGTGTGTTTGTGGGTTATGAAGAGGGTTGTGTTAGTGTAGTTAAGGAAAAAAAAATTGAAAGAAAATTGGAAAGAAAAGAAAAAAATCGTTTGAAACAGAAGGTGTTTGGGTTTGGGTTTAATGTTGATGATGATGATGGAAAAAAAAATGGTGTGATTATATGTTTTGTTTTTAATATATTTTTTTTTGTATATTTTTTTTGGATGATGATGGATAAGATATAAGGTTGATTTTGAATTTATTTTTTTAATTATATATATATATTTATATTTTCTAGATCTAATCATTTTTTTTTTCAAATTGTTTTGGATCTTCAGTTTACTACTAGATTATTAATATTTTTTCTTTTTTAATTATTTAAATAATTTTTCTATTTATTTTTATTATTACTTTGAGTTATTATATATATTTGTATTATTTAAATAAAAAAAATATTTTTATGAGTGAGTGAGTGAGTGGTGCACAGCATATGTAGATGAGACAGTGGATTGTGATCTGTGATGAGGATGGTAATAATAAGCTAATAAGGTGAAAAATACAAATGAGAAAGAGTTGATAAGAATGTGATAAAAATAGTGAATTATTGGTAATTTTATGTGGACTCGGCATAATAGTAATTTTTATAAAAGAAAAAAAATAATTTTAAATAAAATAAATAATTTCAAATAATAAAAAATTATAATTAAAAAATCAAATCAACTAAAATATATTTATCAACTACTTCAAGAGAACCATGATTTTTTTTTTCTTCATATGTGCTATAAATATATTTGTAGTTTGATAATTGTGATATGATATATATATATATATATATATATATATATATATATATATATATATATATTATCGACAATTGGAACGAAGATTTGAATTTGCGAATTGATGTTGAAGGTATATTGTGTGATACTTAGTTTAGTACTTTTCTAGTGTTGATTTTCTTAATTCTTATTGTTAATTGTTCTTCGAAGATATTTTATTATGCGATATTGCTTTATTATCTTAAATTTTATTTTTATGATTTGAAAGCATTTAAGTTATAGTATTGAGTTTTGTGATGTTGCCTTTTACTTTAGTATTTGGTTTTTTATTTTTTTTCACATGTGTTATAAATATATTTGTAGTTTGATAATTGTGATATGATATATATATATATATATATATATTTATTTATTTATTTCTTTTTGCAGATGTAAGTGAGAAACTTATCTTGCCAGAAATATACTCTATACAATAATGGCAGAAGTAAGTAACTTTTTTATATATTATTTTTTTTAATATTAATTTATAAAAAGTGGGGATGTTCATTAACTTATTTTTTATTTGTAGTCTTCAAAAAAGGCCGCTAAAAGAGCATTAAAGCAACGTCAAGCAATTTATGCTTCAATAACTCGGAGTAAAAATCGTGGGATTGTTATTACAAATAAAGATTCAAGTTCCAGGAGTGTAAACCCAAATACACAAGATACGCCAAATACACAAGTGACCCAAGAAAGTAATTGAAGGGCATAAAAGAAAGAAAAACAAGCCTTTAAGTGAAGCAGTGCAAACTACTATGGTAAAATCTTTATAAATATTAAATTATACAATTACTATTATAACTTAAATGTTGATGGACCCTTATTATTAGGATGAAATTAATCAATTGCGAGAGTCAACATGCCCTCCAAATGACAACAACATCAATGAAGACTCTCTTGTAAAAGTCTTAGGAGCAGAGAAGCGTGGGAGAGTTAGAGGCCTTGGATTTGGAGCTACATCGTCACGGGTACAGACACAAATTCAATCCGGGGGAAGAATTAAACAATTGGAGGCGGAGTTGAAAGCTACAAATGACCAAGTGGCAAGTCTTAAAGATATGATAATGAAACAAAATGACCAGGTAATATGCGGAGTATTCCAATGACGCAAGACATGTCAAAATTTGAAAATGCACGATGGCATTTGTTACATTGGTACCCAGAAGATGATTCTGAAGATCAAATTGTTGCTGAAGGTAGGATTTCAAGTAGAAATTCAAAAGATAAAATCCACAACATGCCTCTTGGAAAAGGCTATTGGAGAGTTTGGATCGATGCAGTTTTCATTGATATTAAAGTATGCCGATCTACAGATGAATACGAAATGCTTTCACAAGCTGTTGGAAGTAGTGTTGCATGACTCAAAGATTGTATTAAAATATTGTAGAATAAGTAGTTGTGTTTTTGGTAAAGATGGGTGACATGGAGTTACGGTGGAGGATATGTGGATATACTTTTGACACATATGAAGTTGATTTTGTTATTGCTGTCATTTTGTCTTAACACATTTTGGGGTTGACACTTAGACATTTTGATTTTAGGTACTTACCACTTAGAGAATTTTGTTTGGAAATGTTATTACGGTGACATTGATCATATTGATATATTGAATTTGGTGAAAAAAAACTATAATTTGTACATTTTAATTTTATCATATAAATTGTAATCTTGTACTTGTACAATTCGTATCTTTTATAGGTATTTTTTTAATTGAAAATCTAAAATGGTTCGTAAAAATAATATTGGTTTTCTTTTTTTTTTACAAATAAAATTTTTTTTGGCAACACACATAAAACGTTATCTTAAACAGGCTTTTGACAACACATATTGTATGTTGCCTTATATAGCTTTTTTTAGCAACACACAAAACAATGTTGCTTTATACAGCCTTTTTGGCAACATGCAATTTGATGTTTCCTTACATAGACCCTTTTAGCAATATACGTACATGTTGCCATATACATACTTTTGGCAACATATATCTAATCTTGTCTTTAAGTGATACAGTAACGTACCGTTTATGTTATTTTAAATGGTTATAGTAATGTACATAATTCGTTGTAGTAAAGATGATGCACGTTGCTAAAAACATACGACAATACACTATGCGAGTTGCAAAAAGCTTACGGTAACATTTAATGTGAGTTGCGAAAAGCGGCTGAACTTTTAGCAACATGGCCGTCAGCAACGTTTGACCGTTGGTTGCTAAAACGTTCGGCAACGCATTTTGCACGTTGCGGTATGTCATTTTTCTTGTAGTGTAACAAAGAAGGGAATTACAAAATCCACGTCCAAAAGCAAAGAGAAGATGGGGGCTTGGACTCAAAACCTACTAAATTAGGCTTTCGGGATTTGCCGGTACGTTTGAGGAGTTATTTCTTTACTATATGAGAGTAGATATCTCCCAATTATGACTTATGAGAGCATATATTCAAACCGTACATGTAGATTAATCTCGGAATGACTTTTAAAATCACTCAACTCAAAATCAATTTTTTTTTCACTTTTTCACTTAATAGGAAAGTAATGAATCACAAATGAGATTTTTACTTTCAAAATTATCATCATAAAATTTATATGTTTACAATTTTATCCTACCTCACAACTCTAACATAACTTTGCTTTCTCATGCATGCATAATTTTAAACTAATGTAGACAAATCTCATGAAAAGTACCTAATGACTATTTAATCTCTGTTATATGACAGATTATTTTTATAAAAAGACTTACAAAATTAAATAAATTTAATTTTGTTAACATTATTAGTCATAAGATCACAATTTTGAATATATTAAATTGTATACATATAATAATTAATAGCTAGAAGGTTATAGGGTGTAAATGTATTTATTTAATTAAGATGTTTTTAACTTAAAAAAATAAATGAACTTAACATTTATATTCACTTTTGAGTAAAAAAAAAAAAACATAATTCAGTTTTTATATAATTTAATACTATTTAGTCGTTAAATAGAAAAGCAAACACAACATTAGACTTTGACTACTAGTTAGAAGCTTCAATTAATTGAAATCAAGGGACTAGACTAGTCATGGCTATAGTCCAAATTAATTTGAAATACAATTATATTATTATATAAAAATAGAATTTTTTGTGAAAAAAAAGAAAAATTATTTTTATTTTACAAAATATTTACTTGATTTTGATTAAATATTGATCATACGATTAAAATTATCTAGATTTAAATGTAAAACCTAATAATACATAAAATTTATTAAATAAAACTCATTTTTTTTTTACTATCTTAATTATATGTATTGTTAAAATTTAGTGAAGATGAAGTGGTTCACTTTTTTTTAGTTTTTTTTCAATTTTTTTTTATTTTTTATAAATTTTTTTATATTCATAATACAATTTAAATATGAAAAATTAATATAACCTAATAAAAAAAAATTGGAACCGTGCTAGTCTAAGTAACCAGCCATATAATAGATTTGAATTCAATATTTGCTTTAATTGTATGTTCACTCATTACATAATTCATTGTAATAGTTAATAGTTATGGGGTAGAAAATTTCCAATATTGATGATTTTATATCCTTTTTTAGTGGCAATAGTAAGTTAGCTGCCAAGATTTTTTATTATGGTAAAAGAAATCTATGGTTCAAATCTTCAAAAATAATGGAAAAAAAAAATCTCTCATATTATCAGCCAATTATTGACACTGTAAAATAAGGCTCACTCTATAAAGAGAACAAAAAAGGGACAGTAATAGTAGCGTCTAATCGGTTCAAAGATCACGAGCAAATAGTACACTAATCTCCTGTTTAATAGAACTTTTATTTTTAATTTTTAATTTCTTTGGAGTTTTTTCTGAAAAATTATATATTTTTAATTTGTCTCGAAGTTTAAAAACTTTTTTATTAGAAAATTTAAACATTTTCGACAGAATTTATAAGCTCAAAAAACTAAAAACAGGATTAAAAAAATCCTGTCAAATAAGCCATGAGAGGCTTATCTTCTCTTCTATTATTGAGGGATGATCCTGGAGCTTTTTCACCCTTGCAAGTTGCACCACCATATTTATTACCCTCTCTCTATATTAAAATTCCTAATATTTTTCAGAAACTAATAATTATAATTCTAAATTGTCCCTTGATGTTAATGAACCCCATGCAATTCTAAATTTGGTAAAGACTTGATCAAGAACCAGTCTTATAAACTATGACCCTCTGTGTATTAACTAATTAAAGAAATCTGTTAATTATTATTATTATTAGTAATAAATGAAAATCAACAGGAAGAGAAGAATTGAGAACCTTAGTGACATGACGGCTGCAGCCAATGAAACAGCAGCAACAGAATTAAAATTGGGAAGCTGAGAGAGGAAGAAATGGAGAGAACCAAAGATCAAGATCCAATAAGACTGCTTGATTGGTGTGCAGTTGGTGCAGGCCATCTCCAAGAATTTCTTCAAACACTTGCCTCCAGTGACCATGTACACAATATCACAACCAACCTGGACTATCAGCTGTTGAGGGAGCACTATCCATGGACCTAGTTTTGGTCCAAAAGCATGTTTTCCAAGGTCAAGGTACCGGTCAAAGCGAGTCCCAGGAACACACTCATGGAGTTGTATCAATTTGCCACATTGTGTTCAAGGTCATGCACCAAGATAACACCAACACCATTGTCCCTGGACCCCTGAGCCAAAAAGGGTCAAACAATTTCGATAAATTTTCTACTACTGAGAGTAGCAAATAACATTAGATGGTTGTAATTTAACGAGTTTGAGCGCATATATATATATACCATCCTAAATAAGCCATGGCATAGGGCAGGCTGAGAACACCTGCACCAATCATGGCCGTGACACAGTGGAAAGTTGAGTACCACCATTTGGCTCGCCGAGAGGGATCTCCTTCCCTCCATTTTTCTCTGGATTCAACTTCCTGTTAAAAGTTTACAACAATTAAGGTAGAAAAAAAAAAACAGAGGACGAAAAGTAAGGATGGTTATGCTATCACCTTTGAAGGAGGAGAAGAAGCTGAAACCATTTTGAGAGCCAACAACAGAGACCCCCCTTGAATGCGAGAGTTCAGATATCATAATCATGTATATGTAGTGGTTGGTCACTTCAAATGTTTGATATGAACAAAGTTAATAAAATGACTTTCACTTTTGGTAAAGCCCTTTACTGGAATTTGGAACTTGTATGGTATTTGTTATGCAATTCAGGAAAATAAAGGATTTTAGTAATTGCAGTGAATATTTTAATGGAAATAGCAAGGCTCTCTATTTACTTCTGTGGAGTGATGTAAGCCCACCACCCACAAGTAGTTCACTTGCTATTGAAAATTTTGATACCACTCGATGGTGCGTTTGTTATGACTGATATTGGATCAAATTCAGTCATATCCTGCGTTCGTTTAATAGCTGTATGCTAAGAATTGTTGAGTAAGGGTCAAAGTTGTAACTTACTTTATTATTTGAAAACTAAATATGTCTGAATTTTTCTAAAGACTGAACATGAATTTAAATATAAAACTTGAATGGTATATTTATTTTTTTTCTTTCTAATTATTGAATAAAAGTGTTAATTGTTTGTTTTGTTAATATAAAAATATCTAAATAAAGATAAATGTAAAAATTTATTAATATAAGAATGAAAATTATGAAATGGAAAAAATAAACTATCCCTAGATAAGTTTTATTTATATCTCATAAATAAGAAAAATACACGTTTTTTTTTATTTAATCCACGGAATGGTCTCCATATATATTGGTATAGGATTAATCTCTATTCAGTTTGAGACGTCAGTAAAGGCTTGACTATAGGTGCACTCAATCAACATAGAAATTGCATTCGCTGGGAATTAAACTCTGAACATTACCGAAATAATTTACTCCCTATCTAGTGTGTGGTGACCAACCACATTACCCCTAATGTTTCTTGCGATTGTTTTTTTATTGAAGCCAATGATGGGAAGTTTTGTTGGTTGGTGATTAGGGCCCTTTCGAAATCATTACACTGGTAGTAGTAGTAGCTTTATAAAAAGATCAAAGTTTGTGGAATAATATTAAAGAGAGACTGCTCTCTTGTCCAAAGTTAGTGCGGGTCATATTCTCTCTGTGTCTCTATGAACTTGAAATGTCCCCATTACATTAGCTTTGAGGCCGAAAGGTAATTATTGCAAGCGACTGCATACCACAAAAGTCTTCCTCACAACGATGTGTCTTCCTCTAATAGTTTTTTTTACAGATAAAAGAGGCTGTGATAACCTCACTCACCAGCCTTGCAAGACCACTTGGATGATTTCACATAAAGAGACATGGCTCATCATCTGTCATTACGCCACCTAGGAAGTAAATTGTTGATGCTAGCATGTTTCAACTAGGAATATCACAGCCGTATGGTGAATCCTTATCCAAGGTAAAAGCTTCAAGAAAGTTCTCTTCTATTTGTCAATGATATCAATATCATCACCAAACAAATGAGAGGTATAATAGAAAAATGAAGCCAAGCTGGACCAATAAGATGAGGCCCCAAATAGTATAATGTATTTTCCATCTACGTTTTTACACGCTTTCACAAATTATTGGATCACCATCTTTTTCCTCTCTTTTACTTTTATCATCTATATTTTTTCCACCGTCAAAACCTTTGGGGTCAGTGGAAGGTTATTATTTTTTAATTCGGTGAACAAAATGTCTTTTTTATTTGTAATTCTTAGGTAGCTTAAAATAAAATGTGAAGTACACGTATCGCAGATTTAAAGAATTCATGTAAATGTAATAAACTTTCAAAATTACTCAAGAGAGTGCCTTCAAGGTAATTTCTCTTGAGATTACATTAGGATTCACACACACATGAATTGTTAATGCTTGATATTTAAGTGCTTGGTCGTTGGTCTTAATGATTTATAAGTGGGGTGTCTTATTTTGTTCGTTTGGTCTAGTTTCAATATTTATTTTCAAACACTTCCATGATTTTAAAAACTGATTCGGTGCAGGTGCAATAAGCAATAATGTACCTTTTCAATAATGTACTGAATGAAAAAATCTAAGTTCGTTTGGATATGCTTCGGAGGGTTCGAATATGGGTCACGAGTAGAGGAAACTAAGCTGAAAAGCTGATTTGGTGCAGGTGCAGTAAGCACTTTACCGCTCGAGGCGGGAGTGGCTGCCTGAGGTGTCAAGGTGCAGCAGGCTGGCAGCAACAGGCATGAAGGTCTGCCTGAGGCAACAAGTGGCTACCATGCTTTGTGCACTTTCTCTTCTTCTTCTTCTTATGATTTCGTATTTCGTTCTCATGTTAACTTCCAAACATGTTTCTAATGAGTCCTAAATTGTGTTGGGTTATTTTCAAGGGTTTAGGAAGTATAAAAACTTTCTTGTACATCAAATAATATTTTTAGAAAGTTTTCAAATAATATATTTTAGAAAGTTTCCGTTTTCGTTTTTCTTTTTTTTTGTGTGTGGAAATTAACTCTCTTTACCTAAAACGTTTTTAGAAACCTACTGTAAGAGATTTCCTATTTTTTTTTTATTAGGGTTAGATTTTGACTGAAACTTATAAATAGTGTACTAGTAATTCAATATTTACTAAGTAGTCAATCTTCTTTGTTTGATTGATTTTTCTCTACGTTTTATGGTTTTATTATTGGAGAGAATCACTGAGAGTTCAACACTAGATTATCTTTTGATATTATGCTTCATTGTTCTAACCTACATAATATGTATTGATCTTTACATATTATTTGTTTGTTCATTCATTATAAGCACCTAGATAGTAATCTTAATTGTGAGAGATTTTGATTCTTAGACCTTACAAAAGAATCGTGAAGCGTGGGGAATCTGTTAGCAGCATCAACAAGGTTTACTAGTAAAAGGCATATACAGGTAGGTACTATTGGACTATAGTAAGAATCGTGTGATTTATGGGTCAATCATCCTCAGTTATAAACAATATAACAACTAGTGAAGTCGGTGTGTTATGTGTTAAGTGGTCTACGAGTTGGTCTCGTAGTTTTTGACCTATTGCAGTTTTTCACATAAAAATATTATATATTAATTTTTAATTAGGTTTTTTTAATTGGTGTTAAAGTTTTAATTGATTGAATATTTGAGTTGTTAATTGATTTTATTTATTTCCTTTTTTTTTTCATGTTTAGACATTATTTTACTTTTTGAATTGATAATTGATTGGACTTTTTTATGTGTGGATATTTTGATTAGTGCACTTGTTTTTTTTTTTTTTGAAAGGGTTACAATTACAATATTAACAACTGTCGGGACCTGCCGAGATTAATCACTAAACGCGCGGTCCGGATATCTACTTCCATAGTGGGAGAATACTACTCCCACAATAAGGGGAAAAAACTACCCACACATGCACATGGTGAGAATCAAAACCCTCACCACTGAGGTGAGAGGGAGGTGCACTAACCACTTTACTATAAGTGGATGTGCACTAGTGTACTTGTTAACCATAAGATGTTTAACTGGGAGTGTGTGTGTGTCTATATATATATATATATAAGAGTTATATATTTAAGTTGTTACATTCTCATGAGTTATATTGTTATTTCTTTTTTTCTTCGTTAAGTTGTTACATTCTCATGAGTTATATTGTTATTTCTTTTTTTCTTCGTTAGGTGGTTCCATTTATATAATGTCTTATTCCAACATACATGGAGACAATGAAGTAGAGAAATAAGAAATGGAAGAAGAAGATGATGAAGCTTTTAGGTACTCATTGGTGGCAATTCAAGCAATTCTTCATGTGTTAAATGAGCTAATAGTTATCACGTGTCACGAATGTGTCCAATATACCCTAATTAGGTGACCAAAAACTATAAGTAGATACGATTATGTACACAAAATATTAAATGAGGATCCGACACACTTTCGACAAATTTATAGAATGTATCCCGATGTGTTTTTAAAGTTATGCAATATCATTAGAGACAAAACACTCTTACATGATACAAGCTATATTTGCGTTGAAAAAAATGTTTGCAACATTTTTACTTATTGTCGGTCAAAATTCTCGATATTGCTTAATTCATAAAATATTTGGTCGATTATATTTCACTACCAGCCGAATTTTCAATAAGATTTTGAAAGCACTAAACACAATTGCAGTAAATATATTAGTCAAACATGGACGACTGTACAAGAAAGAATAAGGGAAAGTATAAGATTTTACCCTTACTTTAAAAGTAAGTATAAAAATTATTATTATTGTTGTTGTTCTCATTTTTTTTTTGTTATTTTAGGATTGTGTTGGAGCTATTGACGGCACCCATATTTCAGCAATAGTAACTGGACGTGATATAAGCAGCTATCGTAATTGTCACGGAACAATTTCACATAATATTTTAGCAGCTTGTAACTTTGATTTAAAATTCATGTACGTGCTTTGTGGGTGAGAGGGTTCTACACATGATTCAAAAGTGTTAACTTATGCTTTATCAACGAATTTAAAGTGCCACAAGGTATGTTTATTTTTAAAAAAAATTTAGTGCCACAAGGTATTTTTTTAAAAAAAAAATTATTGGTAAAAAAACTTATTGCCACGATGGAGACTGGTCTTCATCGCTGTTGATTCGACAGTACAAATTTTTTTTTTGTCCTTGGTGTAGAGATCTAGATTGGATCTCCATTCACAATTTTTTTTTTTTTTTTTTTTGGTTCTTGGTCTGGAGATTAGATCTCCATTCACATAATTGTTTTTTTTTTTTTTTCTAATTCTCCATTCACAATATTTTTTCCTTTTTTAAAAATTTTAATATGATTTCCACCGTCCATCAATCTTGATGGATGGTGGAGATCCATTAATAAATTTTTAAATTTATTAATTTAAAAAAATTAGTGTTGACATGTGGATAAGTTTAAAAATAAAAATACCGTTGAACCCGCTAACTTTGACTAACGGTTAACTCACAAAAGGACCAAATTGATACATTTACGAAAACTTAGGGCCCATGGGTATTAATAAAGCAAACTGCATAAAAAAACCTCATAATTTGACAAAATTTAGGGGACTAAATTGATAATTATTCTATTATTTATGTTGATGATATTATTCTCACATGATGATTATGACGAGCTAAAAAGATTGAAGAAGTACCTCCTGGCTAAGGACTTTGAGATTAAGGATCTTAGTCATTTTGAAATATTTCCTCACCCAAAGGAAGTACACTCTTGATTTGCTCTCTGAGACATGTGTGCTTAGGAGTAAACCTGTTGATACTCCAATCGACTACAATTATAAGCTTGAATGACCATCGATTCGACCAGAAGTTAAGAAGGGAAGGTACCAATGGTTGGTTGGTAAGTTGATATACTTGTGTCATACATTGTAGGATATAGTTTTTGTCTTTAGCGTAGTTAGCCAGTTTATGCATTCACCGACAGAAAAATATCTAATTGCCGTGAGCAAAATTTTAGGATATTTGAAAAAGCCTCTTCGAAAGGGTTTAATTTTCAAGAAAGGGAGCTCTTTGCAGATTGAGGCTTAACTGATGCATATTGGGATACTGATCTTGATGATTGTAGATCTACTTGTGGGTATTTGTTTTTGGAAAGCAACCTCATTACTTGGAGGAGTAAGAAACAGTAGCGATAGCAAGGAGCAGTTCTGAAGCTAAATTTTGTACAGTTACTCAGCATTTAACTCATCTGGACACTGTTTAACAACATCAACTCGGAAATCTTTTACAGTAGGTTTCTAAAAACGTTTTAGGTAAAGAGAGTTAATTTCCACACAAAAAAAAAAAGAACGAAAACGAAAACTTTCTAAAAGATATTATTTGAAAACTTTCTAAAAGATATTATTTGATACACAAGAAAGTTTTCATACTTCCTAAACCCTTGAAAATAACCCAACACAATTTAGGACTCATTAGAAACATGTTTCGAAGTCAACATGAGAACGAAACAGGAAATCAGAAGAAGAAGAAGAAGAAGAAGAAGAGAAAGTGCACAGACGAGCATGGTAGCCACTTGTTGCCTCAGGCAGACCTTCATGCTTGAGGCGGCAGCTTGCTGCCGGCCTGCCGCACCTTGACACCTCAGGCGGCCACTCTCGCCTCGAGCGGTAAAGTGCTTACTGCACCTGCATCGAATCAGCTTTTCAGCTTAGTTTTCTTTACTCGTGACCCGTATTCGAACCCTCCGAAGCATATCCAAACGAACTTAGATTTTTTCATTCAGTACATTATTGGAAAGGTACATTATTGCTTATTGCACCTGCACCGAATCAGTTTTTAAAATCATGAAAGTGTTTGAAAATAAATATTGAAACTAGACCAAACGAACAAAATAAGACACCCCACTTATAAATCCTTAAGACCAACGGCCAAGCACTTAAATATCAAGCAATAACAATTCATGTGTGTGTGAATCCTAATGTAATCTCAAGAGTTACGGAGTTCTGAATTAAAGAAATTACCTTGAAGGCACTCTCTTAAGTAATTTTGGAAGTTTATCACCTTTACATGAATTCTTCAAATCTGCAATACGTCCACTTCACGTTTTATTTTAAGCTACCTAAGAATTACAAATAAAAAAGACATTTTGTTCACCGAATTAAAAAATAATAACCTTCCACTGACCCCAAAGGTTTTGACGGTGGAAAAAATATAGATGATAAAAGTAAAAGAGAGGAAAAAGATGGTGATCCAATAATTTGTGAAAGTGTGTAAAAACGTAGATGGAAAATACATAAACTATTTGGGGCCTCATCTTATTGGTCCAGCTTGGCTTCATTTTTCTATTATACCTCTCATTTGTTTGGTGATGATATTGATATCATTGACAAATAGAAGAGAACTTTCTTGAAGCTTTTACCTTGGATAAGGATTCACCATACGGCTGTGATATTCCTAGTTGAAACATGCTAGCATCAACAATTTACTTCCTAGGTGGCGTAATGACAGATGATGAGCCATATATGTCTCTTTATGTGAAATCATCCAAGTGGTCTTGCAAGGCTGGTGAGTGAGGTTATCACAGCCTCTTTTATCTGTAAAAAAAACTATTAGAGGAAGACACATCGTTGTGAGGAAGACTTTTGTGGTATGCAGTCGCTTGCAATAATTACCTTTCGGCCTCAAAGCTAATGTAATGGGGACATTTCAAGTTCATAGAGACACACAGAGAATATGACCCGCACTAACTTTGGACAAGAGAGCAGTCTCTCTTTAATCATTATTCCACAAACTTTGATCTTTTTATAAAGCTACTACTACTACCAGTGTAATGATTTCGAAAGGGCCCTAATCACCAACCAACAAAACTTCCCATCATTGGCTTCAATAAAAAACAATCGCAACAAACATTGGGGATAATGTGCTTGCTCAGCACATACTAGACAGAGAGTAGATTGTTTCATTAATATTCGAGTTTAACTTTCAGCAGATGCAATCTCCATGTTGATTGAGTGCACCTATAGTCAGGTTTTTACTGACTTTTCAAACTGAACGGAGATTAATCCTATACCAATGGATATGGGGACCATCTCGTGAATTAAACTAAAAAAAACGTGTATTTTTCTTATTTATGAGATATAAATAAAACTTATCTAGGGATCGTTTATTTTTTCCATTTCATAATTATTATTTTTATATTAATAAATTTTTAAATTTATCTTTATTTAGATATTTTTATATTAATAAAATAAACAATTAACACTTTTATTCAATAATTAGAAAGAAAAAAAATAAATATACCATTCAAGTTTTATATTTAAGTTCATGTTCAGTCTTTAGAAGAATTCAGACATATTTAGTTTTCAAATAAAAAAATAAGTTACTACTTTGATCCTTATTCAACAATTCTTAACATACAGCTATTAAACGAACGCAGGATATGACTGAATTTGGTCCAATATCAGTCATAACAAACGCACCATCGAGTGGTATCAAAATTTTCAATAGCAAGTGAACTACTTGTGGGTGGTGGGCTTACATCACTCCACAGAAGTAAATAGAGAGCCTTGCTATTTCCATTAAAATATTCACTGCAATTACTAAAATCCTTTATTTTCCTGAATTGCATAACAAATACCATACAAGTTCCAAATTCCAGTAAAGGGCTTTACCAAAAGTGAAAGTCATTTTATTAACTTTGTTCATATCAAACATTTGAAGTGACCAACCACTACATATACATGATGATGATATCTGAACTCCCGCATTCAAGGGGGGTCTCTGTTGTTGGCTCTCAAAATGGTTTCAGCTTCTTCTCCTCCTTCAAAGGTGATAGCATAACCATCCTTACTTTTCGTCCTCTGTTTTTTTTTTCTACCTTAATTGTTGTAAACTTTTAACAGGAAGTTGAATCCAGAGAAAAATGGAGGGAAGGAGATCCCTCTCGGCGAGCCAAATGGTGGTACTCAACTTTCCACTGTGTCACGGCCATGATTGGTGCAGGTGTTCTCAGCCTGCCCTATGCCATGGCTTATTTAGGATGGTATATATATATATGCTCAAACTCGTTAAATTACAACCATCTAATGTTATTTGCTACTCTCAGTAGTAGAAAATTTATAGAAATTGTTTGACCCTTTTTGGCTCAGGGGTCCAGGGACAATGGTGTTGGTGTTATCTTGGTGCATGACCTTGAACACAATGTGGCAAATGATACAACTCCATGAGTGTGTTCCTGGGACTCGCTTTGACCGGTACCTTGACCTTGGAAAACATGCTTTTGGACCAAAACTAGGTCCATGGATAGTGCTCCCTCAGCAGCTGATAGTCCAGGTTGGTTGTGATATTGTGTACATGGTCACTGGAGGCAAGTGTTTGAAGAAATTCTTGGAGATGGCCTGCACCAACTGCACACCAATCAAGCAGTCTTATTGGATCTTGATCTTTGGTTCTCTCCATTTCTTCCTCTCTCAGCTTCCCAATTTTAATTCTGTTGCTGCTGTTTCATTGGCTGCAGCCGTCATGTCACTAAGGTTCTCAATTCTTCTCTTTCTGCTGATTTTCATTTATTACTAATAATAATAATAATTAACAGATTGCTTTAATTAGTTAATACACTACCAAATTTAGAATTGCATGGGGTTCATTAACATCAAGGGAAAATTTAGAATTATAATTATTAGTTTCTGAAAAATATTAGGAATTTTAATAGAGAGAGAGAGGGTAATATATATGGTGGTGCAAGGGTGAAAAAGTTCCATGATCATCCCTCAATAATAGAATAGAAGAATTTTTCAGCTTTTTCTTTGTGGAGTATTTGAATTTTTCAAGAGAAGAATTTTCAAGCTTAAAAACTATTCCAGACAAAAATATATATATATATATAACTTTTTTTTAGGAAGAACTTCCAAAATAAAAGCTCAGGTTTGAGTATACTATTTGCTCGTGATCTTTGGACTGATTAGACACTACTATTATTGTCCCTTTTTTGTTCTCTTTTAGAATGAGCCTTGTTTTACACTGTCAATCATTGACTGATATGAGAGATTTTTTTTTTTTTTTTCCTTAAATTTTTAAGATTTGAACCAGAGATTTCTTTTACCAAAATAAAAAATCTTACCTGCTAACTTAACTATGAGTCTATGACCACTAAAAAAGGATACAAAATCATGAATATTGGATATTTTCTAGGGTTAATTGCACTAACACCCCTGTTGAATAGCGTTATTACACTCGCTGACAAGTTTTTCATTTATTGCACAAACCACCCCTCGATTTCGTTGACCTGACTGTTGACTCACGGTCAAATTGATATTTTGGTCAAAAAGACCATTTTACCCTTACCATTTTATTTTATTTCTATTTTATTTAATAAATTATTATCTTTAATAATTATATAAATATTTAATTATATAATAAAAAAATAATTAAAAAATAATGGACCAGATGAGATCTAGTCCATTAGATGGGAAAAATCTCCATCCAATGGACCAGAAGATCATCTGGTCCATTGCTAAAAAAAAAAAAAAAAAAATTAAAGATTATGGTTCCAGAAATCTGGAACCATCTCTCCTCTTTTGTTTTTTGTTTCTTTTTTTCTTTTTTATTTTTTCTTCTTCCATTCTTCTTCGTTTTTTCTCTTCTGGAACCATCTCTCCTCTTAGTTTTTTGTTTCTTTTTTATTTTTTCTTCTTCCATTCTTCTTCTTCGTTTTTTCTTCACAGAATCACTCCCCCCTCCCATTCTCTTCCCAAACCCTAAATCCCTTCCCTTCAACTCCATCGCAGATCTGCGATGGAGTCTATCTCAGATCCATCGTAGATGGAGCTTCCATCTGCGATGGACTTCATCGTACATCCATCGCTGAGCCATCTGCGATGGTCTCCATCGCAGATGGATCTTTCATCTGTCATGGAGTTCATCGCAGATGGAGCTTCCATCTGCGATGGACTCCGTCGCAAATCATCCATCAGATGGAACAGATCCACAGATCTGCTCCCATTTTAATTTTTTTTTTTTTTGATTTTTTTGTGAATGTTGGTGCAGCTTCTGGGTTGAAGCTTTTGGGTTGAAAAAATGTTTTCTTCTTCTGGGTTCAGTCTGCCATCTTCCCAGACCCTCAAATCCCTCCCCTTCAACTCCATCGCAGATCTGCGATGGAGTCCATCTCAGATCCATCTCAGATGGTGGCTCTGCGATGGTCTCCATCGCAAAGGTTATGATGAAAAAAGGTTTTCTGGGAAAAAAAAAAAGAAGAAAAGGGTTTTCTGGGTTTTCAAGGTAAAAAATTATGGGTTTGGTTGATGATGAAAAAACGTTTTGGTTAATTTAGTTGATGATGAATGTGATGATTTAGTTGATGATTCTGGGTTAAAAAAAAATCTGAAATTGAAATAATTTGATTGATGATGAATCTGGGTAAAAACAATCTGGAATTTGGTTGATGAATCTGGGTTAATTTGGTTGATGAATCTGGTGATAGATTATTTTTTATTTTTTAATTATATAAATTATTTTTATATAATTATTAAAAATAATAATTTATTGAATAAAATAGAAATAAAATAAAATGGTAAGGGTAAAATGGTCTTTTTGACCAAAATATCAATTTGACCGTGAGTCAACAGTCAGGTCAACGCAATTGAGGGGTGGTTTGTGCAATAAATGAAAAACTTGCCAGCGAGTGCAATAACGCCATTCAATAGGGGATGTTAGTGCAATTAACCCTATTTTCTACCACATTACTATTATAATGAATTATGTAATGAATGAATATACAATTCTAATTAGTGGCATAGCCGAGATTTTTCTTTTATTAGGTTATATTCATTTTTCATATCACGATATTTAAATTGTTATCAATATAAAAAAAAAATTTTAAAAAGTGGACTACTTCATCTTCACTAAATTTTAACAATATATATAATTAAGATAGTAAAAAAAAATTGAGTTTTATTTAATATATTTGATATTTAAATATAGATAATTTTAATCGTATAATCTATATTTAATCAAAATCAAGTGAATATTGTAGTAAAATAAAAAAAATTCTTTTCTTTTCATAAAAAAAAATCTATTTCCATTTAATGATATAATTGTATTTGAAAACTTGGTTGGACTATAGCCATGCCTAGTCTAGTCATTGTTTCGCCTTCATTCTGTCAAAGTCTAAGGTTGCGTTTGTTTTTTTATTTAAAGACTAAATAGTATTAAAATACATAAAAACTGAATTATGTTTTTTTTTTTTTTTTTTACTCAAAAGTGAATATAAATGTTAAGGTCATTTATTTTTTAAAGTTAAAAACATCCTAATTAAATAAATACATTTACACTTATAACCTTCCGGCTATTAATTATTATATGTATACAATTTAATATATTCAAAATTGTGATCGTATGACTAATAATGTTAACTAAAATATTATTTAATTTTATAAGTCTTTTTATAAAAATAATCTGTCATATAAAAAAAAATTAAATAGTCATTAGGTACTTTTCATGAGATTTGTCTACATTAGTTTAAAATTATGCATGCATGAGAGGCAAAGTTATGTGAAGTAATGAAGTGGAAAAAAAAAAAAACAACAGCTTAGTCTCCCCCATTAGGCTCATACCATCTAAGATTTAAAATTGATGGCATATATATTTGAAAGTTGACATTGAATGGGTTAGACATCTACTAATACCTGTCGAGATATATGTGCGGTTTGAATATCTACTTTCATAAGTTATAATCGGAAGACATCTACTCTTTTATAACAAAGAAATAACTACTCACATATACTGGTAAATGCATATAATGAGATTTGAATCTTCACCACTAACATGGATTGGGGAAGTACATATCACGTCATCTATGAGGAATGTTCAAATTGATTGATGGAGTATATAATATGTTGAATATTGGGTCAGTATCAAATCCCGAAAGCCTAATTTAGTAGGTATTGATTCCAAGCCCCCATCTTCTCTTTGCTTTTAGACGTGGATTTTATAATTCCCTTCTTTGTTATCTAGCTCAAATGTGATTTTTGAACAATGACCATCTCACTCACAAACACATGCAACCATCTAAAATATGCAAATAAAATGAGTTTGTTGTTTTCTAAATCCACTGAAAAAATGAAGGCTGTGATTGCATGCAGTTATTCAACGATAGCCTGGGCGGGTTGCTTGAGTCATGGCCGGATAGATAATGTGAGCTACGCATACAAAAGCACAAGTCCAGCTGATTACATGTTTCGAGTGTTCAATGCACTTGGACAAATATCGTTTGCATTTGCTGGACATGCAGTCGTGCTTGAAATTCAAGCCACAATCCCATCAACTCCTGAGAAACCTTCGAAAAAAGCCATGTGGAAAGGTGCAGTCGGCGCCTATTTTATCAACGCAATTTGCTATTTTCCAGTGGCCATGATAGGATACTGGACATTTGGGCAAGATGTTGAAGATAATGTGCTCATGTCACTCGAAAGACCAAGATGGCTCATTGCTGCTGCTAACTTAATGGTGGTTGTCCATGTCATCGGCAGTTATCAGGTCTCATATATTATAGAGCTAATTACATCGACCTCCCCTGAGGTTTTACCAATTACAAACGGAGTCAACTTTATCTTTTATTGACAAACGGGAGGGGAGATCTTTATCAATAAACCTCAAAGTAGACTCCGCCTGTTATTGAGCAAATCTCAGAGAAGATATGCATTATTTACTCTAATTTATGTCTTATAGAAAGCATTTGCCAAGTGCTTTTCTATTGAAGCACTTTAAATGACTTCTTGATTATCAAATTGCTTTTTGAAAAAGTATTTTAATTTAATTTTAGTCAAAAATTATAAAATAGATACACAAACTCTTTTGATTATTTAGAAAATTTATTTTATGGTATATATTATAATTTTATTTAAATATATACAAGACAAAATACTGATACGTACATGCATAAATATATTTGCATGCATGTAATAATTAAAAATAATGTATCAGCATAATTATTAACAAAGGAAGATTGTAGGTCTTCGCTATGCCTGTATTTGATTTGCTGGAGAATATGATGATGAAGAAACTCAACTTCCCACCTGGAGTTGTACTCAGACTCGTTGCTCGATCTGCTTATGTAGGTGAGATGATCATTTACATGCTTGGAGTTTAGAATTAATTTTTGATAACCCATAAATAATGGAGATCATGCATGATGAGACATTGAAGAACTTAGATGACTCGTATCATGGTAATGGTATATCTCCTAATTGAAACAAGATAGGTTATATGATTTATAAGTATCTCATCAAATTTGATGGTTACTCAAACTTTAATTGCAGCATTTACGCTATTTGTTGGAGTCACCTTTCCATTTTTTGGAGATCTTCTTGGTTTCTTTGGCGGATTTGGTTTTGCTCCCACTTCTTATTTTGTAAGTCTCCCATTTTGCTTCTCAATATTTAAAAGTATCATTAAACTTTACCTGAAATTATAAGGAATTAATTAATCTATTGTTCCTCATGTGGCCAATATGACTGCGCATGCTCTTGCTAAATTAGTTTTGTCGTTAGATTCGGAAAATTTTTTTTTTTTTTTGATTGTGTTCCTCCCTATGTGGAGTAAGTAACTTTTGACTAATATATCAAAGTAGCTCGATTTGAAAAAAGAAAATTTAATCTGTCTAAACTGAGAGTTATTGCATGCAGCTCCCTAGTGTGATGTGGCTGGTAATCAAGAAACCAAAAAGATTTAGCACCAAATGGTTCATCAATTGGGTAACAAAAACTTACAAGTTCTCTTCTATATATATATATATAGCAACACCATATCATCAATAAAGAGTTTCATTACTTATTAATATGCGTAAACAAAATTTGTGTATTTCAGGCCTCCATATTCGTTGGATCGTTCATTATGTTGGCATCCACCATTGGAGGATTTCGAAATATTGTCACTGATGCCTCCACATATAGCTTCTACACATAATTAATAAATATCTAGCTAGATTAAAATATATTTGTACTTTACAAGGGAGAATTTAATTTAGTTGTGATGTTCTTAGTAATGATGTATTTATGTGAGCAATGTATTCCAAAATAATCTAATCGCATATTTTGTAGTCTTAATTAGCGACGTTTATATACACAAACTATTGAGTTAGTTTTATACCTCCTTCTCCATCTTGGTAAAGGGGGGATTTTGTCCCGCTTTGCTCGTAAAAAGCAAGTGTAGGGAAACCTCTTTTCCATTTTATGTAAGAACGTATTCAAACGACGTTTGTAGTAATCTAGGTTGTATAGTTGTACCTAACTCCACCCCTTAAAACCGTCGATGAGACTCCTCCCTACAACCATTTTGGTTTTTTTAATTTTTGATATTATTTTATTTTTATATGTAATTATTTGCTTTAGTTTATAAATTAGCTATTTATTCTTAATGGATTATTTATTTTTTTCAAAATGTTTTAATTTTATTTAATTTTTAAGTGTTATTTTTAATTTTTTATATTGAAGAATTCTTTTTAAGTGTTCCTTTTAAGTTTTTTATTTTCAAAATTTGATAACGTTGTGTTAGAGTCTTATTTGATTATAAATTAAGCTAAAATTGTTAAATTTTAAAAGCTTAGTAAATTCATACTTTTAATCCCTTCTATTGAAGTTAGGAGTAATACGATTAATTTATATATTCTATTACTTTTAACTAGAAAATTTGAAAACCAAAAGATAAAAAAAAATCATCGGTGAAAAGTAATAAATTAAAAAATATATATATAGGAACTAAAATGATAATTACCTAAATAAAAAAATGGTCGTGCATTTTTTATGTTAAGTCATCATTTGTTTTGTTTAATTAGAATTTATATTTTAAATTTTGTTAAGAATTTTATATTTTGATGTTTAATTGGTTAAGTAGTTACTTTTTAAAAAAATTATCTTTTTATACTATTTGTTTTTTATTTTAGTTTGTTATTTTAATTGCTTTTGGAAGACAAAATTTATGTTTAAATAAACTTGTAATTTTTTATGAAGTAGGAAGATAAATAAGTCTTTTTAACATGAATGTTTATAATTAGGAGTAAAACAGTCAAATATCATTTTCTGTTTGGTTTGACAGTTAAAATTTCAATCTAAAGAATTTAAATTAATGGATTTATGATATTTTAGAGATTAAAGGAACTAAAAATACAAATATTATTGAAAAGAAATGAAAATCTAATCACTTATGTACCAAAATGAAAGTTTCCCTTACCTTAACATAAGCTATTCTTTTTCTTTTTTAATGAGAAAAATAATTATGTAAAGTACGTCCATTTATAACTCGTAGTTAAAATTTTTTTATTTTTTTAAAAAGGGTACAAGTACAACATTAATAACTGTCGAGACCTGCCCTATAATTTACTCTCATAACGGGAGATATCTACTCTCATAATAAGAGGAAAAAACTACCCACACATGCTGGTATGTGTATGGTGAAAATTGAACCCCTCATAACTGAGGTTGGAGGGAAGTGCACTAACCACTTTACGAACTTAAACTTAAAAGAAGAAATTTAACCAAAAAAAAAAACTAACCAAAAAAAAAACATACACATTATAATAAAGTTTTAATAATAACTAGCATAACGCTAGATACGATAAAATTGGTCCAATGATTTATCCCTCGTACTTATAACCTTAAAATTGTGATCAGTTCGACTCGACAATAATGTTGATATTTGTGGAAAAAGAAAATTAAAAAAAAAGAAAAAAAAGAAATGAGAGGTAACGAGGCAAAACGCGTCGTTTGAAGAATTGCCTGAGCCTGAGGATCGAAAACGACGTCTTTTCATTTCATAGTCCTCCCACAGCCACCAGTTTCACTTATTAAAATTATTTTCATTGTAGAGAGAGAGAGAGAGAGCGAGAGAGAGCAGAGAGAGAGAGAGAATGGAGACTGCAATTTGTGGGAGATTGGCTCTCTCACCCAACACCGTATTCAATTCAAAACCAGGTTCTTCTTCTTCTTTTTTTATTGTTTCTTTTATTCATGTATCTCGATTCATCCAACGGTCTAAAATTTATCTGGGATGATTGGAGTAGCTAGCTCAACTTCTTTTCCATTAAATTTCTGGAAAACATTCACTAAGTTTTACTAATTATATAATCTGTAGTTCTGGATAATGGTAAATTTGTCCTGTTGAGTAATTTTTTTAGTGAAAAAGTGGCAGCTAATTGCGTTCTAGATTTTGTTGTGGAGAAATATAGTGGCTTTGATTTTAATTCTGTATACAATTATATCCCAAGTGTTTGATGAGATGTTGCATGTCAATTATTGAGTTTAATAGGAAATACAAAGTGTTTTATATGAGTTTCGTGTTATTTGTTGTTATTTTTAGCTTTGGATTTGTTTACCTTTGTAATGTAATCCCTTCTTCATAATCTGTTCAATTGCTAATTAAACTTTAGTTAATGTCAGTAGAGTGATTGTGGGCTCTTTTTGTTTTAAAGAAGAAACAAAATACATTGCAAAGGAATGTTATGATCAGTTTGGTTCGGGGAGAAATGTAGGGAAGTGAAGTGAAGTTCTGAAGTTTCTCTGTTGATCAGAAAAGAACAGATATAAACAATTTCTTTCTAGGGTCAGTTTACAAGTGGAGAGTTTTCATGAGAGATATAAACCACGATTTGAATGCAATTAGTTGTGCCTGAAATGAAAGAATACAAAATTTTCTTTAAGAAAAAACAGGTAGTTTGGTTGGATTGTATCGAAAAACAGTATTCAAATACGATCCTAAACTGGTCCATAAAATTCTTTTCAAATTTATCATAGTTTTAAAATTGTTTCAAAATCATAAATTAGACATGCCCAAAATTTGTTACCTTTCCTTTTTGGTTTTCCGATTGTATCCCATCAATTAAATAAATGGAAGTGAGAAAAGAATTCCATTATGTTGAACTTATTATATTTCTGTTTCATTAGTTATCTCTACTTGGCTCAATATTTAACTGACACGATGAATTAAACTTCACTTAAAGTCACTTTTTTCTTATTACTTCTTTTCTCTCCTTATAAAACTTGGATTTTCCAGACACATTGTTAATGGATGACATCAAGAATAATGATGGTGATGATGATGATGAACAGGGAACAAACACTCTCTTTGCAGAGGAGCATGCACCAATCGTGGCATTCTAATGGCCATGTCTGCAGCTGGCGCAGGTAAAGGAGGAGTGTTGGAAAGGCCAATTATAGAGAGAACCACTCCTGGCCGCGATTCTGAGTTTGATTTGAGGTAGTATAAAATTAAAATTTTAAGAAGTTCCTCTTTATATGTGCCTGATATTAAACATGAGTTTGGTTTTTTTTCTGCCTTACTAATAGGTTTATTTTTTATAAATAAGCTGAATACGTTAATGCTCTTGAGATTATCACTTAGAACCATTAATTTATGCATTAGCTTTCCATTCATGTGATTGGTTGTATGAAACCAACTTGTACAAGTTTCTGTAAACATGTTAGTTGCGAATAGGGGCCTTCATTTGTCGTAATTGTTAAATTCTTGGATTGATAGTGCATGCACTTGGGTTCAAGTCTGTAATAACCACTTTCTGCAAATTATTGAAGGTTAGAAATGAACCCATAACACCCCAACCAGGTGCCTTTTTCGAGAGTCGATACAGGATAATGACCTTTTATCTAGAACAATCTCAAGTTCAAGAAACTGAGATTCTATTTACATGTCCAGTGTTCATTTGGATTTTTAAACTAAAATCATCAATTCGGAGTCAGATATCTTCCTTTGTTCACCATGTTGAATTTCTCTTTCTTGTGCATTTTCTTCGTGAATATTAGAATGTTCCTTTTCCTTGTAAAATAAAATTAAATAACATGTATCTTACAAAAAATAATAATAATAATAATGAAATCACGTGTTGAAGTTTTGATAATCGTATTGTGTACTTTGTTCAGGAAATCAAGGAAAACATCTCCACCTTATCGTGTAATGCTGCATAATGACAACTTTAATAAAAGGGAATATGTTGTCCAAGTATTGATGAAGGTTATACCTGGGATGACTCTTGACAATGCTGTTAATATCATGCAAGAAGCACACTACAATGGCCTGTCTGTTGTAATCATTTGTTCTCAGGCCGATGCTGAGGAACACTGCATGCAACTGAGGGGCAATGGGTTGCTGAGTTCTATCGAGCCTGCAAGCGGTGGTTGCTGAAAACATACCTTGTCAAAAACCTGCCTTTACTGCCGTTAAATGGCCATTTCAAAGCCGTAGATGGTGTATATAAGTCAGTAGTGCTCATATTTGTATGAATTCTAGTCATCCTATGGTCAAATTGAATACAGAAAAGAGCGGTAGTAATTTTGAATAAAGTGAGAATGCTTTAGCGTATGTTATTAGATCAAATCATATACCAAAGAAAGATGTTATTGCTAGATAATATATCTCCAAGAAGGAAAATGTTTGTCTATAAATGGCGTGCCAATTTGCATTTGATTGACTTGAAAATATCATGAATAAAAACAATTGTGGAAACTGGAAAGAGCAGATTAAACTTGACGACGAAGTCAGTAGAGCTGCACACGTATCAAATATAGACGAGGCTGAGATTAAAGTTTTTGTCTATTCAACTAATACGGACACCAATCATGCAGTACAGCCATACAAATCATAGTATATTATAATAAACACATTTCAATTTAAATTTTTCAATCAATACAAAACTCTTCAATCAATTAAATTATAAATAAATAAATAAATAAAGACATTTTAACAACTTTCTTTAAATTAAAAGATGCTCATTATAATATACGTGACTCGAGAAGTTATACATACATATATATAACGCGGCAGTCTACTCGAATCTGGATTGAAACAGGGAATATAGTAGTTGGCATAATTGTTACTACGTTGGTCCTCTATTCATCCGCCCATATGGGAGGAAGGTGCCTGACTCTTACAATAACGATATGGCTAAACTGACGATGATAAAAAATCTAAAAAATGATGAATCAACCCCTACTACAATAATCCACTCTTCCAAATTGAAATCAATACAAACACTTGCAGAGAGAGGAAGGAAATGACAGAAAAATAAATTCAGCAAGGCAACAACTCCAAATCTCATCTTTGAGTTGGATTTCAACAATGTTTTATTTAAATGGAGAACAAAAGATTTAAAAGTACAAAAATAATAATAATCAGCTATGCTAAACATGCCACCAATATGGCATGAAGTGTAAAATATTTTTACTTGCTACGTAAACCAGTTTGTCTTTGCTTAAGTCATGCTCTTGGAAGTAATCGTAATGGCTGACTTCGCAAATGATAGAACTCTCCAACCGGCCTGTAATAAATCCAGCAGGCAAGCATTAGGCATTAGGCATTAGGCATAAGGCAAAGTCACCATTATGCATAAGGCACTAGGTAGTAATAGCATCCAGCACCATGAGCATGTCTGCATGCATGCATGTTTGTGCATGCACAGTTATTGGTTTGGGGCGCATATAAGCCGAGGATATCTTTACAAGTTTAAAGAAAATACAATAAAGAATTATCCGGTTATTGTATTCTGCTTTTGGAAACAATTTTAATAATGCATATTTGAGCATGTGGGCACATTCATGCCTCTGTGTGTCTCTGTGTGTGTGTGTGTACACGCGCACGCGAGCTCATGTCTAGTGCCTGCAACAAAGGAAACTAGCCACTTACCAGTCATAAATTAGAAAATCAAGTTTGACATTTGATTCAAGTAAGATATAGTGAAACATTTTATTCTAACCCATTAATTGGCAGATTGACCTGCCAAGCTTCTTCTATATGCCTTAAGCAAAAAGTGCATTTTCCTTCCACCCTACCACCCTTCTAACTGCATATTTTCTAAGACAGCCTGTATAAATTGAGATTTGAACTAACCATAGAACAAGGTTGTTGGTATTACGAATCAACTGATGAAAGGAAGGATTGGATTCCAAAAACAATGAAAAGAACGCCGCCTGAGAGTCCAATCTGCATCAAAATATTTAAAACTTAACTATTGCATAAGAAAACAGATAAACTAGAAATAATCATATATTGGAAAAGTAAATGCAAGTGTCCATCATTACTATTTTCTCTGATATCTGAGATGCCAAGCTCTTGCCTCCAAGGACAGCAGCAGTGGTACACAATGCTTGTCCTCTGAGAGAAGAAAAAAGAACCAGCACAAAACATATTACGTACTCATATCAGAACTATCACCAACAAAATCACATGGCTATATTTTTTAGTAATAACTTACAAAACTCCACCAAGAACAACACCGAATGGGTTCTCATCTGCAGCCAAACCGATGGTAGCTATCTGGAACACCAAATAATGATTATGGAATATAAATATATATGAAATCAATTATTGATGTTTTACCTGGCTCTTGTCACCCCATTCACCGAAGAAAGTAATTGAAAATGCCTGCAAAATAGGCATGGTCAAGCTGGTTATGTGAAAAATGCAGCCTCGATGAGTTAAGAATTTAACAATTTACAACAATTATAACCTTCAAAAGGATGGGAGAGAAGAACTGCGTGAGGAATGGCCGCCTCTTCTTTTTCATTTCATCATCAGTCTGGGAACAAATAAAACAGTGTTATATTTTCAAAACTTCCAAACCATAATGTTAAATGAACTAATATAACAGGGGCCACAACAGCTGATTTCTAAAACCAATATAACTACCACCACAATTAATCACTTGTCATGCAAAGAAGGAGGCATTTGCTACAACACCCTAAAAATATGCCAAAACTATATCACTTGTTCAATGTTTTGTATAAAGTACTTCTAACAAGCTAAATGGATAAAAAATTTTAAAAAGCATTGTGATAAAATTGAAGGTGCTCAATGTTTGAGCTCAGGCAAGCTATGAAGCGCAATCTAAAAAAGTTTCACAAGACATGAACTTTTCCACAAATGATAAAGTTGATGGTGTTTTCCCCTCGATGAAAAAGATGTACATCACCATTAGACCAAATAAACCATGAGTATCTTCTAACATTATCTGAATTCTCTCCAAAACAAGAGCACCGCATTATTAAAGAGTGTTTATTCCTGGACAGCATCCTGGGATGGATTTTCATCGTTCCTTCATCCTCTAAAAGAGCAAAGGGCTTGTATTTCCATTTGAGTCACTAAATTAGATTTTGTGTGCATAAGATTTGAGATGAGCGCATAACATTTGGCAAACATAATCCAATTGTCAATTTATACTTCATCTGTGTCCTAAAATCTACAAATTTATGAAATGGACAATTTGGACACCTACAACAAATCATTTTGTATGAAATACAGATCCTAGACTGCTCATAATTGATTAAAATGTACTGGCTTTGTCCTACACCACCCAACACATGAATAACCTTTGAAAATGGAAACACATCACTCCATTGTCCTAAATTATGCACAACACCTATTTGGTATGATAATAAGGCTACTGCTATCAAATTGTGCACCTATTGTCATTATCGCCATTTAGTTAATCCTTCTGCATTTTTTACAGAATGATTAAGTAACTCTTAATCTGAATAAATAAGAACAAGCACTGGATAAGAGATGTGAAGAGAAAGAAAAGGAAAGAAAAGCAATTGGATTGAATAAACCACATCTCTAAACTGTATATTGTTAAAGAATGGGTACATAGCTCACAGTAACAAACTGATATTTTATGACATAACATACCAGTAGAAAAGCATGCAACTGCTAAAGAAACTATCTGAAAAGACTAGCCAATACTTTCAACTAAAGGGAGAAGAGAGAAAGAAGTCACAGGCCAAGCACTTGCAACGAACCAAAGAGACTAGAATGTTAGGTTCTGTTGCATATATTCCCTTTAAAATCAGGATCTAACTTATTTATATCCAATATTGGACTCTAACGTTCTCCTCACTGAATCGATGCCCCAGACCAAAGAGACTCTACCGCTTGCCTACTTGGTGTCACATCTAAGCTCTTTCCTTCAGTCCAGCGGGCACTTCATTAGTCCATAGAGCGGATAGGAAAGTAAATTTGCTCCAATACCATTTGTCAGAGGTTAGACACTTGCCACTTAAAGACTAGCATAGTAGGTCGTTTTGCATTCCGTCCCTTGTAACGCCAAGATCGAATCTATTTCTATCTGACATAGGAGGGATGCCCGAGATCGTATCTATTTCTATCTGAGACAGGATTATGACAAAAGGTATAATATGAATTTTTCATCATGGTCATACTAGAGTCTACATGCTCTATGATAGTAAATGTTACATAAAGTACCAATTGCACAAGTTTTTTAGAGAAATCAGAGACATTTCCAACTTAGAAAACTTGTGTGCATGTTACGTTGCTGTATGCTCTTAAAATTACATATACTCTAGGAGAAAGAGACACGTGAATATTTAGTATAGGCAACATAAAGTTTCTTGAAATTGTGATGTTATAAGCATACCTTCCCTTCTTTGGTTGTTCCAGCATTAGCCTTCCAGTCAGCATCCTGTTCATGCCATTAAGGCTTAGTCAAATGGTATTTGAGCTAAAATTGAGGAAAGTCATGATAAGGGAAAAACTGACCAATTCTGCTTCAACTTCAGCCAATTCTTCAGCCTCCCTGTTAAAAGAAAACAGAATTATCTCCTGTACAAGCAGAGTCTAATTTTATTGCAACACAAATACGAAAACACATGCAGCAAAAGAGCAAACAAAATAATAGGAACATTAGCTATTAAAAGCAGTACCCTCCATCATTAAAAGCATCCCATAGAGACCATAATCCAAATCCAAAGAACAGCAATGTTGCTACGTGATGAGTCCATTTACGTGAGATCTGTATGGTTAAAAATCACAAGGCATTACTTAACAAATTAGAGCAGAAAGATAACATGAGAAACTGGGCCTGTCTTAATTGATACATGCAAGTGGCCACACAATGCACAATTAACTGATGAAACCAATCATCCATGAGAACTGATCTAAGGCAAAAGCCCAGATGTTAACATCAACAAAGAAACTGGATAACGAGCAGTTCCGGTAAAAGCATACGTCTTTGTTAGGAAACACAGTAGATCACTATTATGCAAACAGTTTAGGGTGTTTGACATTATAAATACTGATATACTAGTGATCTAGGACTCAAATTTTATATACAATGAGTGGCAATCTAATTTAATGGAACTGGTCAAATGTCAGATTTCAACCAAATCTAAATTTGGACAGCCCCTAATGACCCAGCCTGCCAGCCTCATCACATCAAACAGTTCAGGCAGAGCCAATTCTTGGGAACATGAACCTGATGCATCCCACTGTAGAACAAATCCACAATTAAGATCAACTCGTTTCCAATTTTTTCAGCCATTATGTAATTGGTATTGAAGGATGGCTTCTTGTTAGTATCAAAGAAATTCAAATTATCATCTTTATATGCATAACACCTTATAAACTAATGTTGGCTATGATTCAGCAGGTTGTAAATAGATTTCTCCATAAATCGTGCAAAAACCTAAAGAAAGGGCATGGATTCACAACCATCTTAGTTTAATAATTTTATCTTTTCCTTCCCTCTAAATGGTGAGACATTTCTAGCCATGATAATTTAAGAGTGTATCAGTAACAATATCTTGAAAAGGAACACACTGAAAACATAGTTCAGCTTATGACACTCCGCATGACACCTTGCAGAAACCAATTACAAGCACATAAGAAAAACAGCCCTAAAAACATAACTGCTTTTCACTTAGCAATCAGACAATTTACCAGATTTGGAGCAGCCCAACCAACACCAGCAGAAAGAATAGTCATCACCTAAAGACCAGCAGAATATTCAGTCATTGTTAGGTTTTCAAGAAAATCAGAGATTAGACTATAACCAAGTAAATACTAATTAAAAGACATGAAAAGCACACTCACAATTAAAGCTGCCAGGCAGCCTGACAAGACAAGTCTCCTTGGGTGACGCATTGCTAAGATCTTAAAACAGAACATAAATTGACATAAGCATATTGAAAAGAAAAATATATATATATGTGTGTGTGTGTGTGTGTGAAAGAGATAATCCAATTTATTGGAGGAAAAGACAGTGTAAGAGATTTTGAATAGGAAATGCATAAGTCAGTGCATACTAAATAAGAAAATGAAGAAGTCTACGCGACAATATGAGGTTCATCCCCCAACTAATCATATTTAAGCATGTAGAACAAAAATAAATGAGAAGCTTTTGTGGATGAGACCTTTTATCTTTGCAAAATTGAGAGCTTAATCATCTGGCTCTATAAGACAAGCAAATTAGTGTGTTCCTCTGTATTACTTCTCTTGCATGAGTACTGTGGTTCACTCACACTAACAATGAAGGTAAACAAGCCAACTCCAATAAACAGAAAGAATAAGCTCCAAACTTCAATCCATTTACAATATCATTAGTTAGAAATCTCCATTACTAGTAAAACAATCTTTAATCATTTTCTCACTTGGGGACAGATATGTACACTGAGGTAATCATGCATACAAGAATGTTCACTACAGCAATAACAACTCTAAGCCATGGTAGATATTGAACCCTCTTGAAATGCAAAATCGACCATATAAATTCCTCCAAGAAACTTTTCCACAACCTAATGTGCTACTTCATCAGTCACGAATTGTTACTTCAACTCATGTCAAATGTACCCATCAACTAGATTAGCAAGTGATAGAACCATTGCATACAGAAAAAATCTTCTTGAAAACCATTACACAACTATGTGAGACCATGCCAATGGTTTTATGCACCAGAAAGTTCTCCAGATGAACCAAAGAAGGTCAAGTTCACTGTAGGATATGAGACTTATAAATCATAAAGAAACTATCATTGTACATTTTTTCTTATTCCTATGTACTTTTGGTTCTTGAGACAGGCTGCTAAAATAACATATTGTTACTAAAGAAGATTTGCTGGTACTGCAGCCCAATAGCAACAACATAGTAAAATGGCCACTATGAAACTACCAGCCAGTAATTTTCAGGAGGAAATATAAACCATGTTAAGCTTGGAGCAGGATCAGATAGTACATATAATAAATAGACGACAAAATTAAAATAGCAGAAAATAAATGACACAAGAATTTACGTGGTTCGGCTAAAAACAAGCCTACATCCACGGATCAGGAGGAGCAATTCTACTATATCAGAAAATTTTATGGTGTGTACACAATTAGAGATCTCACTCTAATACCCCAAGAGGATAACTCACAAAACCCCTTACAATATTTCACACCCCAAAATTTTCTCACAAAATTCTCTCTTTCTTTTCTCTCCCTTTCTTCTCTCTATTCTATCTCACTTTTGTGTCCAATGTGTGCTGAATGCAAGCCTATTTATAGGCAAATGAGAGAGCAAAATGACAAAAAACTTTTGGTGGAGAAGAGAAAAAAATTCAAGCCACCCTTTAGTCAAAAATCGGTGCACACAATATTTGACAAATCTTTAGTCAAAAATCGGTGCACAATATTTGACAAATCTCCACCTTGGATTGAATTTTGATCAACAGCAGTATCGCTTCACCTTGGCAAAGGACTTCAGTAGTTTGAAATGCTAATCAAGTCCAAGCAGTGCTTGAACTTTACATTTGGAAGAGATTTCGTCAGCATATCTGCAGGATTATCATGAGTACTTATCTTCTTCACAGTAACTTGTCCTTGGGCAATGATATCTCGAACAAAATGAAATTTGATATCAATATGCTTAGTTCTTTCGTGAAACATCTGGTCTTTAGTCAAATGAATTGCACTTTGACTATCACAGAAAATAGTAGTGGCATCGGAACAAGAACTAAGCTCCCCACACAATCCTCGAAGCCAGAGTGCTTCCTTTATCACCTCTGTAATAGCAATGTATTCTGCCTCTGTTGTTGATAATGCTACAACAGGTTGCAAAGAAGCTTTCCAACTAACTGCACTTCTACCAAGAGTGAATACATATCCTGTAAGTGATCTCCTTTTGTCAAGATCACCTGCATAATCAGAGTCGACAAACCCGACTAGAGAACTGCTACTCCGACTGAACTCCAGACATGCTTCTGAAGTTCCACGTAGATATCGCAGAATCCATTTCACTGCATTCCAGTGTGTTTTTCCGGGACAAGACATATATCTACTAACAACACTAACTGCATGTGAAATATCTGGACGCGTACAAACCATAGCATACATAATACTACCAACTGCACTGGAGTAGGGGACTCGAGTCATATATCTCTTTTCACTTTCTGTCTTGGGTGATAAAGCTGCTGACAATCTGAAGTGTGCGGCCAATGGAATAGATACCGGTTTAGCATTTTTCATACCAAATCTCTCCAAAACTTTCTCAATATATTGTGCACCGATTTTTGACTAAAGATTTGTCAAATATTGTGTGCACCGATTTTTGACTAAAGGGTGGCTTGAATTTTTTTCTCTTCTCCACCAAAAGTTTTTTGTCATTTTGCTATCTCATTTGCCTATAAATAGGCTTGCATTCAGCACACATTGGACACAAAAGTGAGATAGAATAGAGAGAAGAAAGGGAGAGAAAAGAAAGAGAGAATTTTGTGAGAAAATTTTGGGGTGTGAAATATTGTAAGGGGTTTTGTGAGTTATCCTCTTGGGGTATTAGAGTGAGATCTCTAATTGTGTACACACCATAAAATTTTCTGATATAGTAGAATTGCTCCTCCTGATCCGTGGATGTAGGCTTGTTTTTAGCCGAACCACGTAAATTCTTGTGTCATTTATTTTCTGCTATTTTAATTTTGTCGTCTATTTATTATATGTACTATCTGATCCTGCTCCAAGCTTAACAATCCACCACCGCAATATTAATCAGTAAAGGAGAATTGTTCTCTTTCCAAGTGGGACCCACAAAATCTAAGCTCTCAATCAGTATATTTTAGCTCCATAGTGTAAGCAGGCTTTTGACAATTGGGAAAAACGAAGTTGACCCATAAATTGAACATAGATTATACTTTCCAGATTGAAGTGATACTTCAACAGACATTTTTCAAGTAGAAACCAATTGAACACCATAATATTCCCAAAATTTACCTCTAACCAAATTTCAAGTTAGAGAAACTAAATAAGGTGTCTTGATTCATAGCCCCCATTCTTCACTTAGCTCTTCAAGCAACAAACAGAAACGGACAAAAAAAATCTAAACAAGTTAATATAGCAGCTTTAGAGCTCAATCTTCCTATGTATTGCAAATCACGATCAAATAAAAAAAAATGAAAAAACAACCGATTCTTCTATCAAAATCAAATATAAAAAAAATCAATCACTAACCGCAGCAGCGAAAAACGTCTTGTCACCGATCTCGGAAAGCACAGTCATGGCAAGGGACTTGGTAAAACCCTTCATCAGCAAAACAAATAAAATTATAAATGATATTTTATTAACAGACAGAAGTAGGTCTGATTAGCGAAATATCAATATGAATTAATCAATTACCTGAACCACTGAACTCATCTTAGATTTTTCGTCGAAGAACAGAGAGAGTCCGTTTGTGTATGTGCGTGTCAGGGTCTCAGGGAACTCTCTCTACGAAGTCCAAATTCTGAGTTGGGGGCTCGGCTGACTCGTTGAAGTTTATATGAATTCAGCTCATCTATATAACAAGACAAACACATAAAAGAGTGTGCCGTCAGGCGCGTGAAGTTTAGTTCCTGAGAATAAAGAATCAAGAGAAAAAACAAGTTGCTTTGGGACCGCTAAAGAATTTGATTGGATAAAAGGCATCGTGAAAGTGAGATAAAAAGAGAGTTCGTACGTGGATGATAAGCGCGTGTAGTACAGTGTGATTTAGGATTTCTGACGTGGACGGCTTTGATGTGGTCGCCTTGATTGGCCTTTCTGTTGACTCTGCTAGCTTACTGCAAGTTGCAACTACCCAATCACTATCACAATATTTTAATCCCAAATCAATATTTTAAGGATATTATTATTCTCCCCTACTGTTTGTACATTTTCTCCCTATTATTTTTTTTTTTTTATGATATCACCCAAAATTTTCCCTCCTATTAAATTTCCGATTAATTTTAACATTTTTATTATTAAATGTTTAAGAGTAGAAGAGTAATTACAACACAACAAAATTAATAAATAATTTTAAATTAAATAAATATTTATTAAAATTAAAAATTAAAATCTCTCTTTTTCTTTTTTCCTCTCACATCTCTCTCCTCCTTATTGTCTTCTTCTTCCCTCTTCATAACATCTATGTTTCTCTTTTTTTGGTTGTGTGTTTTTTGTGCTATGATGGCAAAAATGGTTATGGTATTTCATTAGGAGAGGTTGTGGTAGTGTGGGGGTGTGCCAGCGAGGAGGGTTCAGCCTCCCCATTCGTGATGGCCCAATTTGCACCATCACGGAGTGTAGCACCCCCCGACCCGAACCGGCCGGACCGACCCGGGGAGCGCTACCGGTTTTCAGAACTTTTAAAATCAGTTTTCTATGTTTTCAAAAATCATTGTGAGCCCATAAAACTAATTAAACTTTTTACAAAAAATTCGGCAGAGTACCGTTTGTTTTTCGGACTTTCCAAAAACCTGTTTTCCACAAATCAATTCAATTCCAATTTCAATAACACTTCAATATCAATTTCAAACAATTGCGCACTCTGCCGTTTAGTGCGACTTATCAATCACAATTTATAAAATAAAACAAACAGACCTTAATATTTACAAACAGTTTTAATAATAAGAGACATAAATCATAAACTAATTAATTACCAAAACATTTTACAAAACGTATTTACAAATTTCCTGTATATGCATGCTTTCAAAATATATATATATATATATATATATATATATACACATAACATAAATATAGCTACCCAACTGTACAATCTCTGTGACTCGGTCTGCAACTTGCTCTTCCTTCAATCTTTAGCCTCCTCTGGATTCCTGGTACCTACGCGTTAGAAACAAACTAACGCGCTAAGCATAAAGCTTAGTGGGTGTACTAAAAACTCAATTAAATAAATCATAATATAAATATTTCAAAACAATTCCATTTCTATTGCATTTCAAAACAATTAACTTTCGAAAATCAAAGCATTAAACAATTCCAATTACTTTAATTTCAATAATGAAGTCAATAATGTTCGTTTCACTTTTGAATTTCAATCAATTCTGGCCCACTAGAATACTAAACATTCTAGGACTGGAATATGGGTCAATGTGACGTCCGGGGTTGCCCCGCAACAACAGTCACTGATATCACGTGATTGTCCGAGATTGCCCCGCAACAACAATCACTAATCTCATCGCGATTGTCCGAGATTGCCCCGCAACAACAATCGCTAGTATCATTGTGATCGTCCGAGATTGCCCCGCAACAACGATCACTAAAATTGGTGTGATTGTCCGAGATTGCCCCGCAACAACAATCACACAATAATAACGGCGCAGTACTGCTCAATAAAACCCAGCTGGTATACCAACCTCCTATATCCATTTCTATGTCTAAGTATCCTAGGGCCGTTACAATAAATAAATTTTCAAGTAATCACAATATATTACAAATCATAACAGTCAAAATATTCGAAATCGAAATTGAAATACGATTTATCACAGATCAGTCCAAAATCAACAATAATCATACAAAAATATAAATCATGTATTATTATTATTAACGGAATCTACAAAATCGAAAGAAAACCAAGATGCGATCTAACTTCAACGTGTTCCAAGATCAACCAATCATCAATTTTTACATATAAAATAAACATTTTTTTCATACGAATAATCGAAAACGAAATCTTCTAGCGAAATCAAAAACGGAAACAAAAACGAAAACGAAAACAATAACGAGAAACTTGTCGTAACGATTTCGAAAACAAACGTACACCTACTTGGAATCCGTATTTTCGTTCGACAAATCGCGGTTCCACGATTTCTTTCCCTTTTCCTTTCCTCCTACACTTCCTTTTCTCTTCTCTCTCTTTCTTCTTCTTCTTCTTTCTTTTCTTCCCTTTTCTTTCTCTTCTCCTTCTCTTCTTCCTCTTCTTTTCTTTTCTTTTTCTCTCTCTCGGTCTGTCTCTTTCTTTCTATTTTTCTGTGGCTTCCGCGAGAAGCCAAAAATTTTTTTTATATTTTTGTCGCTACCGCGACCGCCGTCGCGACCTGTGGTCGCGGCACCAGGTCGCGATACTCACTGGAGTGCGCGCACCGCCTTCCTCGCGAGCGCTCCTTGGTCGCGCGAGTGGTCGCGCTGCTCTCTGCCCGTTTTTAACAATTTCATCGCGAGCAGTCCATCGCGACCTGTGGTCGCGGTGGCTGGTCGCGTTGCTCACTGCCAGGTTTTGCTATTTTCATCGCGACCTGTGGTCGCGGTGACTGGTCGCGGTACTCACTGCCAGATTTTACGTTTTCCACCGCGAGCGAGCCATCGCGACCTGTGGTCGCGGTGACCAGGTAGCGATGCTCTCTGGTTCAGTTTTTTTCAATTTTTCATTTTTTTTTCTCATTTTTCACTATTCAATCCGGTCCGCTGGAAATCATAAAATAAACATACATTTAATTACATTTACACCCCCTCAAATAGTAAAAATTTATTTTCACATATTTCACATATATCAAAACTTCATTACCCGAAATCCGGGATGTTACACGGAGCCTCCCCAATTTTACATTCCTTTAATGGAGATGGATATTCCATCGTTGGATCTCCATGGTGGATCTGGTGGTAGCGTGGTGGATATTGATCTTTACGGGGGGCTTTTTTTCTTCTTGAGATTTGGTGGAGATTGATTACCAACAATTATTTCTTTTTAGAGATTTAGTAGAGATCAATCTTCATCATCCATATTTAAAGATGAACGGTGAAAATTAATTTCCACAGGTTTATGGTTTTTTTTGTTTTTAGAGATTTGTTGGAGATCAATCATCTCCAACGTTCATCTTCCCATCTTTAAAGATAGATGGTGTGTTTTTAATTTTTTATATTTAAAAAAATTAATTATTATTTTATAAAAAAGTTAAGGTTAAAATAGTTTTTTCAACCAAAATACTAATAGAAGTGGGGTAAAATGAGAGGAAAAAAAAAACTAAGGAGAAAGCAGAGGATACCCCAAACTATAAGGAAAGAATAATAATATCTCATATTTTAATCCAACACAATCTAGTAGGCAAATCACAATATCACTTTGATCGCTTATTCTAAGTAGATGAACCACAATATCACTTTCATCGCTTATTCTAAGTAAAGTGCTTGAAAAAGTTTAAGTTCCTCCCACACTGATTTCAAATTAAATTATTTTTCTAAAATTTTCAAATTGTCATTAACATATAATATATGTGAACCGCAAAAATTGACTCATTAATCAATGGAGAATTATAGGGAGAAGAAATGGGATCTTTTCTAATTTAAGTCGATCTCTAAGAAGAGGCACGGTCCTAAGCCCCAAAGAAAAGGCTCCTAGAAGGGAAAAATCTCCTCAAGATTTTTTCCTGTAGGTTTTCTTATAAAAAATCAGCCAATGACCGATCCATACAAACACTCTGACATGACAGTAAGTCAAGGCACAACAGCAGGTCCAGGGCATATAAAGACTCGAGGGAATGTTACAATCTCAAAGATATTTCCTCCCATCGGTCCTATTATATGATATCAAAAGTCTGATCCTGATCCATATAACTGGAAAAAAAAAAAAACAATCTTTAATTCGTAAAATGCTTAAAAAAGGCATAGTAGTTCGCAACATAGAAAAGATAGTTCGTGATAGCACTAAATTAGTTCGTGGGGGAACTAACTGATTAGTTTGTGGACAAACTGTTAGTTCGCCCACGAACAATTCATGCCCACAAGCTAATGTTTGAAGTTCACATAATAGATTGCAATACCCACCTCAAACAAACATAAAATAAGACAAAGCATAACATAATCAAAGATAATCAAATGCCCACCTCAAACAGACAAAGCAAAAGGTTATCATCATTTCCTAGTCGAACTAAATTCATGAATGAGTAAGTTATGGAGTGAGTGAGAGAGTGAGTGATAGTGGGTTAGAAAGAGAGTGAGAGCTCGTACATTTATAGAGAGAGTTTGTGAGTGGGTTAGAGAGAGAGAGAGCTCGTTGTTCGGTTAGAGAGACAGTTCAAAAGAGAAACCATAAAGTATTGAAGAGAAAAAAAAAATCACCAGGAAATAAGAAGCAGAGAAGAAGAGAGAATTCGACTTTTATTAAGGGTAATTTGGGGTTTATTTGAAAATATGTGTTATATTCAAAAGAAATAATAATCAGCTGTTATTTTGAAAGTGAGGCTTGAAATAGTATCATTTCGGACCATTTTCTCAATTAAAAATCAACACTATGGATTTTTTTTACATAGAAACCTTAACATTTAAAAACTACGGGAACAATTAGTAGGCCACTTAACACATCGAACATTGATTTCACTAGATGGTATTGAGCTAGCAGCTTACTGTCTAGCTGCTCCGTTTTCACCTTCTTGTGCGTTTTCTCACGTCCTCGACTTCTCATTTATTCTCGATTGCTTTGAACTTGAGTTGTACTCCTCCTACAAACTCAATAATAATAATAATAAAAACAAAAGATATCTCTAAATAAGATTAAATATGTCACAATGAAAATCAAAATCCAAAGACCACAATCGAAAATACTTTCGAGAACTTCCAATTGTATTCCTTCAAAATTGACTTGTTCATTTATGCTTTAAACGCACTAGTTTCTTCAAAACTATTCAAAATAAATGTGAACATGTTTGAACTAAAAATTTGCTTCTTCAAAGCACATGAATTGATTTTTTTCAATTATCGCACATGACAAGCTTCTCTAAAGCTATTAAAAGAATTTTTCAAGCATAGTAATTTTTTATGAAAACTCAAATCTTATATTCAAATAAATATCACTGTTCAAATCAAGATATATCATTTACTTTCACGAATACATGTGTTGCCTTAAGATTGCAGTGAATTTATAAAAAATTATATCAAAAGATAAAACATGGAATACCTTTATAGTGTATCGTACGGCCAAATCCTGGAGACAGAGTACCTATCAAATTCCTTGCACATTGTGGGAGGTTCGACTATCTTCAAGAAGTGATTAGGAACCTTTAAGCATATTAATTGTTTGTTGTTAATTTAAATATTCTGGATTCGAATATGAAATTACTGTTTAAATTATGGAGAAGAAAAGCTTATAAGCTTGAATTATGGAATGGACCAATTTGCCTTTTTAATTATGAAAAAGGTTTAGTGTTGAAGTAGGGACTTTGGGGACATCACTTTTGTTCCCTCTCAAGTTAAAAGTACGGGACCGTAGTCAATGTTGTATTCGATTCTGAAGCGACCAATTTATATTTGGATTAGGGGAGAGGTCATGTTTATTTGATGATGATTTTTTATCAAGACAATGACTCTATAATAATTTAAATTTACGTTTAGAAGAGTTTATTTATTGGATAAAAGAATTTATTTAATCTCAAAAACTCTTTTTAATTTTTTTTTTATATCATTTGGTTGCCACCTCTTAAAAACTTTTTTAGGCTATTTTTTTAAAGGGATATAAGTACAACATTAATAACTGCCGAGAGTAATCACTAAACGCACGACTCAAATATCTACTCCCATAACGGGAGATATCTACTCCCACAATAAGGGGAAAAAACTACTCACACATACTGGTATGTGTATGGTGGGAATTGAACCCCTCGCCATTGAGGTGAGAGGGAGATGCACTTACCATAATACTACAAGTGGATATACAACTTTTTTGGACTATTAAAAAAAGTTATTTTAACTCTACTCGAAAAAACTCAAATTTTGGACTTTTTCAAGTAAAATTTTTTTATCTTTTAAAAATATTAAATATATAACATAACAATATTAAAATTTATTAATTTTATAATATCTTTTAATTTAAAATTATGTTCGTTTTGATAATTCTATCAATTTAAAAAACTTTTTAAATTGACAATTAAATAATGAACGGTTTTTTCTTAAAAACTTTACTTTTAAAAGATTTGGAGAATATCTTTTAAATAAATATGGTTATAGATAAGATCTCCATTGAATTTAGGATCCTGCCCAGCCCGGTCCAAAAATACCCCAAGCTAACCCAGTCTTTAATCTAATTCAGATAAATCCAACCCAATAAAAATAAGGGTTTAAATGGTACCATTTTGATCCATTTTCTCTGCTATTATTATTATTATTATTATTATTATATAAACATCATCTCCTGGACATCTTGCCTGAATTTAAGGTGACATTTGGTTTGGATTTGTAGTGACTTGAGAATGAGTGATGCGTCCGCGATCCGCCAAAATGAATATCATTTTAAAAAAGAAGCTTTTGAGAGACCATATCATAAAAAGAAAAAAAAAACTATAATCTAGTATAATTAATTATTAATACATACTTTCTTTCGTATTGTAGTTCGAGTGATTAATATATCTCTTTTTTACTTTAATAGTAAGAATTTAATTACTACCATACACATTTATTAATAAATATGAATAATTTTCTCCCCTTATTATGAGAATAGATAACTCCTATTATGAAAGTAGGTATTCAAATAATAGATTTCATAGTTATTAATATTATAACATGAAAAGAATTATTACAAGCTAACATACATCATTGAATATACAAGAAGGTGGTCGGATGATGTTCAAGTACACTCGTCCCGTCCTTACTCTACGACTAGAACAACACTGCTTTAGGCAACTTTTAAACTAATGATTTCCTCTCATGTGGTCAACAGAGTAAAGAAACAGCAATGGACTTTGCAAATTTTAACTACATTTGAAAAAAAAAATAGTAAAGATAAAGACAATGAAACTAAGCCCACCCAGTGCTCCTTTTCGTTCCATTTCATTCAAAGCTTCTTTTGCATTTGTTTTATCAGTTAACGAGCCAAGCATGACCACCTATTGAAATAGTTTAAAAAAAAAAACCACCTTGTCTGTATAAAACCTCCGGTTTCTCTTCCACCCTCTTCCACTCTCTGTCTCTGAAAATGGCTCAAATGTGTGTACGTCTCTTTGTCACTCTTTTTGCTATTATTTTCTTAACTTCACCACCGTTTGTTCACTCTCGGACCGCACCATACCCACAGACCTCCAAAACCACCACCCTTTATGTCTCGGCTTCTATTCAAAACACACTCAAAGTTGTCACTCCATCTTCTAACCACAAACAACACACTTTTTTCTCAGTCTTCTTCTCCACTTTCTCTGCAATTACATTCAAGAACTTCCATTCTAAAAACTTCACACGCTGACTACAAGTCACTCACTTTAGCTCGACTCGAGCGCGACTCTGCCCGAGTCAAATCTCTCTCGACCCGGTTGGATCTGGCCATTGGAGGCCTTTCCAAGTCGGATCTTAAACCACTTGACAGCGACTTGGAATTCCAATTCCAGGATCTGGAAAGCCCCATTGTGTCCTGGAACGAGTCAAGGAAGTGGAGAGTATTTTTCTCGAGTTGGTATCGGTAAACCGCCGAGTCAGGTGTACATGGTCCTCGACACCGGAAGTGACGTCAACTGGGTACAATGCGCACCCTGCGCCAACTGCTACCAGCAAGCCGATCCCATTTTCGAACCGGCTTCCTCCTCTTCTTATTCTCCTCTCACGTGCGACACCAGTCAATGCAACTCCCTCGACGTGTCGGAGTGTCGCAACAGCACCTGTTTGTATGAGGTCTCCTATGGAGATGGCTCCTACACTGTCGGCGATTTTGTTACTGAGTCCATCACGCTTGGCTCCACTTCGGTTGACAACATAGCCATCGGCTGCGGACACAACAACGAGGGCTTGTTCGTCGGAGCTGCCGGCTTGCTTGGACTCGGCGGCGGCTCTCTTTCGTTTCCTTCTCAGGTCAATGCTACTACTTTCTCCTACTGTCTCGTCGACCGTGACTCAGACTCAGCCTCAACTCTCGACTTTGACTCACCGTTACCTCCAAACGCCATTACGGCTCCATTAATCCGTAACCACCAACTTGACACGTTTTATTATCTCGGTTTAACGGGACTCAGTGTTGGCGGTGAGTTACTCCCTATTTCCGAGTCGGCATTCAAAATAGACGAGTCAGGTAATGGAGGCATAATCATAGACTCAGGAACGGCCGTGACTCGGTTGCAAACGGACACATATAACTCGTTACGAGACGCGTTCGTGAAGGGAACGCAGGGTCTGCCGTCGGCTAACGGCGTGGCGTTATTTGACACGTGTTATGATTTATCGTCGAAGAGTAGCGTTGAGGTGCCGACGGTGGCGTTTCATTTTGGTGAAGGGAGGGTGTTACCGTTACCAGCGAAGAATTATTTAATACCAGTAGACTCAAACGGGACGTTTTGTTTAGCGTTTGCCCCGAACGTCCTCGGCGTTGTCAATCATAGGGAACGTGCAGCAGCAAGGGACACGTGTCAGTTTCGATATCGGTAATTCTCTGGTTGGGTTCTCGCCCGATAAATGTTAGGTCGTGTGAAGGAAGATTCACTGTTTATGGAGTGAATAGTTGAATGTGGGTGGGCCCACAATCGAATAAGTGTACGTATGGAACCACTCTAATACTACTGCTTGATGTTATTTTTTATTTTTATTTTTAGATCTGTAGGCGTTTGATGTTAGGATTATTATAACTCAGTGGCATGCATGTATAGTAAATTTATTCGTTTCTTTGTTTTGGGATTTAGCCGTTACGGTCCAAGTACATATCAATTGCCATGTAACGGTCTGACTCGTAGTAAATAAGTAACGTGATAGTGACAACACATATTATATTATTTAATAAAAATTTGAACAATATAATACTACTTTAAAAAAATACGATGATATATTGAAGTATAATTATATTCATATATATATATATATATTATATACCGTTGATTTTATTATTGAATATTTCATTCTCCATTTTATTATATACCATATATAGAATATTTTAGATAGTTACCTTTGTATTTGAATTTATATTCTCCATTTTATGCTACAAATAGACTTCTATTGAAATAGCATTAGTATCACAATAATAATAAAAATATCCTTTCCTCTCATATTTATATGGACTCCGGACATATTCTGAATGTTGATTTAGTCAGAGGTGATCCGAGATATTGATCGAGTCGGACGTGATTCGACTTGAAAATGAGTCTGGAGGTGATCCAGAACAATGACTGGGTTGTGATTCAAGACGTTGATTGAGTCGGAGGTGATCCGGATTAAAAATGAGTTCGAAGGTGATCTGAAATCATGATTAAGTCTAGAGGTGATTTAAGACGTCGATTGAGTCTGAAGGTGATCCATATTAAAATTGAGTTTTGGAGGTGATCTGAATTAATGATGGAATCTGGAGGTGATCCAAAATGAAATTGAGTGCGGAGGTGATTCGAATCAATAATTGAGTCTAGAGGTGCTCTAGAATAAAAGACCGGAGGTGATCCAAAAAATGATTGAATCAAGAGATGATCCAAACGATGATTGATATGCAGACGCCATTAGAAAATGTTACAAATGGCGTCGCCGTCTGCCACAACTCAAATGGTTTATCGACAAAGAGTGTGTTTATAGAATTAAATGGGGTTCTTATGTAAAATATGAGAGAAATGAATAAATTTATTATTGTTGTGATACTAATACTATTATAATAGAAGCCTATTTACAAGTATGTGATACTAATATAAATTTACAGAAAATGTATTTTATATATGGTAGATAATAAATGGGAAGAACCAACTATTCAACACATGAACTATTTTTTTTTCCAGTATTTCCCTTTTTAGAAATATTTTAAATTACACCAAAATTCAATAAATTTTACCAAAAGTGCTTAAAGTGTACATTGTATGTATGTGTCAAGGGCACTCCATTGAATATGGAGGTCGGCTCCACCATCGATCTTTATTGAACGTCGACTGATCATCGATTTCTAATGGAGTTAGTTTCCAACAATTGGAGATTAATCTCTTGTGAGGTCAATTTAACGAAGGTGAAGATTGACAATGGATCTATAATGAAGATCAATAGATCTATCGGCCTCCGCTAGAGATCAACTAGAGGATGCCTCCTCAACTAGAGATGCAAGTGACCATCTTTGATGTATTATTATTATTATTTTTTTTAAAAGTAATTGTTATATATTTTGATCTTAAATTTTGAGTTTAGGTTTTTTTTTTTTTTTTTTATTTGGACACATGTTATGAATGATATTGTGCTTTAAGATAAAATTACCCTTAACAATGTTACAATTAACTAACGTGTATTAACAAAGAAATTAATAAAAGAAAAAGGTGTATCCAGAGAATATTCGGAGGACACATGTTTTGGGCTTTTAGATTCACTTTTGATGGCATTTGTGCATCCAAAGCCTAAAATTTGACCTTTAAATTGTATTATATAAAAGGACATTCAAATCAAATGTAAAATATGCAAAGATGTTATCATTTGATTAACTGTTCAAGGAGTATTATTAAGGCTTTTGTCTTCTTTTTTCCTCTAATTTTTATCAATTGTTTTTTAGAGAATGAAAGTATGTAAAGTTAAAGAATTGTTTTGTTATTTGCAAATCTTTGTATATGTAAAAGCTGGGTTGAAAGTGAGGGATTTTGGGAGGGTAGCCATCTACTTTTTTTAAAGTTAGGATGGACTTTCTCTTTTCTCAATGCATTGGAGGAATTTCAAATTTTACTTTATTTTTCATCATTTCTAATTTGCTACAAGATCACCGATGACAGCGGGTCGGATCTGGACTGGTTTGGTCAAATTCAAATTCGAACCCGTATTATTTGTTGAGATCCAAACTCATCCGTAAAATTATGCAAAATTGTACCCCCATAATTTTGCAGGTTTACAGGTTTGGGCTTGCACACGCGGGTTCAAACTTGCAAAATAAAAAAAAATAAAAATAAAATGCGTTTAAATTTAAATAATTATTAATTTGGTCTTTAATTTTAGAGAATCATCAATTTTTTAATACAGTTTCGTTTATTGGTATTCTTGGACTCTAACTTTCTAGAAATGTATCAATTTGGTCATTTTGTGAGTCAACCGTTAGTTAAACTTAACGGTTTCAGGAATATTTTTATTATTAAACTTATCAATGGGTCAACAGTAAATTTTTTGGTAAAATAATATATCTACCCCTGGTTAAAAATTTAAAATAAAATAAATTTAAAAATTATAAAAATTAATTGGATCTCCATCGTTCATCAAGATTGATAGACGATGGAGATTATATTGAAATTTAAAAAAAAAATTAAAAATTGGAAATCAAATTTTTTTTTTAATTTTTTTTTTGGTTATTTTTGGTGGAGATCCAGATTGGATAGACAGTGAAGATTCAATCTGGATTCCAACAAGAACAAAAAAAAAATGGAGAAACTCGAATTTTCGAAGACGAACCCATATTTATGGGTTCGTCAACGAAGACAAACCTAGATTTCTGGGTTTGTCAACATAGGAGACCTTTGATCTCCGACTATGGAGACTAGGTCTCCATCGCCGGAGACCGGGTTTCCATTGCTGGAGATGCTTGTGTTTTTTTAATTTTTTGTTTTTGCTGAACAACAAAAAACAAATTAAAAAAAATATTTGATTTTCACTTTTCAATTTTTTTTTAAAAAATCCAACTTAATTTTAAATGTCTATCAATCTTGATAGACGGTGGAGATCTATTTAAAAAAAAATTTAAATTTTATTTTTTAAATATTAATATGAAATGACCATATTACCCTTCTGATTATTAATAATCTTTTTAAAAATTTGAGGTTAAAATTATAATTTTGACTCATTTAAATATAGTCAAGGGCAAATCAGTCTTTTTATCAATTCTGTTAGGTTTGATAGTTAGAAAATTAGTCAAAGGGGCTAGAATGATACATTTCTAGAAAGTTGGGGCCCAAGGATACCAATAAACGAAATTGCGTTAAAAAATTGATAACTCCCCAAAAGTCAAGGATCAAATTGATAATTGCCCTTTAAATTTTTATATTTTATATTTTAAATTTTAAATTTTCATTTATTTCTTAATTTTTTAAAATTTTTTTATGTTTTTTTTTAAATTGTGCTTATAATCTCCACCGTAATTATATTTTTAACTATTTTTTTTTATAGAGATGACGGTGGAGATCCATATCTTTATTTTTAGTTTTTTAATTATTTTATATTTGATCTCTACCGTTCATCATATGTGGACGATAGAAATTTATTAATATTATAAATTAAAATATTTTAATTTAATATTTTTAAGTATTTACCTTTATATCACTAGTGCCTAACATTTTTTAATAGAAAAGTTAACTTTTAATGATATTTTGGTAATTAAACTGACGGTAAGAGAACAATTGACTATAAAATGATACTACGTAGAGAATTTTGACCATAAAATAAATTATGAGGAATTTTGACTAATATACCAAATTAGAGAGAGATTTTAATAATATTTCTAATAGAAAAATTAACTGTTAAGAATATTTTAGTAATTAAAACTAACGATATGAAAGAATTTAATTATAAAATAAAATTATGAAATTGTTTTACTATAAATAAAATTAGAGAAGAAATTTTGATTATTACATTATAGGTTTTAATAATATCTCTAAACTTTATTACACATGCATTTTGCACACCATGTGTAATCATATGATTCACGAAGGATGTGGAACAAAATGAAGTGCGGTATATGATGGAGTGCCAGTTGGTCAATACAACTTTGTTTTGAGTTATCATGAGAGCATGACTGAAGATTATCCGATTATTGATTGGATTAGACATCCCTAACCGGCAGGCCCCCACACCTTTGCCCGTAAAAATAATAATTAAATAAAGAGTAAATAACAATTAATCCCTTAAAATTTAATAATTTACAAATAAAATTAATTTTTTAATTTATTAATAAAAATCTCACTTATTATTAGTTAAATTATATTTAATTTAATAATTAATTATATTTAACTGTTAAAAAGATTAAAATATCTTTAAATAATATATAAAATTACTAATATTTATTAAATAAAAAAACTATAAAAAATAATTAAAAAGATAAAATAAATAGTAAAAAATTTTAATTTTTTTTATTTAATTAATATTAGTAATTATATATATTATTTGAGAGAATTTTAGACTTTTTGACAGTCAAACATGATCAACTTTTAAATTGTATGGAATTTGACTAATGGTGGGGAGATTTTTATCAATAATTTTAAAGGTTGATTTCAATTATAGATAAATAAACCTCAGGGGTCTAGCTGTTATTTACACAAATTAAAAGTTGAAAACAGCGGGGTGGGGGTGGTGGTGCCTTCAAATGGACAGAGACATTGGCGAACAACACTTGGCATCTGTCTTAAACTTGTATCCTCTCTCTTTGCCGTTGAGTTTACGTTTGTTTGCCCTCCTCCGTTTCCTGTCAACCTTGTCCTTGAAGTTTCCTCTCCTCTTCACTCTCTTGTCTCTGCGTCTCTGCGTTTACCGTTGACAAATTCCCCCAATATATTCACCATTTCAAATCCAATCCAAAAAACAAAAGAGATAGACAAATGCTCTGATCAACCTCAATTTTTATTCAATGAGCGACTCTCCCAGCTCCTCCACATCTGATTCCTCTTCAATGGCCTCTGTCCATCAGGTATTCCATTCACTCTCTCATTTCTCTTCCATTTTTGAGTTTTATTCTTGATTGTCAGTCAGTCACTTTTTTTTTATTTTTACCTAATCACTGAATTTGGATTTTCTTGTCTAATGCATACATTGTTTCTTAAATCAATTCAACGCTATGTGATCATTACATTTCTGGACATTTACGTCTTAAACAAATTTAGTTCCATTCAATTTTGTGGCCATGACTTTACTTGAATACGGATCTCCTGGATTTTTTTTCTTTTAAGCTTAATATTACTATTATGATATCTTTAGTTCAATTTACTGTCTTTGTAAGCCATTCCTTTGTCCAATTCATATTCGAAAGGCCTTAAATTTCTTGTTGGATTTCATATTTTTTAATTAGTGGGATGAATTCTTGTTCTATTAAGATGTGTGCAGTATAATTGTGAAAGCGTCTGATCTGAATTTGATTTTTGATTTTTTTCTTTTTTATTTGTTTGTGTTTACTTTTAGACCGTTCGGAGGAGTCAACGAAATACAGATAGTAGTCAAGTGGTCGCATCTGAGTCACGTCATTGGCGAGATGTTTTCTGGTTAGGAATATTTATAATTCATTTAGCAGGTTTAGGATTTGTACTTGCGGTTCTTGGAATCAATAGGTTTAAGATATCAGATAGGCTTAATATCGATAGATACACTCAAGGGCTATGGGAGAATAGCCATGGATTGACTGAGACTTACTGGCCAAAGTATGCGCTTGCTGGTGGGGTTGGGACCATCCTTGGATGGATTTGGCTGTTGTTACTCGGTTCTCATGTGAACCAGATGATGAAGGTTTCGGTGCATATTTTGACTACTTATCTTGCCGTGATCAGCGTGCTGTGTTTTTGGTGTAATCAGTTTTTCTGGGGTGTTGCTTTTGCAATTGCTGCTGCATTACAGTTCTTGTATGTTATGTCAGTAATTGACAGGTATGAACTTGAAATGCTTTTCATATATCAGTTTTCAATTTTGTCTTAAAGTTGGAATTTTGTTAAAAGTGAAAGGTGTATTGTGGGATTTATTGTCATAGGATATATTTTAGGCATTCACATAAAATTTTCCGTTTTTGTATCATTCTTTGGTCCGTTTACTATTCACATTTTCATTAGTATAGGTAACACTGTACATTTATTTTCCAAATTCTTATCCTTTAATTCATTGCAATATCTTAAAAATTTATTGCAATATTTTCCATTCTGCTATTTTTCTTTACATAATCTAGATGTCTTATTTCATCTTATGATAGTCATATGTGGTTTTCTCCAATCTCAACATCATTGCAATTTTGCCATGATGAAATGCCCTATTGGTCTATTCTAGAGTCTATGCCAATAAAATTGTAATGCATCCATAGCTAATACATCGATATACGTGTCTGATGTATATTTTTAATACAGTTAGAAGTGGATATATCAGAATTGGAATTACCAGATCCTTTGAAGTCTTCTCTGACTACATATTATTCTTCCATAGACTTCCATTTACCATGCTGGTGCTGCAAAAAGCAGCGAAGATGGTGTGGAGTCTTCCAGAAGTTATGAGAGTAGCATATGCATTTATGCTAGTCATGCTTTTATGGATGGCACTATGGTCCTTTGGGGCGGCTGGTGTTGTGGCTTCGAGCATGGGTGATGGTGGACGCTGGTGGCTTCTTGTGGTGAGCTGGAAAGTTTTGTATTTTATTTCCATCTGTCATTACTGCAATGAGAATTGCAGTAAACTAGTGTTAGAGCATGTCCTTTTAGTACTGACACCAGATATGCTGCCATCAATGATGCAGGTTCTCTCTGTAAGCTTATTTTGGACAGGTGCAGTACTTTGTAATACAGTGCATGTGATAGTGTCTGGAATGGTGTTTCTTGTTCTCATTCATGATGGTCGAGAGTCATCATCAATGCCTCCCAAACCACTGATGAAGTCTCTACAGTATGCTCTGACAACATCTCTGGGCAGCATTTGCTATGGATCACTCTTCACAGCTGCTATTCGAACTCTCAGATGGGAGGTCTGAGTACCAACATTTTGCTTTATCAATCTTAATGTGAAGATTGCATGTAAATTTTTTTTCTTTGTCTCTTTAATCCTTTCAGTTTTAATTTAATTTCAAAAATACATTTCAGATCAGGGGAGTCAGGTCAAAGATTGGCAAGAATGAGTGTTTGCTTTGCTGTGTTGATTTTCTGTTCAATCTTGTGGAAACTCTTGTTCGGTTCTTCAACAAGTATGCATATGTCCAGGTAGTTTAATTTAATTCTTTTTATCTATCTCTTACTTCCCTGTTGGTAACCTCTCTTACATATATGACCTATTTACAAGAACCTGTTCATAAAGTTTCATTGGAAATTTATCTATTTGGACTCTTTTAGTAACGATAGAAGAATTATGATATCATGAATTTGAGGCTCTTATGTTTTACACAAGTTCATCAACTTAATATCATTTTCTATCATCTTTGTGTCTTCCCTCTTTAGGGGACTGAGGCTTGCATCCGGATGAAATATTGAACCTTGCTGCACGTTCTTATTCTTTAGGACTGTACCGTTGTCTGATTTGGAATTAGCTCTTGAGTGGTGAAAATAATATTTGGTACTAGTGCATTGTGTGCTCCAATTCATTGAGCTAGTTTAAAGGAAAGATGATAAATTGAAACCATAAAATCACCAGACTTATACTTTTTTACCATTTTAATATAAAAGCTTAGAAGATAACCTACAGTCGTCCACTCTTAGGGCCTAGTGATTTTCGTTTAATGAGAAAAATTCTATATGATTGATAAGCTAAAATGGATGGGAATTGGAAAGCATAGCTTTAGATGGTAAATTTGGTCATATTGACAGAGACTGAAAAACTGGCCTGTACTAATTTAAGATTTTCCAGCTCAAAGCTAATGAAAAGGAAAAATGCAGGTGTTAGGTTAGGCTACCTTAATCATACATGCTCTTTTATGTGGGGATAATTTTGTCCAAAATATCTTATATTTAATTGATATTTTGTAGAAGTTTTACTTTTGGGTCTCTTAGAGATAAAAATTTGTTTTGAGGGTTTTCCAAACATAGTGGTAATTTTTGTCAGTTTCTTCAGATTGGAGAATGTTATAGAGGTTTTTCTTAATATTCCTTTAATTAAATAATTGGTAGCAGTAATATAACTTACATTAACATAATAAAATTAAGGCTTCAAATTATAATTAGCTCTCAAATTAGTGGAAATTCAAAATAATCACTCATGGAAATTTTGTTTTTTTAGCCAAAAAATTTGTTTTTGGATAAAAATTCCCTTAAAATTTAGTAACTCACACCATCACAAAAAATTGACTTAACTTGCAACTTTTGATTATTTTTTGCTTAAAATCATGATTTTATGTAATAATATGTGAAGATTTCTGAATTGAAGATTTCTGAATTTTCTATTTTTCTTTACTGACTATAAGCATGAATATATACACAAAGAGAGGGAACACAATCCCTTAGAAGTAGGGATTGGATCTAACAACCATTGACAAAACTAATTAACAAGCTAACAACTATTGACTAATCTATATTCTAGAATGCTAACAACTATTGACTAATCTATATTCTAGAATACAGAATTCAACACCCCCCCTCAAGCTGGGCAGTACATGTTGATCATACCCAGCTTGGAACACAATCCTTCGAAAGATGCTCTAGGTAGAGCCTTAGTAAACACATCAGCTGTCTGAGAATTGGTAGGAGTGTAACTTATCTTGACAGACCCTGCTTTTAACTTTTCTTTGATAAAATGCCGGTCTATCTCCACATGTTTTGTTCTGTCGTGGTGCACTGGATTCTTTGCGATGCTAATAGTGGCTTGATTATCGCACAACAGTTCCATTGGCTTAACCATAGGAACTTTGAGTTCATTTAGTAGTCTTTGCAACCAAATTCCCTCACAAATTCCATGAGCCATTGCTCGAAATTCCGCTTCAGCACTGCTCGAGAGACCACAGACTGTTTCTTGCTCCGCCAAGTGACCAAATTACCCCAAACATAGGAACAATACCCAGATGTAGACCTTCTGTCTACCACTGAACTAGCCCAATCTGTATCTGTGAAGATTCTAACACCTCTATCGTCACTTTTCTTGAAACATATGCCTTGTCCTGGTGTCATCTTCAAATACCTTAGAATTCTCAAAACTGCTCCCATATGTTCTTCATTCGGACTGTTCATGAATTGACTAACGGTGCTCACCGGGAATGCAATATCCGGTCTGGTATGGGATAAATAGATCAGTTTCCCCACCAACCGTTGATACCTTCCTTTGTCTACAGGTGGACTTTCTTCTATGAGACCCAACTTCGTCGTATAGTCCATAGGTGTATCAGCCGGCTTACATTCTGTCATCCCAGTTTCTTTGAGAAGATCCAGGATGTATTTCCTCTGATTTATGCAAATCCCCGCTTTCGATCTTGCAACTTCCATTCCTAAGAAGTATTTCATGCTTCCTAGATCCTTGATTTCAAATTCCTTGGCTAGAAAGGATTTTAACTTATGAATTTCCTCCTCACTGTTACCTGTCATAATCATATCATCCACATACACAATGAGTATAGTAATAACACTTGTGGCATGATGAACAAACAAGGTATGGTCAGCTTGACATTGAGTATAACCAAACCCTTTCACGGCTCTCGTGAACCTTTCAAACCATGCTCTGGGAGACTGTTTCAACCCATACAGAGATTTTTTTAACTTACAGACTTTGTCCCCATATGCATTTTCTAAGCCTGGAGGGCCTTCCATATAAACTTCCTCTGCCAATTCTCCATTCAGGAAAGCGTTCTTCACATCCATTTGGTGAAGCTTCCAGTTGAGATTAACTGCTAGGGAAAGAAGAACTCTGATTGTATTCAGTTTAGCAACTGGAGCAAAGGTATCCTCGTAATCGATCCCATAGGTCTGTGTAAAACCCTTTGCCACCAATCTAGCCTTGTAGCGTTCTACACTGCCATCTGCTTTATGCTTTACTGTGAAAACCCATTTGCATCCTACAGCCTTTTTACCCTTTGGCAATTCTGTGATATCCCAGGTTTTATTTTTCTGAAGTGCTCCTAATTCTTCCATAATTGCATTTTTCCACTCTGGAATTGACATAGCCTCTTGAATGTTTACTGGAACAGACACTTGAGAAATATTGTGAGCAAAAATTTTGTAACTAGATGAAAGGCCCTCATAGGATATATACTTACTCAAAGGGTAAAGAGGTCTCTCTCTGCACTTTCTTATCGGTTTCCTTAGGGCGATAGGTATTTCAGTATCTGAAGGAACTTCCTCACTGGTCTGGTTAGTATCTTGGCCGGTGCTAGGATCACTCAAGGGTTCATTATTGGAATCGGGTATGTGGACTGATTCCAGTTGAGATTCTTGGTCATGCAGAGGTACAATCTTGTCTGGTCCATCTTCATTTTCTTTCGGCTTCCTCGAATATACAATAGGTTCTGCTTGGAACTTACTTGTCAATTCTGGATAAATAGGAGATACGTTTGACTCAAAAAGAGGAATTTCATGCACATTAGGAAGATGAGACTCACTGTTAGGTCCGGATGAACTTTTATGGAAAACATGACTATGACTATGACTCTGATCTAAAACCTGAAATTCATTCTCACTCCCCCCTTGAATTTGAGTTTGAGGAAAGAAAGGTTGATCTTCAACAAAGGTAACATCCAAAGAAATATGAATTTTTCTGGTGTTTGGGTTGTAGCATCGATATCCTTTTTGAGTAGGAGAATAACCCAAAAATAAACACCTAACAGCTCTAGGATCAAGTTTACCCCTGTAATGAGGTTGAACATGTACAAACACTGTACAACCGAAGACACGGAGAGGAATGGTTGATATAAGTTGGGTATGAGGATAAGTTTCAAGTAGGGTTTGACACGGAGTTCTAAAGTGTAATACTCTTGAGGGTTGTCTATTAATAAGATGTACAGCGGTGAGGACGGCTGCACCCCAAAAATGACTTGGCACCCTCATACAGAACAACAGGGATCTAGTTACCTCTAATAGGTGGCGGTTTTTTCTTTCAGAAATACCGTTTTGTTGAGGTGTGTCTACACATGTGGTCTGGTGGACAATCCCTTCACTACAAAGATACTCTCTCAACCCTTGGTTTACAAACTCTCTTCCATTATCAGATCTGAACACTTGAATTTTTGTTTGAAACTGATTTTTGATCAATGAATGAAAATTTTTGAAGATATTGGTGACTTCAGACTTTTCTTTCATGAGAAAGACCCATGTGACTCTGGTATGATCATCAATAAATGTGACAAACCATTTTGCACCAGTGATATTAGGGACTCTAGAAGGGCCCCAAACATCACTGTGAATTAAAGCAAATGGTTTGGAGGCTTTATAGCTATTAGGATGATACACAGAACGAGTATGTTTGGACAACTCACAGAAATCACAATGAAAATCTTTTGAACTTTTATTAATAAATAAGTCAGGAAACAATTTCTCTAGATACAGGAAACTAGGATGTCCTAACCTATAGTGCCAAAGCAGAACAATACTCTCTTTATTTGACTTAGACATAGACTTAGACATTGACTCAAGAGAAAAAGTTTTGGACTCGGCAGAATGACCTTGTATACCCTTAGAAGCTTCAGCCTTGATGACATAGAGACCAGATTGTATCTCAGCAGTTCCAATCGTCTTCCCCGAAATCATGTCCTGAAATACACAATAAGTGGGGAAAAATTTAGTCACACATTTTTCAGCAGAAGTGAGTTTGGATATGGAAAGAAGGTTACAATCTAAATTTGGAACATATAACACAGACTGCAGGGTTAGAGTTTTTGAAAGAATAACAGAACCACACCCTGTGACTTTGGACAAAGAACCATCTGCAATTTTGACATTATAGTTACCTTGACATTGCTCAAAAGTACTAAACACCCTAGCATCACCTGTCATGTGATCAGTTGCACCTGAATCCACAATCCAAGGACCTGGGACCTCCTTGTTCACATTCAAGGCAGTGGAGAAGGTACCTTTAGTAGCAATAGATCCGGCACCAACCACTGAGGCATTTAAACCCGAAATCATTTTCTGCAGTTGATTCAATTGCTCCTGAATGTGTACAACTGAATCTGTTTCAACACCTTCATTCCCACTGGCCATGTAACCTTTTGTATCTCTGTCCCCACTGTTCTTAAATTGCCCATCAACAGGTTTTCCGTGAAGTTTCCAACATTTATCCTTGAAATGACCTGGCCGTTTGCAATGCTCACACCATGGTCGCTTCCTAGGCTGGTTGAACTTCCCTCCATGGATAGCCAAGGCGCTACCATCTGGTTGTGTACTGATGCTGTTAGAGCCGAGCATTACCTTCCTTCTGCTTTCTTCACGCACCACCTCAGAAACAGTCTCTCGGAGAGTAGGTAATGGTTTGATTGCCATAATTCGTCCTCTCACATCATCAAGTGTACGATTCAGCCCTAACAGGAACTTGAAAATTCGCTTTTTCTCAATGCTTTTCCTGTGTGTGGCCTCATCTCTTGGATTGGTGAAAACTTCTTTCTCAAATATGTCTACCTGCTGCCATAATCTAGAGAGTTTCGTGTAGTATTGAGTGACCGAATCATCACCTTGACACAGATCATGTAGGATTCCTTCAACCGCAAACAACTCAGCTGTGTTATCATGAGTAGAAAAAGTCTCCTGTACTGCATCCCATATCTCCTTTGCTGTGTCATACAACAGAAAGTTTTCACTGATGTCGGCATTCATTGAGTTTAGCAACCATGACATTACCAAGTTATTTTCAGTCTTCCACTGGCGATATCTTTTGTCTGCCTTGGTCGGTTCTTGTATCTCCCCAGTCAGGTATTCATCTTTTCCTTTCCCGCTAATGGAGATAAGGATTGATTTGGACCATTGAAGGTAATTTTTACCAGTCAATTTGTGACCGGATATGATGAATTGAGAAGATGTGTGGTCAACTCCTCCCCCTCCATTGTTATTCGAGTTGACTGGGTCAGAACCAGAGGCGACTTCTGAAGAGGATGCGTCAGACATGCCTAATGCTTGCGAATGAAAAGGGTACAGGGTTGCTGTAAAGGGCAGAAAAAAATAATAATTTTTTTTTTTTTTGGCAATCACTGCAATTTAAATAAATTAGGGACAGAAACCGTAATTTAAATAAATTAGGGGCAGGAGCTGCAATTCAAACAAATCAGGAATTATATTGTAATCTGGCAACTGAAAAAACCACTGCCAATTCCAAGGGGCTGCTGGAATGAGCAGCTGCGAAAGAGAAGCTACGGCGGCGAAAAAAAAAATGAAGAACAGCGGCGGAGATACAAGAACAGTGGACTGGCGTCGCAAGCTTCGAACGCCTAGGGAGCTGCGAAGCAACGTCGGTCGGAATGAGCAGCGAAGGGAGATGTGCGGCTGCTGGAATGAGCAGCGGCGAAATGGAAGACTGATTTCGGCCGGAATGAGCAGCGAAGGGGGATACAAGGGGCTGCTGGAAAGAGCAGCTGCGAAGTGGAACTTCCTCACTGATTTTTGGCCGAAAAAAAATAAATTAGAAACTGATTTAGGCTGGAAAATGCTCTGATACCATGAAGATTTCTGAATTGAAGATTTCTGAATTTTCTATTTTTCTTTACTGACTATAAGCATGAATATATACACAAAGAGAGGGAACACAATCCCTTAGAAGTAGGGATTGGATCTAACAACCATTGACAAAACTAATTAACAAGCTAACAACTATTGACTAATCTATATTCTAGAATGCTAACAACTATTGACTAATCTATATTCTAGAATACAGAATTCAACAATATGTTTTTAACATGTTGGATTTGCTAGTTTTACAGATTAATTTGCTTGATTTGGTTTATTAAATGTTTCCAATGACATTACTCGCTAATTTTCAGCGTGTAATTATTTTTAATTTTAACGTGTAATCATTAGTTTGTTCTCAGCGTGATGAAAAACACTTTCGAAAGATTTTTGAAGGGGCAAATGGTTTCGAGTTTGTGCCCATTATATATTATTGGAATCGTCTTGACGAGAAGAACAAAGTTTAATAAATGCTTACTTCTTAATAATGCTTAGAGAGAGAAAGAGAAGATAGAGAAGAGAGAGAAACTTAGTGGAGGGAGGGAAAAAGGTTAAAACATAGATTAGGGGTATTTTGGCCAAGTCAGTGGCTAAAGTTGACAAAAAAAGAAAAGTTATTGAGATTTGATAAAATTTAATCTGATAATAGGTCTATAGGTGAAATTTCTTTCGTTTGACCATCATTAACCATAGTTAATCTCAACTATAAGTTATTATAAATTGAGTTTAACTAAATCTAGAATAGAGTATCATTTTCACACAAAAACATTTGGTATATGTCTTGGAAATTTGTGTGCTACTATGTTTCCATTTTTAGTCTAATCAAAATAAAACACACCGAGACCATGCTTTGTTCGTTTATTAACTTAAAGCATAGAACAAGAGTCTTCAAATGTTATGCTTTCTGTCCACAATGTTTAACAATACATATGGTGATTTAAGACCAACGTTAAGCTGTCAGGAAAGGGCCCAACTAATGATATAAGGCTCTAACACACCCCCTCACGTGTAAGGCCGATGGGCTTGCCACGTGGAAAATACATATTCAAACTCAGAACAAATTTAGAAACAAATGCAAATGCAATCACGTGGGGGGATTCGAACCTAGGACTCCTGGGTCAAACCAAGCTCTGATACCATGTCAGTAACCGACAGACCTAAAAGCTTAAGCTGTCAGGAAATGGCCCAATTAATGATATAAGGCTTTCTAACAATTCTTTCTTTTCGAATTTTCAGTGAAAACCCCATTTCCCAGGGATGAGGATGTTGAATCATTAGCTTGGTCCTGAAAATGGTGGCTAGTTGATGGAGTTTTGGAGAGTGTTGTTTATTCAATAAGTGGGTGGTAATATTGAGAAATTTGTCATAAGCAAATGGGTGGGGGTGAAAATCATTAGCACATCTTCTTCCACTGAGTTTGGAAAAGAACCATGTTGTTTTCTACTTATCAATGGTATACATACACACATACTACATAATATAATTGTTTTCGTTTTTTAGTTGCTGCCATGGTCATTTATATTTGGTATTGGCAGTGCTATACACTTTAGATTATTTTATCGTATATTAAAATTAGATTTGACCGGAATATGAACATCTGATTAAAAGAAATAGATTCTGAAATATGAACGAAATAAAAGTTGAGATATAATAATCATTCATTTAAATCAGAAAGTAGAAATGTTAGATTCTTTGAGTAATGGTCTATATCAAATCATATTTCTTGGTGGGATGAATCAGTTTTCTGTTCTTGTCCTGTTTAAGATGTTTGGCTTCACATTAGAGTAGCTGTAACTTAAGTTTTAGGCTTGAACTTCTTTATGTTTCTCTGAAATGATAAATCTCTTTCCATTAGTTCTTCTGCACCTCTAATTGCTTAAATAGTGTTTGATACATTGTTCAGATGTTATGATGCTATATGGGCTGAACCTAAAACAAGTCTCATTTCCTAGACTGGTGCTACCTCTAACTCCTACTAAATGCATCGTACACATCAATGTCTAAATTCCTGTTTCATTAAGTGATAATTTTTATGTTATTATGATTTGTCATACGACTTTCTTTTTGTTCCTCGGGTTTTATGATGCCATATACATTTCCACTTGTTCTGCTGGGATGATGGATGATACATTGCAGGGAAGAAATTACTCTTTGAAGGCTATGGTGTTTGATCTTGTGCTTTTTAATAGTTTATCTAGTAATTGCCTATTGTCATTTCTAGAATTTACAACCTGTGTTCTCTTCAGATAGCTGTTTATGGCAAAGGTTTTAATCGGTCAGCAAGGGATGCCTGGGAGTTATTCCAGTCAACCGGGGTTGAAGCTCTTGTTGCCTATGATTGTTCAGGTGCTGTTCTACTGATGGGCACTCTCTTGGGTGGGCTTATCACTGGAACTTGTGCTGGGGTTTGGACGTATATCCAATGGAAAGATAGAGTTATCATGGTGGGGTCCACTGCAATGTTGATGGGAATGGTCCTGGTATGTTCTCTATCTTGAAAAATGTTTTCTCATATTTGTGTTTCTAATTGCTTGCTAAAACTTATAGTTAATTGAGTAGTTCTCTTGTAATTTGTTTTTTCTCCTCGCTATTATATTATTTTTCTTTTCTACAATAGAATTTTTTTTTGAGCTATTACAATTAATTCGAGATTTAGGGGAGGGGGACACGACTCGAAATCACAACCATGGGTTGTAAGTGTGAGGGACATAACACTGGGCTAACCTCATCTTGTCTACAATGGGCTTTCTTGGATGGGCAGTAAAGGGGGTTTTACAAATCTTGACCATTCTAAAATGGTGTTTCATGATTAGTAGGCCAATGATGTGGCTGCTTTATTGTGATTATAGAAATAGCAGCATTAAGAGACAATTTTACACTTCCAATTCTTATGCTTTTTTCTTCTTCCGAGAGCAAAAGTTCCTCTTGTCAGCTGCATATCCCATTTCTTGATTGTCTTTTCACTCCCAGCTCTCTTGAATTTTGGATTGGTAGAATATATCTTCATTTCATGTTTATAAAGCAAGAGGTTGATTTATTAATACACTTTCTGTTTTCGGCATCTGTAGTGACTGTTTTCTTAGTCGGCATTTCATTATATTTTCATCTTCCATATTGAACCATTGTTTATGATAAATTACTAGTGATTTTAAAACCCTCAGGGTTTGTTGAGCAGTTAGGCTAGTGGTTTAATCCCAAAAGGTTTGAGGGTCGATTCTTTAGGACCACCTATTTGGCAAAATGCTGATTTTCCTGTTTCCCAAAGATTGTAAGGTTTGGTTAGGACCCCAATTTTGAACTAAAGTCTGTGAACAGGTTTAGGAGCTTTCTAGTTATCAAATTGAAAAATAAAGGTTACATGAGTTCTGCGTCAATATTAATTGCAGAACCGATCTGTCACCCACTCGATTTTGGTAAACACAGGTTGTTTCTGGAAGAGAGGAAAATTAGAGGGGGTGGACCAGGGTTTCTAGTCGTATAAGTATGTATATATAAAACAAGAAAGTGGGTCTCAAATTGTGGAGTTGATGTAGAAGAATATGGTCAAGCCAGCCATCTGTTGACCACAAAATATAGCAGTATTACTCCAATCTTCTTATCACCTATTACTCTGATGTAAATATTAACCAAAATTATAATTTCATGTGCTGATTTGGTAAGCAACCATTTTAGAACTTTTTGCAGGCTAAAATCTTTTCCTGACCATTATTGATACTGGAATAAAGTCCTATCCTTTGATTTCGTGATAAAAATGACAGATTTTGTTTAAATTAGGGTACTTGATCACGAGCACTACTGAAGATATGCTTGGTTTCAGGTTGGAATTGCAATGGTTGTGGTGGAAAGTGCCGTTACATCCATGTATATTTGTTATGCGGAAGACCCCTTGCTGATTCATAGATGGGATGCTGAATTCTTCAACCAGATATCTGAGACACTACACCAGCGTCTTCAGTATAGAAGTGCTCGAGCCAGGGAAGTATTAACCCACAATCAGCTTGATGGCCACATACAAGAAACATTATCTGTTTAAATTGTTTCTAATGTTTTACAAAATGAATATGATATGTAATTGCTTGTGCTTCAAATTGTTTATCCAAGGGAATTCTTTCCTATTTGGTGGTTATATATTGATGTTGGTGTGGTGTCTATTTATAGAGATGTTGGTGGCTATATTAATGTAGAGCTCGAGGAGAATAAGAAATCCAATCAGGCTTGCATAGGTGGCAATGATTTTAAATTTTGGGGCCTTTGATGCTTGAAATGGGATATGATTATTTTATAGGATTTAAGTCACATTAATGTTTTCCGTCCGACATTGAACAATGCTGTATTTGACTAAATATTGATGGTAAATTGAAATTTGGATGATATGTTTATATTTTTTTTATTAAAAATTGAATATAAATGATAAGTTATTTATTTTTTTAAGTTATAAATATTTGAAAATAAATTCTTTTATATGTATGCTTTTTTTTTATATATTTTTTAGAACTTTTTAAATGGTGGAGATTCATTTTAAATCGGTTATATATATATATATATATATATATATAATTTTAAAATAATAAAATAAAGGAAAATAACTTTATTACTATTATGATTACTAATTAACTATTAACTTTAATGGTACTGATTAAGTGTATTTTATTGTAAATTACGTAAAAGTACAGATTCGTTACACTTCTTCCAAATATCAGGTGCTCCAATTACAATTGATCCTTTATTATTTTGTGGTTAAACGAGAATGTCAACAACAACAACCAAAAAAAAAAGTTGTAAGTCTGAGTTAGAGGGTCCCTACGTTTTGAAAAATTATTAGTTTTTTAAACAAGTTATGGTTAATGGTACACTTGGTCTTTAATTTTTAGAAAATGTATCAATTTGGTCCCTCTGATTAAATTTCTGTTAGTCAACCTTGATAAAATTGATAAAAAGACCGTTTTGCCCTTAATACTATTTAAATGAGTTAAATGACAATTTTAACCTTAAAATTTTAAAATAATTATTAATAAATAGAAGGGTAATATGGTCATTTTATTTAAATATTTAAAAATAATATTTAAAATATATATTTTTAATAGATCTTTACCGTCCATCAATTTTGATGAACGGTAAAGATTATATTAAATTTTTTTAAAAAAATTAAAGTGAATATAATTTTTTTTTAAAAAAAATTGAAAATGAACTCTAAAAATAAATAAATTAAAGTTTGAAAGGGGGATCCACCGTCCATAATCTAATGGACGGTGGAGATCCAATCTGGATCTCCACCAAAAAAAAAAAATGAAGAAACTTGCTGGAGATCCAGCCATGGCTGGATCTCCAGCGACAAACCCAGAAGGGTTCGTCAACGAAGACGAACCCATCTAGGTTCGTCAACGATCTGGGTTCGCCTTTGAAGGCGAACCCAGATCTAGGTACTAAAAAAAAAAAAATTGAAGAACCCATTTTCTGGGTTCTTCGAAGAACCCAGAAAGGGTTCTCACAATTTTTTTTTTTTTTTTTAGTTCTATTTTTCAGATTCAATTTCCACCGTCCGCCAATTTTGATGGACGGTGGAGATCTATAGAAGATTATTTTGAAATTTTTAATTTTTTAATTTTTTTAATTTAATTTATTTTAAATTTTTAATTAGGGATAAATATGTCATTTTACTAAAAAATTACTGTTGAGTTATTGATAGGTTTAAAGACGAAAATACCTCTAGAATCGTTATGTTTGACTAACGGTTGACTAACAGAGGGATCAAATTGATACATTTTCTAAAAGTTAAGGACCAAGTGTATCATTAACCATAACTCGTTTAAAAAACTGATAATTCTCCAAAACTTAGGGACCAAAATGATAATCCTCCTTTGAGTTATATTCCTCCCTCCAAATATCGAATTAATTGTAATTGTTTTAAAATATATATATATATATATATATATATATATATATATATATATATCCGAACCAATTAGATATGTCAAATGGGTCGGGTCAAAGCGAATTAGGTCGTAATTTTAAGGCTTAACAGAGCTTGAGGGCTACAGATCGATTCTCAAAGTGGGCTTGCCTGCATGGGCTTGGCACAACTTTGGGCTTCAACTTGCGGGCCGGGCTCAAAACGAGTTGGGGCGGTCAGCCCATTTGACAGCTGGGACGATTTAAGCGAGGAAAAAAGAAGGGAAAGATGTTGTGTTGGTATTAACAGGGAAGAAGAAGGACAATGACATAATGAAATTTCAGAACAAAGAAAGAAACAAAAAAGTAATCTTACATAAACACCGGAGACGAGCCAGACCAAAGCTGCCACGTCACGAATGTACGATTGCCGTATAAGATGCGTCGTAATATTTTCCTTTTCCCTGCGTGTTTGGGTTGGCGGGTGCATCATAAATGAATTAAAAACAAAAATATATCTAAAAATTTAATACTCTATAATCTATATCTCTCTGCTACACGCTCTCTGCTTCTGCTTCTGCTGCTGCTGCTGCTCCTCCTGCCATTTGCCTTTATCTTCTTTTATAACCAAGTGGTTCCTTTCAAGCAAACTCTTATTTATAAATATTGCTTCATTAATTAAAAACCCCTCCAATCCATTTTTTGGAATGGGATTAAATTAAAGGTGACGACATCGCATCACCATCACATCATCTTTGGAGGAAGGCACTCTTCCCCATGCATAGACGTGTACAGTAGTCCATCTCCAGGATTCTGGAGCGATAAAAAAAGTAGTGTATATAGCTCTCTACCAGTCCACCACCACCACCACCACCACCACCACCACCACCGTCCACCAACGAATGAGACAGAGATAGATGTGCACTCAATTGTCTGCAGAAGAGAGTGAAACAGACGCTCTGCTGAAGGAGATTGAGAAATTTTGAAAAACTGTAAAAAAAAAAAAAAAAAAAATGTATTGGGAAACTAAAATCCCAAGTCAGAAGGGCAATAATAAAAAAGCTCAAATAAACAAAAGCAGCCGTACTGATACGCTATCTTCTTCAATAAAGATCCATCCAGATTTTCTCCACTTTTCTCCCCTTCTTCTCCAACATCTTTTTTTCTTTTTCTATTATGTTTATGTGTCTTTGTGTTGTGTATTGACAACCAACTGAACATAAACAACTTTTGGAAAAAAAAAAAAAAAAAAAAACTGAAGTTATGCAGAGCTTCAAATCACTTGTTCCTGCTAACCCTGAATTGTATTGTCACTCTTCCTTGTTTCTCCGGTACCACTTCCTTTCTCCCTTTTGCTACATGTGTTTCTTGATGACCATGTCAAGTGCATGCCTTTGATTACAAGTTACTAATGAGTTCTATATTATATATATAGTAAGTTTTGTTTGTTTGAGTTTGATGCTATTGTCTTATCTCTTTTTTTTTTTTTGAGTGAAAACAAAACAGAGGAGTAGATGAAAGTAGCCGAAACCAGACGCGTTTTGCGGATCTTGGAGAGCTTGAACAACCTTTTCACAACGATGCTGTTGATTTAAGCCCAAGTATTCTCTCTCTCTCTCTCTCTATATATATATATGTTTTTATTTATATCTCTAGAGGTTTCAGTTCCTCTAACCAATATCTTCTTTTTGTATTCCTTGTAGGCTCCATGTTCAGTTTAAAATCGAACAACGTCACTTTTGTTTCGAATAACTTACACTACAACACCTTGAGCTCGGTACTCATGTCTTCACCACCCACCTAACATGCTTGCGTTGCTTTGTTGGTAATTCCGGATTGATGTGGGTTTTGTTTTTATGAACAGAGCATTGGAATTGGATGTGCCACAGAGATAGTGGAGACAACAGGACCTGTGGGGTGTTTGGATACGGGGCAATTCATATCCCATAAGGGGACAACGATTGGTTCCTCGTTGGGAAACGGGCATATTGAGAACTGGGGTGAGTCAGTCATGGCTGACAACAGCCAACAGACTGACACTTCTACAGATATTGACACTGATGATAAAAACCAGGTTGCTTTTGTCTCTTCCATGATTTCTTTCCGTGTTATCTTTGTTTTATTTTTACCTCTACACTTATTCATATGGGAATCTTTGGGCTTAATGGTGGGTCATATTGCTAAATGAGAATCTACTGCCAATTCGCATCGCATTAGCATCATTTTTTTTCCTTTTTTTTTTTTGCATTAAACTTTTGGTACATGTTTTAGAATATCAGGAATTTCGTTTGGGGTGATAGTGGTTATGACTTTTGTTGGCTGATCATTATGGTGACTATTGCTAATTATGGAATATCGATCCTTTATTATTTGAAACTATATTTGATTATAGTATCACCATCCTATTTTGTATGGTAAAGGTGATCTTCAAACTAAAGTTAAAGGGACTGTTGGGAATAGATATGAGAATTCAAAAAATTGTTAAAGCATCTATCTGAGCTATTGCATCAATAGTCTCTTTAATCAAGAAAAATATGAAATGTGGATACGTTTAGTGAATTAATTTTTCAGTTGAGCTATCGTATTAGTAATCTTTATTGAGTTGGTAATCTCACGTGATAGAAATGAATTATAAATGGCTTCTTGATCGTGCTGTAGACTCATGGAGTTCAGCATGGGACCCTTGTAGTTGTGGATTCCATGGATCAATCCAAGGCAAAAGCTGGTGATCAGAAGGTTGTTATAATGATGTTTCCTTATGATATGTGGTTTAAGAATTGTTTTCGTGTTGGAAGGCTAATTCTAATGTTATGTGGTTACAATGTGGCAGGTACTTCGTAGGTTGGCTCAGAATCGAGAAGCTGCAAGGAAGAGTCGGCTGAGGAAGAAAGTAATGTTGCCTCTGCTAGTTTATTATATTTTATTTCCACATGGATGATTGACTTTATTTTACTATATTTCCTTGATTTTCCAACCTATACATCTTTTTGACATCTTCTCTTATTTAACAAGTGCTATTGTCGGTTAGGTCACACATATAAGTTTGAATATTATTGCAGTTACTATACTTGATAGTTCCTTGTACTTGAGATATTTTGTGAAATAAATTTTCTGTTTCCTTATCCTGTTGTCACATGTCTGTAGCACATTTTCAGCGAGTACAGTTACAGACCTTAAAACATTGAATTGTCTTCTTCAAGATTCCATCGTTTTTGTAATTTTTAAATTGTGATGTCTTTCTTCTTGTATGCGCTGATACTGTTGCCTAGTCCTTCTATAATATCTGTTCATTGGCAAGTAGATGACATTAGCAGCTTCTGCACAAATTGTTATTTGTTCTTGATTGCTAGTCCTTCATGTATCGATGATTTAGGATTGTCCTGCTCTTTGATCTGTGGTGAAACTGCAAACTAATATCAAGGTAAAAGTTTATAATGGATTTAAGCGGGTCAACTTACGGTCTAGCCAGAGAAAAAGGACAAAGATGTTTTGCTGCGAATTTCTTTGTTTTGGGCTTAAGCCCTAAAAAGTTGGTGATATTATATTGCAGTTAGGGTTCAACCAGGCACCTTCAGCTTCTTGTGTGCGCAATATAAGTATCAAAGCAAGAATATCTGTGCAGTGTTAGTTTATTGGTGTGCATCTGAATCCGCATTGTTACCTGCCACCTTGTATGTTTAGTTTTGATGCTTTATGTTAATAAATGAAGCATACTTGGATCATTTATAGGTTTTGGTTTTGGATAGGCATATGTCCAGCAGCTCGAGAATAGTCGTCTCAGGCTTTCACAACTAGAGCAGGAGCTTCAAAGAGCACGACAACAGGTGCTTTAATTATTATAATTATGATGATGATGATGATAATCATCATCATTATTGTCGTTATTAAGATTTCAATGATGGATTGGAGGAATTGGTTTCTGTTTTGTTTTCATGAAGAATAGACTTTGAAAATGGTTGAATTCTCTAATGGTAAAATTGAGTATCACATTTTTTAAGCAGGGTATTTTTATTACAACTGGATTATCAGGAGACCATGGCCATTCAGCAAGTGGAAATGGTAAGGATTTTATTATATTGTTGCAAGCTTTACATCATGTGTCAAATGGTAAAAAGGATATTCATTCCTATGAGTCAGAATCTAACCCTGAAAGTTTCAGTTTATAGTACTTGAGTTCAGAAAAAATTTAGATTTCTTGTAGTAATTATACATGCCCAAACTGTATTTGATTAAGTGGAGGTGCTGACTGATTGGTCAGTTACTTTGTTTACTAAATTGTGATCCTAGATTATGGATATGTATAACATGGAGCTAGGGATCTTAAATGGAAGAAAGCTTTTTGATAATTCTGAAATCTGATTTATCAGAAGTTAGTTATTAGCATCTTTTTAACCAAAGTCATTGATTTTCAGTGCAAAAGGCTGAAAATATGATGATAATGTGAATTTTACACTTCATAAATAATAGTTCTTAACAAGCACTGAACCCTGCTCCTAAGTGATAGTGAGGGAGACAGCTTATATAATTTAACCCAACTCTTATAGTGTATTCAGAATTCATGGTTGATTGTATAGATGCTTTGCATTGTTGACGGTTAGATATTTCATAACTCGATAAGTAATGTTTGTTTTAGCTCTAAACTGTTCTCAACTACATTATTGATTTGGAGTGTTTAGATGTGGTGTTTGATCATGTAGACTGTCGGTCTTGACAGCTACATTTGTAGATCTTTGCTTCAAATGTGGGATTTATGATTTAGATGGGTATGTAAAAATGTTCAGACTCAATACGTATTGCATAAAGGACATATTGCATAAAGGTAGAGTCCTTCACAGAACTGGTTTGAATTTGGCAGTAATGATTAGCTTTTCAATACAACTATTAACATGTCTGGTAAAAGTGCGATGTACTAGGGAGACATCTGGAATATCAAGAACTAGTTGAAGCCTAGACAGCAGAATGATCTTTACCTTAAATATTCCAGCGAGAGTTATTGGACAAAGGAAGTCTCTTTGCTCTGTTTACAATTTGAGCAGAGGAGCGAACAGCACAAATTTGCTGCGGAGATCAATGAAGTTGGTTTCATTAGAAGATGGTTAATGTCTGATCGTATATGCAAGTACAGAAGGAAAGATGTAGGGTGAGATGAAAGTAATAAAGAAAATGACTAAAGGAACTTTAACGTTTTCTGTGCATATGCTTCTTGTTTTATATTGTGAAAATTGCAGTGAGCCTATGGATATCAATTTGGACAATATCGGCAGCTCTTGTTATCCTTGATCAGTATATTCTTTGCTTACTGGCATGAATATGCTGAGGGGTTATAAATTATCTATTATTACTGTAGTAGCTTTCCTGATACTTATTGCCTCTTAGGAAGGCTACAAGATAATGCCTTGAACAATATTTTTTAGGTTACAGGCTTAAACCTGTGGAGAATATTTCCCATTCTAAAGAAAATGTCCTGATATTGTAATTAATCATTACTTCCAGGGGCCTTGGCATTTGACATGGACTATGCACGCTGGCTTGATGAACATCAAAGATTGATCAGTGACCTAAGATCAGCTGTAAACTCTCATATGGGTGATAATGAATTGCGCCTTCTGGTTGATGGTGTGATGGCACATTATGATGAACTATTCCAGCTGAAGAGCATTGGCACAAAGGCTGATGTATTTCACATGCTTTCTGGCATGTGGAAAACACCTGCTGAGAGGTGTTTCATGTGGCTGGGTGGTTTTCGTTCATCTGAACTTCTCAAGGTGAGCAATTGTTTGATGTTTTGGGCTCTATCTTCATTACCCCTTTTTGCATTGGCAAAAGGAACTACATGTTATGATTGATTCACCTAAACCCCGTTTCATTTTTGGAATTGTAGATACTAGGAAACCATCTAGAACCCTTGACAGATCAACAGTTGATGGGCATTTGTAATCTACAGCAGTCCTCCCAACAGGCCGAAGATGCCTTATCCCAAGGAATGGAAGCATTGCAACAATCTCTAGTAGACACACTCTCGTCCGCTTCTCTTGGCCCTTCTGGCACTGGAAATGTTGCTGACTACATGGGCCAAATGGCAATTGCTATGGGCAAGCTTGCCACACTAGAGAATTTCCTCCACCAGGTAAACTCAACCCCTCTTGTCTAGTGTACTTATTAATTGTTATTCAATAATAACCAGAGTTTTATTTTTAGGCTGACCTTCTCAGACAGCAAACGCTTCAACAAATGCATCGAATTTTGACCACTCGTCAAGCAGCACGTGCCCTTTTAGTCATAAATGATTATACTTCACGCCTTCGGGCACTCAGCTCCTTATGGTTAGCTCGTCCTAGAGAGTAGAGACTGATGTTATCTCGTTCCACTCAATTCTTCCTTGGAATTTTATCAATGCCTTTGCCAGAGTTTTCAGCTATTTCACCAATAACTTGGAATCCATTTAACGTGTCGGGACCATCAAAATGAGGAGGCTTCATGTTAGATAGTCCTCTAAGATAGCACCGATTTTGTTGCTGCTTTTGTATTTATTAATGGACTTAGCCACTTAGGTAAGGTGCTGCACCGATGCATAGTGGTCTCCAGGATGTCAGTGTTGTTAGTCTTGAGTGGATGGATATTGAGGACATGTCCGAGTTGTGGATGATACTGTTGAAATATTATCCCATACTAACCTTAATCAGATAGTGTTAATGCTTCAAAGCAGTTGATAATATTAGTCTGTACTAACAGGGACTTTGGTTAATGTATTATGTTTTACCAAATTATGGGTTGTCTGACAAATTTAAGATCGCATACAGTGTACGAGTATTTTCTGTTCTGCCTATTGGCATATTTAATAGTCTTGCTAAATTACATACTAGTATTTGTGAAAATTTAGTACAGTTATGTGCATTCCTTATATCTTATTGACAAGTTGTGAGGTTTCACTTCATGTCACGAGCAATGGGGTCTAGTTTCTGTATCTTTGGATCATTGATATGGCGATGGCTCGAAGTCTAGTTTCCCACTCGCCTGAGTACTCTTCTCTCATCTTTTGTTCTTCCTGCAATACATCAAAGACTTAGTGAGACAGAGACATTGAGTAGTTAATTACCTGATAACTAAATTATATTATCTAACAAGGAGAATACTGACCTGCTTTATGCCTTCTGGTTTTTACAATATGGGGGATGAACACTCCGGTTCCATTTCCATTTCCATTTCCATTTCTCCATAGATTCACCAGCCAAGCTGGTACAGAATAGGACTTTGAACTTCCCCACCAATTGAAATAGCTTCCAGTTCCAGGTTGCTGCATTGTTGAAGACGAACTCATTAAATTAATCGAGTTTTGCTCTGTAGCATAAACACAGTTTGGACGTTTTCTGTGAAGTAGTAAGTCCTCATGATCTTCATCTTCATCTGCTGTCAAAAGAAGAATCTGCCTTCTAAGTTCAGCGTAAAAGGCATCATCTTCATTGACATCTTCGAATTGAGAAGTGTAATGGAAGTCCATGGTAGGTAGAGAGGTTGAAACTTGAACTGGAGAGTTGAGTTGTGTCTTGAAAATGGATTAAGATATGTGATATATATAGATAGAGAGATCAAAAGGAAAGAAGTCAGTAGTTTTGGGGTCAATGTATGAAGTCCAAAGAAGTAAGAAGTTGGTGTGGTGAATTGTCTCCAATTGGATTCCAGTGAATGTCCCTGTTTTTGTAGGTTAGTTCACGTCAATTTTCTTAATTGTTAAATTAATATGAAATTATAAGGACTGCTTTATTGAACCAATTGGATGTAACTAATAAATAAACATCAATTAAGAGTATCAATAAATACTGTTTGACTTTGACCGTCACCATCACAAACCAGCCGTGTACTTAGACCTCAAAATCAACGAACTTGAACCCATACATGAATAGTCCAAAGGTTTTTTTTGTTAATTGTTAACACATCCACAATTTTATCAAATATGTGACATTATTCATTTACAATGTAATCATTCATCAATTAAATTTTGCATTTTAATATATTTACACACAATCACATTGGTATTTGATACATTTAATTGTATACCTCTCTTTCTTTGATTTAATGAGAGAGGTTTGAGTTTCACCTTACTCATAAGAGAGTAAACAACGTAACGGTTCACTTGCAATTCTCAACAAGATGAGGTTGTCCCAGTGATATACCCCTCACATTACAAGAATGTATTTATTGAGAAATTTTATGACTTATCTAGTATTACTAAAAATATTATATTTTGACCACATGAGTTAGCTCAATTAGTCAGACCCTAGGTTTGTTTCCTAGAGGTCACGAGTTCGAACCCCCACATGGCCAGACCATAAGGAATTTTCAAGTGAATCCGTAAGTCCCAGCATGGATGGTTTGCATTTGAATGAACCGAAGAGGTGGATTAATCCGAAGTACATGTAAATTGGTCCGGAACACCATTCGACTGTAATATCAAAAAAGAAAAGAAAAGAAGAAAACATTATATTTACATACAAATGAATGATTGTGCATAAGAAGTCATGAGATCAAATTGAGGAATTCTCAAATTGGATTACAAATGAAGGGAAGGGGGGGTTTATATAGGAAATTTCTGGTTACTATTCATAGTTACTGTTCACGCGTATACGGCACTGTGACATTACTGCTTACGTCACTGTTTTCGTGTGGGACCCACAGGCGGAACTGTTCACGCCGCCGGTTCACTGTTCATCCATATGTACGTACTGTTCACATATACGTACTGTTCACGTGTACGGTATTATTCATATGTTAAGCCCAACACTATTCGAGCCACCAAATCCAACAGAAACTAGAGAACAGGTGAACAACCTGCGAGCAGAAGCTGCGACCATAAGGTCGCGAGACAAGGTTGTTAAAGCGTACGACTCAAAACTGCGAGCACGAGCTCGTACTATACGGTCACGAGATTCAGTCAGTGTGCCTGAAGTGAACAACAAGCAGCCACTGCAAGCACAAAATGGATCCATGGACTTGCACAGAGAAAATCTTAGATATTCCCTTACATGGCTAAAAACAATGCGCTTCCAAGAGGAATTATACAACTCAATCACGAACATTTCTGAGATACGACGGAAAACGATACCAACATCTACATGCGTATCACAGGATATGAACTCTAAAGATAAACTTAGAATGCATGAAGGTAAATAGTACAACAATGGAGTGACACAATTGTGAAGTGAATGTGTGTGCATAACATGTTGCATTACAATGCAGGGACACAAATATACAAATTGTTTATGTGTGTACCTAACAACTTCCAAGAGGCCAAGCCACCGCTTACCTTATATGCAAAAGCTCTTCAATGAAGGAAGAAACTTGAACCTGCTGAACGTTAAATCACAAAGCATCTAAGATACTAAACAACACGGATTTACAAGATAATGGGATTTTAGTACGGAAAAAGCCAATTTTAAAGACATGACCTTACACCTTTCAGATTTGGACGTGATTGTGCAGTTGTAGATATTATTGAAAAGGTCATGGGAATTCACTTCATATTGGCTTATAAAACTGTTATGTTGAAATTGCTGGTGTAGTTTTGGCTTGTTTGATCGTTTGCAATATGAATGTGAGATGGTATGCATAATGCAATTGGCTTATATTATATCTAATTAAGCAGATAATTATGTTCTGTGACTTATAAAGCACATAGTGAGATATATATGGTTGAGAGGTGTGTGTAAATTCAAAGTATTTTGTCATGGCTGGTTGATTTAGCTTTTTGATATGAAATAGCTTAATATAAGTAGGTTTATTTAGGAAGCTGATCAGGTGTTATTGTATTGGTATATGTTGGTAAGCTACTCAGAAGTTGGTATTATGTTTTGTTGAGGAGTGATTACTTTCTGGTGTATTCTACAGGTATCTTGCATTCATAAAAAGCAACAACTGTGAGTTGGCGTAATTTGCAGATTTACAATGATAGGGTTGTCTCCCAATTTCTTTTCCTCAAGTCTTGACTTGGGACGTTGGTTTTCTTCGTAGTTGGATGGGATTGATTATATCAAACCAGCTTGTACACAATCCATGTTGTGTCTCAATTGTGGAAGGTGTTAGTATACAAAACATATCATTGGTAGCCTGCCAACAATGATCTTGAATGAAAACCAATTAATCAATTGAAATGCACACTAATTTTCTCATATATAGCTTGTAAAAAAAAGAAATGATTATTGAAATCCATGAGCTGTTTGGACTTCTTAAATGGTAATTGATTAGTGGGCTCATGGTCAATTGGACTAACATTGAAATGGGACCTATTTAAAAGATATATTTAGAAGTTTTATTATAATATTTAATATATATATATATATAAATAAATAATACTGAACTAACTCGAAGTTTATTAAATTACACACGAAATTAAAGTTTGTAAAAACTCACATTGAACTCCATTGACGTTACGTTTGACCGTTAAAAAGTAGGCTCGAACCTTCCCTAATTTGCGATCCATGGTAGATCAATGGTGGATCCACCGTGAACCTCTCGTTTCATCTTCTACTCTATTTTTTTTAATTGTCAAATCTACTTTTTAACGGTCAAACTTAAAATTAGGAGAGTTCAACATATATCTCTACAAATTTTAATTCCGAGTGTAATTTAACAAACCTGAGCTACTTCAATTTTATTTGTTCTCTCTCTCTCTCTCTCTCTCTCTCTAACAAACCTTAGCTACTTCAATGTTATTTGTTGTCTCTCTCTATATATATAATTAATATGTGGATGCCTTCAAAATCATTAGAGATATTTATATGCCAAGTAATTCTTATAGATCAGTGTTGTATGTTTTACACAAATTGAGTTTTATATTTTTCTTAAATCTGCTCTCAACTTCTTGTTAATACATCTTTTTATATTCTTGGTTGGTATATTAAAGAAGAAAATATTGGTATTAATATCGAGCTTCCAAATTTATGGATATATTGAGATAATATCAGTATCGGTGAATATTATATTAAAAGTTTAAAAGAATATGGATATTTACACCTAAAGTTACAAATATTTTGTAAAACTTTAGCACAATCTTAAGCAAGTAATTATACGTCAAATGAACCATATTTTGACAATAAATTAGTAAGGTTATGGACTTTTGTTATAAATTATTACATAAATAGAGTTTATATATACTTTTTAATAGAATAATATTTTGTTTCACTTTTCTAATATTATATATAATATAAATAACTTAAAATATTAAATAAATAAAATTATTATAAAAAAGTATAGTTTTATGATTCTATCATACATTGTATGTCTAAAATTTAATATCAAAATGAATTTCTTGGTGGTTCAAAGATATAAGATATATTTTTATCTTGATTCAAATAATAATTTTTTTCAGGAAAATGTGTTTTCGTAGTTTTCGAAGACTTCACGGTTATCTCTAACGGCAGTTAAAGATGTAATTTCGCCTAAAGTCAGGGGCGTATGTGCAATTTGACTCTAATTTTGGCGTAAATTCTCTTATAAATGGTCCAGTTTTATTTCAAGAAATAGAATACAAGTAGAATGTCCAAAGCTTTGCTGCTAGGTACAAGAAAGAGCAACAGTATTAAAAACAAACCTGCAATCTTCATTAATAAAATATAAATATAAAACCAATTTTTTTTTTTTTTTTGAGATCAATATAAAACCAAATTGAACCGTGCTCGAAGGAACTTTATATGTATATACACATACATTGTGTAGTAAAATGCTATAGGAAAACAGATATGAGTGGAACTGAGGGAAAGTCAATGAAGCTAACGAGCCATGGCTGGTGCAACAATTGGGGGTTTAAGTCCCTCTCTGTTCCACTTCTCAACATTGGCTTTCCAACCTTCAAAATCCAACACAAAAGTGAATTGTTAGAGATTATGCATAATTGATAGGTATTTTTTTTTTGTAAATAAAAGTTTAGGTGAGGGGAGGCTACCCTAGTTCAGGGTCAGGCATGCCACAGGTCTCAGCGAGAGTTTACGGTAATACTTACAGATTACTTGTCACGACCCGGGCCCTAGGCCGTGGCAGAGTTGTAAATAAAATCAATAGTGTCCAACTTGACTTTATTAAAATTTCATAAAAACCACAACAAATTTCTTCTCATACTCCGGAGTATCAAACAAAATGAAAATCTGTTTACAAACAAAATATTTCCAAATTTCAAAAGTCAACACCAAATAACCCCACAGATATGTGATCACCCATTAGAATTCATGGATTCAATTTCCAAGATAATAATCATACTGAAACATGCATAAATCCTGAAGTCTTAATCATCCACAACTACAAGATTTGCACATCAACAAACCTAACCCACAAACTGAGTTATCTCAACATTTGTTATAAGTCCATAACAAATACAAATTCTTTAATCACTACAAATCTCAAATAACATAAATTTAATAACTAATATCAGAAATCTAATCCTTAGATCTCACAAGCCTTCACCCACATCAACTAACGATCTTCTAATCCGCGTGGGCGCTCCCTGGGGGGAAAAGAAAATAAAAAGGGGTGAGCTAAAAGCTCAGTAGGGTATAATCCCCGATAATGTATGTGGAAAACATCATTTTTATAAAGTCATGGGATAATCCTGCATGGTTAAATACTTTCACAAAATTTTAAATAAACAGTAACACTTTCCTTCAGAAAGTAATATCCACACGTCCACTAGTCATACCCGGTGGCCTATCATTTAAAAATATTTTGCTCACCGTGACCCTGGTACTACCCTCATATACAAGGTGTACGTACCAGAAAATACCCTGCGCAGTCCCCGACATAAAGTCGTATAATAATATATAATATAATGACTAGGACGGTTACCCTTTCAAAATCATCAAACCATTTAAGTAAATCTGCCATGCATCCCATATGTAAACTCATCATTTTTAATAAAATTTCGGCAGCATAACGGCTGCTTTTATCAAAATCCCAAAATACAAAACCTGCATAAAAATCATATTTTCCACACAATACATTCCAATTTATTCCTCAAATCAATTCCACAATTCAAATAAACATTTCCTCAAATTTCCACAATCAATTTATCTCCAAACCATTTAGGGAAAATATTCTAAAAATTTAAGTTTGAAACCCCTACCTCGTGTAAGCTACCCGCAACTCGCTGCGGCTTCGCTTTCAATCTCAATTATCCCAATCGGTAAAATCTACACGAGAATATAATTATTTAATTTATATACGGCGGCCATATAATCCAATTTACCTCAAAATAATATCCTACACTTAAAACGAATACGTAAACGGGTTCGGAATCAAATTCTAAGTTCGGGAGGTCGGAAACTTACCCCCGCCGTGCGTGGCGGCCGGCGGCGACTTTCTGGAAACTTTCCGGCGACCTCCAAAAATGGTCGGGTTTTGTTCGCCTCGTCTCCCTCGTCAATGTTTATAACTGTCGCCGGAGAGGGAAATGGCTAGATTCGCCGGAATCGGAGGTTTTCCGAATTGGAAAATCCCTAACTTTCTCCACCAAATCGGAGACTCAAACGGCCATGAAAATCTCCAAAGTTGGTACCAAAAGATTCTATGTCGCAAGAGCTTTCTATTGGTACCAAGAACGAACAAAATGGAGGTCGGATGTGGCCGGAATTAATGGTCAAAGGTTGAGGAAAACTGAAGAGAAAATGGGCAACAATGGTGGTCGCGTGTGAGAGGTTGAAGATAAAGTGCTATATATAGGACTGGTCAATCTCAGTTTTGTCCCTCAACTTTTTGAAATTACAATTTTAATTGCCAACTTTCAAAATATATCTTTTACGTCCTCACACATTCATCAAAAATTTTCAAAAGATTTCAAATACACCCTTCATAATAATTTAAAATAAAATAATAAAAATGAGATTTTACATTCTACCCTCCTTAAAAGAATTTCGTCCCGAAATTCAAAGTACAACCTCAAGCTGAATTTCAAACAAGTGAGGGTATTTATAATACATTTCGGATTCTAACTCCCAGGTAGCCTCCTCTCCCGTATGATTTTGCCATAGCACTTTAACCATACGGATTTCTCGATTTCGCAGCACTTTGATCTCTCTCGCCAGGATCCGTAAGGGTTGTTCCTCATATGTCACATCTTCTCTCAGAGGAATCTCCGAGTGGGGAACAATGTGAGATGGGTCTGCGGTGTACTTTCTCAACATGGACACGTGGAAGACATTATGAACATGTCCCAACTGAGCTGGCAAATTTAAGCGATAAGCAACCTGCCCAACTCTCTCGATAATCTCAAATGGCCCGATGTATCTAGGAGCTAACTTGCCTTTAACTCCAAATCGAGTCACACCTCGCATAGGTGTCACTTTCAAGAAAACATAGTCACCAATCTCATATTCCACCTCACGACGGTGAAGATCAGCATAACTCTTTTGGCGACTCTGGACCACTTTAAGCCTTTCTTGAATAATCCTAACTTTGCTCGTAGTCTCTTCAATAATCTCTGGCCCAATAGTAATCCGCTCGTCTAGCTCAGCCCAACACAAAGGTGACCTACAAGGCCTTCCATAAAGAGCCTCATACGGGGCCATACCGATACTAGCCTGATAGCTATTGTTATAAGCAAATTCCACCAAAGATAGGTGCTCGCCCCAATTCCCTCCAAAGTTCAATATACAAGAACGGAGCATATCCTCCAATATCTGAATAGTCCTCTCAGACTGTCCATCAGTTTGAGGATGATGGGCGGTACTAAGGTTCAATTCAGTCCCCAAGGCAGTCTGTAAGGCTCTCCAAAATCTAGAAGTGAAACGTGGGTCTCTATCTGAAATAATGCTGGAGGGTACACCATGTAACCGAACAATATTCTCCACATAGAGCCTGGCTAACTTATTAAGCTTGTAGTCCTTCCTTATAGGTATGAAGTGAGCTGTTTTTGTTAGCCGGTCCACAATAACCCATATTGCATCATATCTCTGTGGAGTCAACGGTAATCCTGTCACGAAGTCCATGGAAATCTTATCCCATTTCCATTCAGGAATTGGTAATGGTTGGAGTAACCCTGACGGTCGTTGATGTTTAGCTTTCACCTGTTGGCATACCATACACTTAGCAACAAATTCAGCTACCCCTCGTTTCATTCCGATCCACCAGTATTGCCTTTTGAGATCATGATACATCTTTGTGCTACCTGGATGTACCACAAACTTGGACTTATGGGCCTCAGCCAACACATCTCTTCTAAGTTCTAGATCGTTGGCAACTACCACTTTTCCTTTATAATAAATAAATCCATCTGCCTTAATTTCCCAACCCTCCAGATGCTCACCATTTATCAAACGATTCCACAGAGTTCTCAATTCTTCATCCTGCCATTGACTCTGCTTAACACGTTGCAGGACACTAGGTGTAGCCACCACATTGTAAACACGAGTTGTTACTTCGTCTTGTTGTAAACACAGATCATAATCTCCAATGACCATAGTTCTCTTCCAATCCTCCAATGCCAAATTGGCCAAAATTCCGTGAGATTTTCTACTCAAGGCATCTGCAACCACATTTGCCTTGCCAGGATGATACTGAAGGTTAAAATCATAATCCTCCATGTACTCAATCCATCTCCTTTGCCTCAAATTTAGATCCCGCTGTGTAAAAAGATATTTCAGACTTTTATGATCTGAATAGATGTCAAACTTTACTCCATAAAGGTAACACCTCCAAATTTTTAATGCAAAAATCACAGCAGCAAGCTCCAAATCATGAGTAGGGTAATTCTTCTCATGCGGTTTCAATTGACGGGAGGCGTAAGCCACTACCTTTCCGCCTTGCATCAGAACACCACCTAAACCAGTACCTGAGGCATCCGTGTATACTACGTAGGGTTCATTGCTATCCGGTACTGTAAGGACAGGTGCTGTGGTTAATCTTTGCTTCAATGTCATAAATGAGGTTTCACAATCTTCATTCCAAACAAAATTTACATTCTTCCTCGTCAATTGGGTCAATGGCATAGCAATCCTTGAAAAGTTCTCAACGAAACGACGATAATAACCAGCTAGGCCAAGAAAACTACGAACTTCTGTGACGTTTGTTGGTCTCTCCCATTGAAGGACAGCTTCCACCTTTGCAGGATCCACAGATATTCCTTCTTGGGAAATCATATGACCCAAGAACTTGACTTCGGTCAACCAGAAATCACATTTGTCTTTCTTAGCATAGAGTTGATTCATTCGAAGTGTCTGCAGGACTATATTCAAATGCTCTACATGCTCTTCACAAGTTCTGGAATAAACCAAAATATCATCGATAAACACCACAACAAATTTATCCAGGTAAGGCCTGAAAATTCGATTCATGATGTCCATAAAAGCTGCAGGAGCATTAGTTAACCCAAACGGCATAACAAGGAACTCAAAATGACCATAACGGTTTGGAAAGGCTGTTTTAGGAATATCCTCTGCCCGAACCTTCAATTGGTGATAACCGGATCTCAAATCAATCTTCGAGAAGAATTTTGATCCTCCGAGTTGATCAAACAACTCATCTATCCTGGGCAAGGGATACTTATTCTTCACTGTCACTTGGTTCAACTTTCGGTAGTCTACACAAAGTCTCAAAGAACCGTCAGCTTTCTTTGCAAACAAAACAGGAGCTCCCCATGGAGAGGTACTCTCCCGAATAAATCCCTTTTCTAGGAGCTCTCCTAATTGTTTTCGTAATTCCACTAGTTCTGCTGGGGCCATACGATATGGAGTTGTGGAAATTGGTTGAGCCCCGGGAACTAGATTAATACAGAACTCAATCTCTCTACTTGGTGGCAATCCTGGTAACTCTTCAGGAAATACATCAGGATACTCATCAACCACGTATACCTGGGAATACTGGTTTACCTTACTTGTCTCCCCGTGAATGGCAAATACATTACCATAGGTTTCCAGTCTTTTCTTTCCACCAAATAAGGTCTTCAAAATTGGACTTAGCTGTTTCATACCCTGAGTCGCTTGGTAAACAACCTTGTCATTCTTTGTGTAAAGTATCACCCTTTTATTGTAACAATCGATTTGTGCTCGGTATTTAGTTAACCAATCCATACCGAAAATCACATCAAATTGTCCCATGGGCATCACAATCAAATCATCAGAAAATCGCCTGTCATCAATTCTAATGCTCACTGATTTACAACATAGTGTTAAATCATGAGCTTTTCCCAATGGGGTTTCCAAACTCAATGGCATGCTAAGATTCTCAAAACCCAACCCCAAAGTATTTGCAAACAACAAAGAAATGAAAGAATGTGATGCACCAGTGTCGAACAAAGCATGAGCCCAAGAACGAGAAATTAGAACCATACCATCAATCACCCCTCTGCCTGAGTGGTCACACTCCTCCTCAACTGTGGCAGCATAAGCCTGTCCGGTGCCCCTTCCTTTTCCTCTTCCCTTTCCTGAACGGCCCCCACTAGCATTAGAACCCATGTTGTAGCTTGAAGTGCCACGGCTCCCAGATGCTTGTGGAACCTGAAAATTTTGAGGAACATTCTGGCCAAATCCCAAAGTAGGTGCACGGTATTGCGGAACATACTGGCGCTGTGGGTCAGGAGAAGCAAATGCTGGAGATGATGCATGGGATGGATGGTGCATAGGTTGGCCTTGGAAAGAAGCCGAATCTGAATGGCTCCCTGAGGCTCCTCCACGAGATGATTGGAATCTTCGCGGATATGGACAAGCCTTCTTTAGATGACCCTGCTGTCCGCAATTATAACAGTTGCCATATGGTGAACTCCGTCCCGAAGACCCGCTACTTGTACCACTCCCACTAGTAGCATAATTAGGGCCACGCCACCCTTCTTGATTTTTCTTGGTCATTTTCCTGTCTCTGCTGCCAGAAGGTTGATTCCTGGGAGGCTGGATATCCCTGAAGTTGGTTTCAGCTAGAATGGCGGCAGCCAAACAATCGGTTAGCTTCCTAAACTCTTGGGTATAGATCCTGTTCCGTATCGTCGGTCTGAGACGCATTAGGAACTTTGACAATAACAGTGACTCGTCGGCTCTTCCAGCATACTGGGATAACTCCATGAACCTGGTATAGTATTCATTTACAGTCATCCCCCCTTGCTCAATATTCTCAAACATATCTGCCAACATCCTTCTATGGCCAGCATTAAAATAATTATCCCGGAATAACCCCTCAAAGACTTCCCAGTCAACACCAGTCATGTCTCGTTGAATTGACAAATTTTCCCACCATATCACAGCATCACCGGTCAACCTGTAAACAGCAAAATCCACCCAGAACTCATTAGGAGTATCAACTTGAGAAAAGGCCCTCCTGATGGCCTTCAACCATCTATCTGCAGCAATAGGATCTTGCCTGCCATCAAACTGAGCATCAAATATTCGACAGAAATCCCGGAGTCTTTCATTCTTGTCCTTCACATGGACAGTTTGTGTGGCAGACATCCTCATAACTGCTTCCAAGAGATTTATCACTTGCTCATTAATAGGTTGCGGTGGTGGTGGAGGTGGTGTATCAGTCCTAGACTCCTGCCCTCGAGTTCTCCTTCTCGGAGGCATCTTTCAAGCCTATAATTTAAACATCAAATCATCAGCAATCTGTGATGCATGTTCAGTGAAATACCATCCATTCATACTAGTAGGTGTCACATTCCGAGGTTTGAAAACCAAAAGCTCTGATACCATTTTTCTGTCACGACCCGGGCCCTAGGCCGTGGCAGAGTTGTAAATAAAATCAATAGTGTCCAACTTGACTTTATTAAAATTTCATAAAAACCACAACAAATTTCTTCTCATACTCCGGAGTATCAAACAAAATGAAAATCTGTTTACAAACAAAATATTTCCAAATTTCAAAAGTCAACACCAAATAACCCCACAGATATGTGATCACCCATTAGAATTCATGGATTCAATTTCCAAGATAATAATCATACTGAAACATGCATAAATCCTGAAGTCTTAATCATCCACAACTACAAGATTTGCACATCAACAAACCTAACCCACAAACTGAGTTATCTCAACATTTGTTATAAGTCCATAACAAATACAAATTCTTTAATCACTACAAATCTCAAATAACATAAATTTAATAACTAATATCAGAAATCTAATCCTTAGATCTCACAAGCCTTCACCCACATCAACTAACGATCTTCTAATCCGCGTGGGCGCTCCCTGGGGGGAAAAGAAAATAAAAAGGGGTGAGCTAAAAGCTCAGTAGGGTATAATCCCCGATAATGTATGTGGAAAACATCATTTTTATAAAGTCATGGGATAATCCTGCATGGTTAAATACTTTCACAAAATTTTAAATAAACAGTAACACTTTCCTTCAGAAAGTAATATCCACACGTCCACTAGTCATACCCGGTGGCCTATCATTTAAAAATATTTTGCTCACCGTGACCCTGGTACTACCCTCATATACAAGGTGTACGTACCAGAAAATACCCTGCGCAGTCCCCGACATAAAGTCGTATAATAATATATAATATAATGACTAGGACGGTTACCCTTTCAAAATCATCAAACCATTTAAGTAAATCTGCCATGCATCCCATATGTAAACTCATCATTTTTAATAAAATTTCGGCAGCATAACGGCTGCTTTTATCAAAATCCCAAAATACAAAACCTGCATAAAAATCATATTTTCTACACAATACATTCCAATTTATTCCTCAAATCAATTCCACAATTCAAATAAACATTTCCTCAAATTTCCACAATCAATTTATCTCCAAACCATTTAGGGAAAATATTCTAAAAATTTAAGTTTGAAACCCCTACCTCGTGTAAGCTACCCGCAACTCGCTGCGGCTTCGCTTTCAATCTCAATTATCCCAATCGGTAAAATCTACACGAGAATATAATTATTTAATTTATATACGGCGGCCATATAATCCAATTTACCTCAAAATAATATCCTACACTTAAAACGAATACGTAAACGGGTTCGGAATCAAATTCTAAGTTCGGGAGGTCGGAAACTTACCCCCGCCGTGCGTGGCGGCCGGCGGCGACTTTCTGGAAACTTTCCGGCGACCTCCAAAAATGGTCGGGTTTTGTTCGCCTCGTCTCCCTCGTCAATGTTTATAACTGTCGCCGGAGAGGGAAATGGCTAGATTCGCCGGAATCGGAGGTTTTCCGAATTGGAAAATCCCTAACTTTCTCCACCAAATCGGAGACTCAAACGGCCATGAAAATCTCCAAAGTTGGTACCAAAAGATTCTATGTCGCAAGAGCTTTCTATTGGTACCAAGAACGAACAAAATGGAGGTCGGATGTGGCCGGAATTAATGGTCAAAGGTTGAGGAAAACTGAAGAGAAAATGGGCAACAATGGTGGTCGCGTGTGAGAGGTTGAAGATAAAGTGCTATATATAGGACTGGTTAATCTCAGTTTTGTCCCTCAACTTTTTGAAATTACAATTTTAATTGCCAACTTGCAAAATATATCTTTTACGTCCTCACACATTCATCAAAAATTTTCAAAAGATTTCAAATACACCCTTCATAATAATTTAAAATAAAATAATAAAAATGAGATTTTACATTACTCACCAAGAAGGACTGCTAGCGAGACTCGAACCTTGGTGCTTGCCAAGGCGTTAGTGAGTACTCAATCAACTGAATCAATCCTGATTGATATTTGATAAGTATTTCACTATATAACATAATTATTAATTGATATTTGATTTGTTTTTTTATATCCGTAATCCATTATTATACTCATCCATCTTTACGTAGGCATCATATCATATGAGGCTTACACACATAACTTCTATACCATATATATACACATAATATTACATAATAATTATATCATTTAATTGAGGGTCATGCTATTATAAAAAATATTTGTATAGTTATTGGGCACTTGCCTACCTCACCTAAGGTTGTTCAATTATAGACGGAGTTAACTTTTAGATTTATTAACAAAGACCTCCCCTCCTATTAGTCAACTTTTGAGTTTTTTGACAAAGACCTCCTCTCATCAACTGTTATATTTGATCAAATTTTACTAAGGGCATGAGAAGTGTTTGTCAATAAACAATAAAGTTGACTTTGCTTGTAATTGACAAAACCTCAGAGTAAGTCGATACAATTAGCTTATTCAATAATAGGTTTAAGTGCGGGAAAAATAGGTTTAAGATAAATAACCTAAGGAAGGATTGGCTCCACGATTCTTGAGTTCTCTGTACTCTTGAGTAAGTGAGCAAACGCAGCAGAAACAATGAAGCAGCATGTCCGAGCACGGAGCTTCTGGTAACGACCAGTGTTGACGCAATTTGGAACGATAAACGCCCGCGTACAGCCACCCGCAACCAATACGGCACATAGCATGGTATACCAGACCCTGAATTTTGCATGCTGCAAATTCATGTAACATGTAAGCCTCAAATTGAGAATATGAGTTATATTAATTGTTTTTACAAAAAAGGACGTATAATAAACCGAATTTACATAAATTCCCTCTATCGACAATCTCCGCTATCTGGCCGAAGGTGATGCATGGACAGAAAAGGGTCATGAGACCTTCAAAAAAGTTGGCAAATTCATGTAAGTACTCAGAAAATTAATACAAGGAATAATTAGTATTTGAGGAGCAAATAAAAAATTGTAAAGAAGAATCTTACAATTAGAGGGATCATCGCAACAATCATATAAGCCAGTCGACCATTGCCCTTCAGGTGGTGGTGGACTGGATTTAAGGTCAGCTTCAGGGTTGTTTAGAGACATTGATGCTGCTTGTTAGAAACAGTATCAATTACAATGGTGATCAGATTTTTGTACGTGTATATCTCTGACTCAAGTTGGGGTTGCTTTATATAAGAGTTGGATTTAGCTTTGGCTTGTAATTTGCATGGAAACTTCAATTAATTTTTTTTTATTCAGATATTATTGACCAAATTTTTATTATTTTTTTGTTGATAAAATAAATTATCGTTTTTGATTGTTCAAAGTTCAAAGGGGTTGAAGAGCCCAGCTATTTTTTTTTAATATATGGTAATGAACTGATAATTGCAGAACCATGTTATTCCTTGAAAAAAAAATTATTGGGAAAATTGCACAAACAGTCTCGAGTTTAGATAATATTACACTCAACGGTAACTTTTACTATAATTATACAAACATACAATAGAATCTGTTGACTATAGTTAAATTTGACGTTAGACTGACTTTAAATCGAAAAATAGTCAAACTGCATTTCAGATAGTTATTTAATTATTTTTTTTATTTTTTGGTAAAAGTTATTAAATAACTATTTGAAGTGCAGTTTAACTGATCCTAAATTGAAAAAATGGTCATTTGAAGGGCGATTTAACCAAACCGAAAAATGATTAAATAACCACACCCTTGAAACAGTTAGTTAACAATTAGTCCACCCATTAGTCAACATAATCCAAGGGATATTTGTGCAATTATAGTAAAAGTTGCCGTTGTATGCAATATTACCTAAATTCGGAGAAAGTTTGTGCAATTTTCCCAAAAATATTACTGTTTCTTAGACTTGTTGTCTGAAATTCAATGGAGAGTGGGATTTTCTGTTTGTATGGAATGGGAAATAGAAGGTGGCAAGAAAGTATGTGGAAAATATTTGGAAATGTTTTTGATTTCAAGTTACTATGATTGAGTCAAAAGCCTATTAGGAGACGCAAGTGCAAGAATATACTCAAACCTGTTTCATAGATTTGTTCTTTTGACTTCAGGAAAATATATATTAACATAAACATTGCAGCATTTATTCGTGGTGGCCAATAAAAAGTAAACTCTGACCAAGATGATTTTGGTGATGTAATTCTAAACACAAATTTTCTATCACTGGATCAAATTATTGTAGACAACTGAGAATACATCATTGAAAATACATAACATATGTGAGATGCAATTTCAGCTAGAAATGTCAGAAACCTACCGGGACCTGGCCTCATCCCACCCGTAAAGAGACTTACACATACACTGATACACACATATATTGCCAACCTTGTTTCAACCCAACCAGTTTGACATCCTAATTTCAGTACTTTATTATTAGGAATGACTATGCCCGATTCTATGTTGTGGGAGCTTTGCTCAGCGATTACGGTAGACGTATCATCGATATGATTCCAACAATATATTATAGGCCCAAATTCGAAAAACTTTACCCTCTCAAAAAGCTTCCAGAAGTGTTACGCATGGCAGAGCTTCCTTTTTTGAGAAAGTGAAAATAAATTTTAAAACAAAAATTTTTGAAAAAATTCTTTTAAATTAATGATAATATCTTTTATAAAAAAAATTAATATTTATCTTATCTAAATGGTTCCATTTATTGATTCAGTGCCAGAAATTTAAGACATAAAAATAATTAATTAAAAATCAATATATATTGTCATCACATAAACATTATCAAAATATATTTTCATAAACGTATTTAATTGGCCTAACAAAATGATGCCAAAGACGATCAAACATGAACACATTTCGGGAGATTAATAATGATCAAGTTGCTCAAGGTTTAAGTATATGAAATTAATAAAAGTCAACTTTATATCATGTTGACTTTATACCCATTGCATTCCAATGAGGTTAGACTTTGACATTAGATAAATCTAATAATTAATCTTTGACATTCATAATTTCCACCATCCAAGTCTAGCCATTTAGATAATGGAGATTTATTCAAAATAAAAAATTTTGAAAAAATAATTAATATTTTCACCGCTATCAGTATGGTGGAGATTAAAAAAAAAAAACAAAGCATCAGTGATCCATGGAGGTCCTCCATGGATCTCCTATCGAGGACCTCCATCTCCTCTTCGTCGTGCTAAGAAGGTCACTGCATCTATGGATGAGAGATCCATGGAGATGGAGATAGGTTGGTGTTTATTTTTTTTAATATCTACCGTCCATCTACGATGGAGATCAATGTTTTATTTTTTATTTTTAATTTTTTATAAATAAATCTCTACATATGAGATGAACGGTGAAGATTTTCTTTTTTAAAATATTTAAAATATAAATTAAAATGACTGAAATACACTTATAATAGTTGACTTTGACTAATGTTGAGCTGGTGACTAATATTTCATAACGGTTAACTAATGGGAGAGGAGTTAACTATTAGTTGTTTAATTAGTTGATTCCGCTTATAAAAAGACGAATCCCAAGTAGGTTGACTGTGATCCTAATCGTTTCTATTTCTTGAAAGAATTTTGAATTTGGAATATTAATCAAAACATACATTAAAAAACATTTCGAAAGAAAAAAAAAAGTACATATTTTAGGTGCAATTTGCATCTCAATTGAATATTGATGTCAAAATACTTAACAGTTGTACGAGGGTTTGGTGTCAATAAGTATTCCACAGCTAAGCAACCTGTCACGGCCTTAGTACTAGAAAGTTCGTGACAAACCGCTTGCAAAATGAAAATGTTACAATTAAAACTAATCTTAATACTCCATTGCTAATATTAATTTCTCAAGTTGGTTTGGTTGCTCATAAAAGTCAAGCTAGCCGTAGCTTCAAAGCCCGAAATCAAAGAAGACAAGGCTATATATATATATACATATATATATTAAACATGATCTGCCTCACCACTAAAATATGCAGAGAATTCGAGTGATTGGAGTAAATTTTGTGCTTTCTTGTCCCAAGTCAACTGATCATCAAACAGAAATATAAATGTGCATGCATGTATAGAGATCTAATAGAAAAGAAACAAAGAAGAGAAGCAAGCAATTAGCTGAGGGGATAATGGGAAGAGTTCAAGTGGAAACGCAATTTTCATACCCGCCATCTCCTCAGCTGCAACCCCAATCTAGAGGAATCTCTGACGGAGCACAACCATACCATTACCAACCACCACAGCAACAGCCTAAGTATGTTGTTCAATTGAAGTACGATAACAATAATGTCCAACTATTTAGTAATAATAATGTTCAAGAATACCAGCAACAACAAAGCAGTACTACTCCAGTGCAGATGCAACAAAGCGTCGGAGTTGCCTCCAAAGCCTCATTTCAGAACACTACTACAGCCATTGGAGTTCCACAACAAGGTCCTAGGTCTCCATTGCAAGTCATCAATAATACTACTTCTAATAACATGCCCATGCTACCTTGGACCACCGGCCTCTTCGATTGCATGGACAATCCAACCAACGGTGCTAAATCTGTCCACTTATTTATTTATTTATTTTTCATTTATCATATCATCTTCTTTACGTACACAATATTAATTCTATCCAAAAAAATCAATCTTAATATCACATATTTCTTGTGACATTACAGCTCTTGTGACTGCAATATTTCCTTGTGTAACTTTCGGGCAGATTGCAGATGTTCTGGAGAATGGCAACACAAGTAAACATTATTATTCCATCAAATAATTAACATGAAGTTGATTTGCAAACTATTTGGCCTATAGTACTGAGGTTTCTCATTGACTCTAAATTTGTATGAGGTTTATGCAGCTTGTGCGACAAGTGGAATAATCTATGCAGCTGCTCCTTGTATGGTGTCGCGTCCTTATCGTAAAAAGATGAGGCAACGATTTGGATTAGCAGAGGCTCCCTCCTCGGACTGGATTGTGCACTCCATGTTTGAGCCATGTGCTCTATGTCAAGAGTACAGGGAGCTCATCAATCGTGGCATTGATCCTGCTCTTGGTAAACATATCAAATCTCCATATACTTTTGTTATTCCCTTGTCTGCATGAGTTGAATAATTTGCTGATCATAACTGTAAAATTAGATAATTAAGATATTAAAATAGAAAAACTAGTAACTTTAATGATAAATATATAGAAAGCCTTTGTAGGTAAACTTTGGGCCAGTGCTAGAGAGACCATTGACCAAAATTCCATCAGTTTAGTCATTCTGTTAATCAACAGTCAGTCAAATTTAACGGTCTTAAAGATATTTTAGTCTTCACACATAAAAATAACAATTCAGATTAAAAAGTAAATAAAAAATTTACAATTAACAAAATAAAAGAACTTTGAAAATGGAGAAGGATGAGCGCCCTCCTCGTCGGCGGCTGGTGAGGCTTTCCTACTCCCATCAGATTTAGGAAAAGGCGTACGAGATGCCCAAAAATCCCAAAAAATTGGGAGTTGTTTATGGGAGGAGGCTAGGCCCGGTGCTGGCCCAGAGCGAACAAGGCAGTCTTGAGCCCAACATTCAACTGGGACACTATTTCAGGCCCAACAAACAATTTTTTAAACCCTATTTGTTTTTTTAAGCCCAACGTTCAGCTGGGACACCATTCAGCAATACCTTTCAATACAAAACAGGCCCAACGAACAATTTTTTAAGCCCTATTTATTTTTTTAAGTACAATATTTAGCCAGAGTATCATTCAACAATACCTTCAAAAGGACACACATTTTTTTTTTGGCTCAGGGCCACGAAAAGTTATGAGCCGGTCCTGAAGGAGGCTGTTCCATGAAACGGTTAATGGGAGAAGGTTGACAGCCTCCTCCATACTTTTTTTAATTTAATCTTTTAATTTTTTTGATTTACTATAAGTTAATTTATATATATAATTTAATTTTTATATTTTAATTTAATCTAAAGTGTTATTTTAAATTATTAAATTTTAATAAACTAATTGTTTATTATTATGATTTTATTTTTATTTTTTAAAGGTTTTTAATTTTGGTATTAAGTTATTTTTAAATTTTTTTGGTGTTTTTTTTAATATTTAAGGGCATTTTTTATAAATATTGTGTATTTTATAATTTTAATTTTTTAAAAAATAAATTGGTGATACATATTATATTCTTATTGAATGTACAAGTTAACGTTAATATATAAAATTTTAAAAATAAAGGATAAAATCGTATTTTTAACTCAATTAATTAAAGTTAAGAGTAAAATAGTCAATATGCATATTCTGTCTTTGACTAATAAAAATTTAGTGGATTTTTAAAAATTTAGGAACTACGCGAGCTAAAAGAAAAAAATATAAGTCAAAAAATAATAATTCAAAATAAGTTAAAGACAAAAATATTTTTTCCCTATTCATTTAATAGGTTCATATGAGACTTACCTAACTTGTAAAAAAATAAAATTAAAATAAAAGTGTAAAATGGGGAAAACATTAAAATGATGTTGACAGTTTTTTATTAAAAAAAAGGGTAAAAAATGAGTTTTCTATTTTTCTCTTTTTCTTAAAAAGAAAAAACATGACTAATAAATGTGTTTTCATTGTTTTTTTTTTATTTTTTCAAAAATAAATAATAACAAACGTAGCCTTAACTATTACAAGAGCCGTCGGTGATTAGGATTAACTTATAACTCAAATGTATTTTATTTTTAAGTACAAATTTGAGATTTAAGAAAATGATACAACCGGAATCACAACTTAATACCTCAAGATGCGAGTGTAAGAGGTTTACTAGTGAGTCAACTCAACTTTTATCATCTCAATATATTTTGAATAGCTAAGTTTATTCATAATCTTCATTAATCATTTTTTAAATTTCTCTAAGGTTTTTCAAAAATAATTTTGAAAACAAATTGATCATATCAAATACGATCTCTTCCTCTGCATGTATATTTATTCAGTGGCCTAAAATTTATATTAAAATTCATATAAAAGGTCTATAAATGACTGGTAAGTTGTTAAATTTCAAATTTCCAACTTGTTTCAGCATTGTGAAACTGATTTTGTTTATGTGTTTTTGTGGTGGAATGGAAGGATATCATGGAAATATGAAGATGCAACAAGCTGAGAGAAGTCCAATTCGGATGGCGCCACCAGGGAATCAAATGATGATGAATTGACTGCATCTCCTGTTAGGAATTACACGGAATCCCAACGCAACGGAACGGTTCACTATCCCAACATCGGCATGGTCACTTCACCCCTAATCATCACCTATATGTGCCTCTCATTTCTCTTTATCATCTTTCTTCATCTTCACTTTTCATATATCATTTTTCTTAATAAAAATTAATTTTCTTGTTTTGTGAATTGTTCTTGAAGCTGAAGAGGGCAATCAAAATTAATTTATAATGTTATAAAAAAACAAAGAGAGTTGATTAAAGAGTTTGTTCTCCACAGCTATAACAAGCAGATTGCCACTACATCAGTTAATCTCTTAATTCATGTCAATATTCTTAATATCTGATTTTTAATTTAAACACATTTCAAGTTAATTACCAAATAACTCCTGGACTTTTTTCTTAATTCCGAGTAATTTGTGACTTTTCTATTTTTGATTAAGCCGGTTACCCATATTTTTTATAAGTACCAAATAAGTTTGTTACTTTTAATAAATGATCAAACTGGATTCTCTCACGGTCAAACCTAACGTTTAACTTTAACAGAATTAGTGGAAGTACATTAGTTAGTGTTAGTCCAATGTGGTTGGCCTTGGTTTGTTCTTCTTATACCATTTTTATAGAAGTTGGATTAATAATTGATGAAATTAGGCAATCTATTAAGGAGGTCCATTTTCATGGTGTTCTTTTGCTGCCAGAAAAGCTAATACAGTTGCCCCTCGCTTAACCAAATTAGTGGAAGTACATTGATGAACTGTTTTTGAACCAGTACTGGATTGAGAATGTCCCTCCTACTATAGTTTCTTTTGTTTACAAGTTCCCTTACCATGATGGTTGGAGGCCTTAAATTCCTCCTAGTCACAAAGGTTAAACACCTTGTGCAGGCATGTAAATATATATTCATATAATTGTCCATTAAAACACAATTGTGTAGATAGATCACTCTCCCGTGTTGGGAATAGATCTCTTCCGTTACTGGAAGTAGTTGTCCAGACTATACTTGTATGATTTAATCTCAATTAGAACGGTAATCGTTTGACCCTAAGCTATCAAATTTTTTTTTAAAAAAAAAAAAAAAAAAACTGATGTATATTTCAAAAAAATGTAAAACGGTTATCTTGAAGAAACACGTTCCTTGGCCGCCTTACTACAATTTAAAATCCAAAAAAGTCTGAACCATCACCCATTACATTACCCTTCTCGTTCTCTAATCTTAAAACGATCATCAACCAACCATGTACCCTTCAAGTTCAATTGAATCTCAGGAAAGGCCAACAGCGCCACCACTACCACCTGCAATGCTCTTTACCGCTGCCGTTCCAATCAACGCCACAAATCAAACAGATACTCCTCCTCCAAGCACTGTTATGTCGATTTCTCATGCACCGATCCCTTGGTCCACTGGTCTTTGTGATTGTTGTGACGATGTTAGCACTTGTAAGAAATATTTCTATTTAGTCAAGACATTATATTATCAATTACGTCCATTTCTCTTCTATATATTAACATATCATGGATTATTATATATATATGTTACAGGTTGTTTAACTTGGTGGTGTCCTTGTATCACTTTTGGTCGAATTGCAGAAATTGTTGACAGAGGATCTACTTGTAAGTGATCTTATAAATATGCAGAATGTTGCTTTTATAATTCTAATGTACGTAGTACTTGATATATCAAATGTGTACATGATATTGGTTGGTGCGTGGGTGCAGCATGTGGAGTGAGTGGAGCACTGTACACACTGATAATGTGCCTGACGGGTTGCTCGTGCTTGTATTCATGCTTCTATCGATCTAAATTGAGGGGACAGTATTTGTTGGAGGAGAGACCATGCACAGATTGTTGCATCCATTGTTGTTGTGAGGGATGTGCTTTGTGTCAAGAGTATAGAGAGCTCATGCACCATGGCTTTGACATGTCCATTGGCTGGCATGGCAATATGGCAAGGCAGAAACGAGCCATTACCCGTTACACCTAATTAATTTTAATTTGTCCTTTTTAATTATTGTATTGTTATTGTTTTTTTTTTTTTTTTGTTTTAACTGCTCAATGACTATAGTACATGTCATGTGTAATATATAGCATGACTTATTATTATTATTATTATTCATGGGCATACATATCTACTGAATATATTTTTCCCTTATTGAATTTATAGATTCCCAGAAGAACCCAATTTGCTCGTAGGGCAATTACTGAATTATTTGTTTATTTTTATATAACAGTCACTTCTTAAGGAGATATTCTCTCTATTATATTAAGGGTCCCTCGTGTAGTCTGGGTTATTAGATAAAAGCTATATGTAATTTTAATATTTTTGGCCAGAGTACCATCTATAATTTTATTTTATCACCGATCTCTTTTCTATCGTTAATTTATATTAATTTTATAAGTAAAATTATTTATTTAACGTTGAAGGAATTTAAAAAAATTGGTGGATTATATTTCCACCATCCACATGGACGGTACGTATAAAAAAGGGAATAAATTTTTCAAAAAAAAATTGCCTAAAATATAAAACAATTAAAAAAAATTTTAAAAACTAAAACATAGAAAATAAAAAAAAATTAAAATAAAAAAAATGAATCTCCACTGTACGTCTCTAAGATGAACGATGGAGATCATAACAAACAAAAAAATTAATATTTTTTTAATTTTTTTTCTTTGTTATAATCTACATCATCCATCATGAGATGGACGGTTGAGATTTATCTTTTCAATTTTTTTTAAAATTTTTTTTATTTATAATCTCTACCGTTCATCTATAGAGATAGACCAAAGATGGATAGTAAAGATCCATCTTTTTATTTATAATTTTTTAATATTTTTATGGACAGTAAAAATCCATTGATGTTGTAAATTTTTAAAAAATTAATTTAATATTTGTTGATATTTACCAATATACCTTTAGTGCCCTAAAATTTCTTATAGAAAAGTTAACAGTCAAAAGATATTTTGGTAATTAAAACTGACGTTAAGGGAGAAATTAGTCATAAAATAAAATTATAGGGGGTATTTTGGTCATAAATAAAACTACGGGGTGATTTTTGTCTAATACCATAAACTATAGAGGGATTTAAATAATATCTCTTTAATATTTGTAGATATTTATCTATATATCCTTAGTGCCCTAAAATTTTTAACATAAAAATTAACGGTCAAGAGTGTTTTGGGATTAAAACTGAAGGTTAGGGGGACATTGATTATAAAATGAAATTATATAAAGTATTTTGGCCATAAATAAAAAAATTACGAGATGATTTTTTTGTAATACTCCAAACTATAAGGAAGATTTTAATAATATCCTTTATATTAATTATAGTCCTTTAAAAATATATATTATATTACTTATAAGGGTAATTACACTAACTTCTTCTTTGATTTAACCTAATGACAAGTAGAATTAATATGTTTTAAAATTAACACAAACCTTCTTATCATTAATCAACTACTATTATGCCTTATTATCTTAAAGGTATAATTTAACATTTGAAAAAATGGACCTAACTTGTACTATTTGAGTCTTTTTTTGTCCTTATTACTTGGGACGTAACTAGGGTTCAACACTAAAATGTGTAGAATAAATTTTCTTGAGTGAACATCAATGATACAAGGATATTTATATTGACTGAAAAATAAAACAAACACCTAGTTAGAGAGGACATAGTGAGCCTAACCCTATAAATTGTATATTATAAAATAAATTTTAACCAAAAAAAAAGAAAAAAATACAATAAAAGCATAAATGAATCTTGTAATGCAAATGTAATTAAAAACTACTTAAATTGTATCCTACTATTCTTAAAAAGATCGAACTTATCAAATGAAAATAAAATATCTCATGGCTAAAATAGTATGTAGGAAAATTAATCATTTCCTGAAAGTATTTTTAATTAGGTTATTTATCTTAATTGAATTTTATTTATTGATATTTATCTGAATATCTCAATCTTTCTCAATTGTTTCTGATTGTTCATTTTGTTCAACTTGACAAGTCTATTTATAGGGACTAATTGATATTCTAAATTCCATTAGTATTCAAATAACTTATTCTAACTTGAATTAGAAAATCTAATTTTATAAATATTACAAATAATAATCCTACTAAAACTAGACTTTGTTTAATTCCTAAGTAGTAATTAGTATTCAAACTTGAGTACATGATTGCATATGCTCTGAAAATTAATGCAGTTAAAATAAAAAAAAATCTATAGTATATTATAAATTAACCTCTCAATAGTATCATCAAGACTGTGTAAATTGATCTATTTGATCAAATTAGTAGTGGCCACTCTCTCTTGATTGGATTTCCAAACCATCAGCCTTGGTATCTAATATCAAAGTACACCAATTGTATTCGATTACATCCACAAGAATAATTTCTTCACACCCGATCAAATGGTTTTTTTATTTTTATTTTTTTTATTTTCTGTGCTGCAGCACGTGCTTAATATATTCCTTTATTGTTCGATAAAGTTCGAAGGATAAGATTTTTTTTATATAATTATTTTAAAAGTTAATATTGATCGGATCAGGGATCTAATGTACTTGAAGCCACCACTAACGTAAATAAAGATGTACACACCACTTGATGTAAGAGCCGATTTGCCGAAGAACAAAATCTATTGATAGGGAGGAATGTTGGAAGAATAAAGAAGGTTGCCCATTTGCATGAATTTGTAAGATTTAGTCATCTAACAATATCTAAACATTTCTTTTTTACTTCTTTTCTTAAATTGTATGGGAATATTTTATCTTAATTGTATGGGAAAATTGGGCTCAACATAGGAATTTTTATTTTTGCATTTTTTTATATTATTATTATGAAGAACTTGATGGAACTAGAAAATTAATTAAAGGGAAAAAAAAAAGAATGCTTAGCCAACCAAAGACATAATCAACCTTACCCTCGTTAAGGAAAAAAAAAAAATCTTAAACAACTAAACAAGAGAGACTTGACAAGATGAGGTCGGCCCCTCATATTTATAATTTGAAATTGTAAGTTCGAGTTGTATCCCCTTTCTTAAATTTCGAATTAATTATAATAGCTAAAAAAAAAAAAAACACTCTGAGGATTAATTTTATTGGCAATGAGCCTAGTCTAACATGCCTGGGTCTTATTATTATTATAATTATTTTTATGTTAAATTTTTTTTTTTCTATTTTAGTCAGATTTGATTATATTCTTCCCTTAATAAATGCCTTTAAAGAACAAGTCAACATAATGCTATGACATACCAAAGTTACTGATGCTAAGATCCTGTCAAATTTTGAAACAGTATTCAAAGTGACTCATTACAATATTTTATATAGATCACCATTTGTGATCTTGGTTTAAAAGGTACAGTTGACCTTATTGCTGCTATAAACATACATGAATCTGATGCATTGAGGAGACAGAGACAGTATAGCTTTGTTGACAAGCCAAAGCCTTTTGACTCCGGTTGCACTACTTTTCAGCTGGAAAGATTGATAAATCCACTGAACACCATATTCAATGGTGATCCTGAAAAGAGGGAAGGGGTTCCTACTAAAAAGTTGTCATTAAATTATCACTAGTAGTTGTGAGGCTAATCGTCTTCTGGCCTCAATCAATCCATGGCTGTTCCCCAGAAAAATCCAGAATCCTCCAAATTAATACTCCTTCAAAAATCTCTCAATCAGTTGCCTTGAAAAGATGTTAATGGGAGGCAGCCTATATAAAGTTAGGTTGGTGGCATGGTGTTTTTGACTTCCATCCACTACTCTTTCTAAAAATGTCAACAATGTCATGAGTCATGACACTTGCACTTAAAGTCATCTTCTTTTAGTGCATATGATATTGGCTTGCCATGTAAATATCGTATTTGACCTACACATTTTGTAGTGGTTTCAAACCACACAATACAAACATCATTTATCAACTTTTTTATTTTTGCGTTTAAAACCCAGGCCACAGCGCAATATCCACTTATATATATGTGAAAGTGGAGGCCAACACGAATGTGATTAATCTTAAAATTGCTTTTAGAATGAGGCACTCGTCTTTGCAAGCCCCCTGCAGATCCCCAGAGTTGAATGAATCCACGTGAAGACATGTGGCCTAAGGCTCTCAGTTGCCCACTTGGCAGGAAAAGATAGGACCATCTCATCTTCCCCTTTGATGCCCTCACTAGCTACTTCTAGTCTTATCTTTCCACTTCCTATATATATAAACTAGTCTCGAGTGACAAGCAGCATACTTGCCTTGAAAAAAGAGTTGCAAATTTCTACAATTCTTCACCATTTTCGTTCGTTCACATTTTGTGAGAAAAAGAAGAATGGCTGCCATGACTTTAGATCCATGTTTAAGCTTAGAGATGTGTCGAGATTCTAATGAACGTGGAGCTGTTGCTGCAGAAATTGAAGGGCTCATTAGAGTTTACAAGGATGGACATGTGGACAGACCTCAGATTGTTCCATGTGTCTCGAGTGCATTGGCTCCTGAACTCGGGGTGACATCAGGAGACATAGTTATTGACAAGTTCACAAACATTTGGGCTCGGGTTTATGTTCCCAATTGCCATAATAATAGCAAGATTCCTTTGCTCGTCTACTTCCATGGAGGTGGATTTTGCGTTGGATCTGCAGCTTGGAGTTGCTACCATGAATTTTTAGCAAGGCTAGCTAATCGTGCAGGCTGCATAATCATGTCAGTAAATTATCGTTTAGCTCCTGAAAATCCTCTCCCTGCCGCTTATGAAGATGGTTTTAAGTCCCTAATATGGCTAAAACATCAAGCACAATCTGGGGCAATGAACTGGTGGTCTAGGCAATGCAATTTCTCAAACATCTTCTTAGCCGGCGATAGCGCGGGTGCGAATATTGCCCACAACGTAGCAACAAGAATTGGTTCGATAAGTGAACTTGAATTGGCGACATTAAAACCTTTAAACCTTAAGGGTACTATCTTAATTCAACCGTTTTTTGGCGGAGAGGCGCGTACATGTTCGGAGAAGTATATGGTGCAACCTGCACAGTCGTCGCTGACATTGGCGGCGTCTGATACTTACTGGCGATTGGCGCTGCCATGTGGGACAAACCGAGACCATCCATGGTGCAATCCGGTGGCCAAAGGGTCAAAACATCTGGCGGAGTCTAGGCTTTTGCCTACGATGGTGTGCATATCAGAGACGGATATATTGAGAGACAGGAACTTGGAGTTTTGTGCTGCTTTGGACAGAGCTGGTAATAAGAAGGTGGAGCAGGTGGTTTATAAAGGTGTAGGGCATGCATTTCAGGTTCTCAGCAAGTCTCAACTCTCACAAACTCGAAGCCATGAAATGATGACTCATATTAGGGCCTTCATTTGTCGCAAATATTAAACCTCTCTTCTATATTTTCTTTTTCTGTTTCTCTCTTTAAGCCTTACTAAGAAATAAGTATTGATAAAAATTTATTCTCCTCGTACACACAATTTCAACGATATATTATGATACTAATCCCTTGTGCACGACCTTCAAAAGATGGTCTCCGGTCTTTTATCCTCATTAAGGTCGAGTGCTCATAAAATTATGTAAATCTTCTTCGAATCCATTAAAAATCTACATTTTAAATTCCATAACAAAATAGCGAAATATACTTCCACTAAATAATAATTGTGTCACGCTATGGATTATGAAGATCCTAATATATCCCTATAAGAGTATGTTTAGAGCCGCATTGCATTATATAAAATTACTTCTGCATTGAATTAAGGGTATTATTATTTTTTTCCTCAGGTTTAAAAAAATATTATTGTATCCTTTATTTTTAAAATATTCACTTTTTCCTCCATCTTAAAAATATTTACTATTTTTTTTTTCAACTTTTTAAAATATTTGTCATTTTCTTCCCTTCCACTAAAAAAATTAACTCAACCTTTTAATTTTTAAGAACAAAATAGTAATCTATTATGGAATATTGTAATTTGCCCCCTAAAGTTTGAAAACAATATTATTTTACCCATACTTTTAAAATATTCTTTATCTTCCTCAAGAGTTAAAAAAATTAAAATATATATTTCAAAAAAATTATATATGTGTATTAATTTTATTAGGTAAAAATGTGAAAAGTCTATTGCACCCTTAATAAAAGTAATAAGATCCCTTGAATTAAATAATACCAAAAACGCGTATTTGTATTGTATCGTTTGATATAAAATAATCTATATATTATAACGGAACCGTACGGTTTAATGCAGAGGGAGGAGCCGGGTTTATTATGTATTAACAATTTTGCTCTAACCTTCACATCACCCTCATCTGTTAATAATTCTCTATTTTCTCATCCAGATTTTTATTTTTTATTTAATTAATATAAAACTTTGATGTCACTTAACGTACTGGGTACTTCTACTTCATACACAAGAAAAATAAAGAATATATATCAGTTATATATGTGGAACAATATTCATGAGAATATATATTTATTATTTTATTCAATTCTATAACAATACAAAATTGATAGGATCATGAGATTCATTATGTAGAATAAAATCTCATCAATAATTGTAAGAGATCTCAGCAACTGTATTAGTCCATTTATTCTCAATCCTACAAAACGAGCTTTATATTTATCAATCTGAGGATAAGTCAGCTAAATGTCAAGTTCTATTACACTTAAACGAGTCCATTTCATCATCAATAGTCTCTTATCATAAATTGACATCTAAAGAAGATAAGGACTTTCTAGAGAGTGTCAAGATCCTCTTCTAAAATATACGTACATAGTAATATTAGCTAGCTCTTTAGAACTTTAAACATGCATTTTGGTGAATATGTACTCTAACCTCGTACATTTATATATGTACTTACTTAAAAACAGTGCATGTCTTTTTTTTTTTTTTTTTTCCTTTTTCAGTGAATTTCTGTTCGATAGTTGTTCATCAACCCGGCCGCGGTAACCATGAAGGTCCGAGGTCGAGGTTCCACCACTACAGTTTGACATCGTCCTTCTGTGCTGGTAGTGGCTCATAACTTCTTGCTCAAATGAGTGTTCCAGATGAAGATAAATCACATTTTTCTGCAAAATTAGATGGAACCGTAGTATTGTTAATATTTAACACACTAGAGCGTGAAAACAAGAAAAAATTAAGCTAAGTCTTGGATGATACCAAATATATATATATATATATATATGAAGAAGCAATTTTAATTATCTACTTCGATAGCCTCCATTATTGACACACACAAAATATAGGCTAGCTTAAGATGAATTCAATGGAGTTTTGAAGCTTGTATATATATATAGGATCGAAGACGAAAAGCAGAACAAAAAATCTGGTGGTGGTTGGAGAAATTGAGCGAGCGAGCTACCGGTCCCATGGTATATATAATGGTAACAATGCCTCAACCCGCAAACCTCTACTCAAAACTACTTAACATTTTACTTGGAATTTTAGATACAAATAAATTAAAGAGGCAGTATTAATCTGACAGATGTCCTCGTGGCATCCTTTCTCTCGCTCACCTCTCTTCTCCTTGGTAGGTTTTGTTCAATTACCACTTTTTTTTTTTTTAACACTGACACCAAATAAGTTGGAGTCTGTTTAGAGAGCTGAAATTAATTACTACATGTGCCTATGTATTAATAAATATGTATAATGGGATTTAAACATTTACCATTGACGTGAATTGAAGAAGTGTACATCACTTGAGTTATGAGGAGATATAAATTTAACCCTACATTTTATATGTTCTTATTGCGTAAAAAATTTGTTTCTGAAAAGTCATTGTTATTGGCTACCTGGTGCTGTTTATAGAATGCATCAATAAATGTACCCGTTAAGATGAAGTCAAAACCAAACAAACAAATAAATATATGGTAGAAAATAAATAACACAAAGATTTATGTGGCTCGGTTTAGTGGTGTCAATAGGATTTGAATTGTTTAATCCAATCCTATCCTAATTCAATCTGAAAAATCAGATAAAAGGAAGTCCGAATTGGATTGCCTCCCAATCCGATTTTCAAATAACGGAGAGTAGATAGTACTGTGCATATCAAATAAATCCGAAAACGAAAAATGTTGAATTTGGATTTGGTTCGAATCTGAATCCACTCCTAATTCTGTCTTAAAAAATCCGAATATGAAACTTTAGCCCGAAAAATCCAGAAAAAAAATCCTGAAATTTCTAAATCCGAAAATCCAGAATTTTAAAAAATAATTAATTTTAAACTAAAAAATTTGTACATGAGCTATTAAAAATAAATTATAAAAAGACTTTTGATTTATTTTTCAATTGTTTTGATTGTCTTGATTAATGCATGTAGATTTATGTTGAAGTAATTTTCTTGTTTAAAAAATAAAGTTACAACATGCATTGAAAGCTAAGTCGAGTTTTGATATATTAGCTTAAAACAAATTGTAATAAAGCTAATTGCATGACTTTCAATCCCAAATAATTTTGAACGGTTTTACAACCTATTAAGAAACTTCCATAAATTTTTGTTAAAAATCTCTAAAATTGATATAAAAAAAAAACAAAATAAAAAAAACAAAATTCTTATGTTTAGAGAAGTTTACCTGGTGAAAATTTATAAATTTTTATATCTAATTATATTTTATAATTATAAATATAAATATTTTATTTCAACAGGTCATTTGACACGATTCGTCAAACTCATATAATAAACAGGTTAGGTGTATAGCATCCACATTGATCCATATTTAATTGTATCGTGTTCGGATTTAAAGAGCTTAATCCTAAAATAATCATATTATGTTCAGATTGACCATAAAATTATCATTTCGTGCACAAATTGACTCTAACCCTATCTATCAACCCGAATTAACACACCTAGTATATACCCACACCCTATCGTAAATAGTAGAGAGACGTGTGGATATGGATATGATAATATCTACATATAGCAGAAACTCATACTTTTACCCTTTGCCATCGCTAGACAACACCTAACCCGGGAGTCAGCCTAGGGAAAAACCCCAAACCCATCTATTAGTTGCTTTACCTACAAGGCAAGGCAATCGAATCGAATAATGCTAGAATAATGCATAAATTATGTTTCTCAATCAATATCAATATCAATTTGTTTAGAATAATGCTACACATAATTTATATCCCAATTAATAATATGTCAATTGATAAATAAATTCATATAATATAATGAGATAAATTATCATTAATTTGAATCCATTTATCAATTGTCACATTCATTAGTTAGAATACAAAAGGTAAAATGTCTAGCATTACTCATTTATTTAACTCCGTTTATTTCGGACAAGATTTCTTGGACCTAATCCTTAATCTCATAAAGAATGTTAGCAATTGCCTAAATGATTACACACTCGTTTGGTGCACCAACTCCAAAACTCTCGCACATGATAAAGAAAACAAAGAAATGAACTACACAATAAAAGTGGTTTTCAGTAGAAATCTGATATGTTTCTCAATCACTAGAGCACATCAGTTCAGTAGCCAAAAACGGCTTTACACATTAGAAGATTACAACGGCACTAACACTCAAAGCATCAGGAAGAAGATATGAACTAATGATCTGATGAGGCAAAAACAATAATGGCCTCCAGCAAAAAGGTCTTCAATAAGGTTCTGCGACGATCATTGCCTAGCTAGACATCATCACATTATCAATAGATTGAAGGGCTTGATTGGCAAAAAATCGGACATCAACATCCGGATCCTCACTAAGCTCAACCAAACAGGGACGAATTGTCTTCTCCACCACCTATTACAGTAATTCAGATAAGGAGATAAAGGCTAATGGAATTACAGAAAAACTGTCCATGAGAAGAGTACCAACATTTAATTAACACATAAATAAGGCAGACAGAAGCAAAAAGACTAGCAAAAGTACATACAGACTGGTCAACGATGGGAATCAGAGATTGTAGCACCTTCGCCACGTTAAACTTGATGTTTGGTACTCTGAAACAAGGATTCAGTCCAACAAATCAGAAACAAACGAACCGTAATAATTCATATATTGGATTGACAGGCTTCCACAAGTATACATACCTGTCTTTTGATGCATTGATGACTGCTGGCAACAATTTAGAACAAGTAATTTCCGATCCCATGACAGGAGCAAGGAGCGAGACGGCACGCAAAATGGTCATCCGATACAAATAGTGGGAATTGTTAACCATATCTAAAACCTGCCCAGATGCAAGCCAACTCCCACTTGTTATTAGAAAGAATATAGTGAAAAAACAAAAAAGGATAAATTGAAGAAGGAAATAAAACCTCGAACAGAAAAGGGAAGTCATGATGTTGGTTTGTCAACAGACAGAAGAAAAAAGAAATCATTATTCAAATATGAAGTTATCAACATTATTTCTCAACAGCACAGCAAACTCGCATGTATTTCAATAGGAGTAGAGCTGAGAAAATTATCATATACATAATCAGTAAATTTCATCACTCCCCATAATCCATAATGCAGTAAACCAAACAATAGAAAGGTCTACCTTTTTAGAATCTAAACCATTAGTTTGTGGAATCTGAGGCTTGTGTATGGATTTCAGTTCCACATCCAAATCTAAAGCTCTATATTCATGTTTTACAACAAATAGATTTGAAGGAAGCTGGTAAAAATTCACTGTCAAACAAACCTGGGGAATTATGTGCTGCATTGCCCACTCTGGACCAAATTCTTCTGCAAGGCGCTTCAAATTGTTAGCAGCAGCATCACGAATAGAATAAACCTGCAAAAAATACCCAGGTAGTTCCCAAAATTACAAAACAGGTCAATAATTGATAGGGGAAACATTACATGTAAATGTGCATAAAGACTTAGTACGGTAAATTTCAAAGAAAAAACAATCATTCGCCAAACTGAACAGAGATTTTGCAGTTTTACATGTAACACCAGAGGCAAACAGCCGTGAAATTCATCACATAGCGTGTAAATTAATTTTTGTTAGGACATCTTGAAAGATGCCAATATAACAAATTCCCGAGGTGAACTCAACTCTCTACTTCCCAACTTCTGGTTTTATTTAATAATATAAAAACCCATGACTATCCAACCCAAGGACAAATGTCAAACACAGAACGGGACACGGACAAACATGCAAATAATGATAACCACAAGATGAAAAACATACCAAAACTGTTCAGGACATCATGGAAAAACATAAAGGATTGCCGTCAAATTTCAACCATTGCCATGCAAGAAAAGCAACACTAACCTTATCCTGTAACCACTGCATACAAAGAGCACCGAGTTTATCATCAAAAAATCCTACACCCAACTGGCTGGCTAACAAAGGTATATACTCTATTATTGCAAGACGAACCCTCCAATGTCTATCCTCCGCAAGCTCAACAATGGCCGGTAATAAGGATTGAGATAATAGATCAATTCCAATAACCTGCAATAATGTCTCATCTCAAAATGGCTAGACAGGAAACAAAAATTAAAACACCAGGAATACAGGTAATCGACATCATATGTGGTATCATTTTGAAGAGTATATTGAATACTAAAATGAGAAACCATAATGTCCAAGCAATATTTGCTGCACAAATCATCAATTTAAATATTTGTGCAATGCATCCAACAAAAAGCTTCCAAGAAGCATGAATGACATAGTTAAATTTACTTTTCAAGATTCGTACAAGTTCAACGCAGTACATTATTAGCAAGCTGAAATGAGAAAAACAAGGCACATCACCTATTGGAATTTCAGGTTGAATAATTACACTGATTAAATTTTCTCTACGAGAATGATCACATGTCCTCCAATACCAATTCCTACCAATTCACTGGTTATATAAATTCTGATTTTTAAATGTAAAGCAAAAACGCCCAACCCCATGTGAGCAGGATTGGAACCCAACGACAAGAGATTTTGCTAGCTGAACTATCTAGCACCTACAGCTTTATAAATTGCAATGTTTCAATAAAAAACAAAGAATATATGTGACCAGAGGGAAAAAAAAAAAAAAAAAGGAAGCTCACACCAATCGAAATTCCAGATTGAATAATTACATTGATTAAATTCTCTCCAGTTCTGATTCACATATCTCCACTCTCCATGCCCCTCGTTTCATCAGTTCAATAAATTGCAATTCCAATCAAACCACGACATAAATGACTGAGGTGAATTCCTTAAAATCCAACAAACCTGATTCACTTGATCAAGCTTGCTGATAATGTTGAGGCGTACATCAGGAAATTCATCCTTCAAAAGAGAAAGAAATATTGGAAGAAGCTGCTCTATTGTTGCATCCTGCATAAACCACTTAAATGAAGTTAAAAGTCCAATGCAAGATAATCATTTTAAATAAAAACCAGAACTGCAGTTTGAACCAAGGAATGGGGGTAATATGTATCTGTGTTGGGAGGAGAAGAAGTAAGAAAAAAAGACCAAAAACATCATGAAAACCATACAAAGAATGGATTAACAAACAGCTAACACCATAAAGTGACCAGAAATACAGGCACCTAATAAAATAGTAAAAAAAAAATTGAATAAGATAATAAATATATCATTAATAGTTTTCTCAAACAATTAATTGGGAAGCCTACTCATTAAATGGCAACAAACATGAAGCCATAAATCAGTCAGTCCAGATCCACATTTTCTGTAAATGAAGCTAATTCATAGTTTTCATTCTTTATAAGTTTCTCCGACACAAACTATTTCAACTTCAAAACACAACAGCATGCACAATACTTCCATACCTACAGATAACTGCAGAAACCACTATATGGTTATTTTACCTTTCCCAGGACAGGAGCCATCCCCATTATTACTGAAGCCAAAGCAGAACGAACATGCTGAGAAGAATCTGATGACAATTCCTGCAGAAGGTTGTTCAAAATCATTGAGATAGCCAATATAAAATGAAAATCAGGTAAATAGTATGTTCCTACTCTAAACATAAAACATCATACAATTAAGAAACTTTTAACTTCTGGAAAACATGTGCACCTTCACACACGGAAGAATATGTTGAATTGCAAGTTCAGGATTTAAAATTCGGCAAAACTTAGTCACTTTGCCAGCAGCTGCTATGCGTACTTCAGCCTCATTATCTCGAAGTAACCGCACATACGCAGGGACCAAGTCCGTCCTAAGAATAAAATCATTATAAACCAAAATTTTAAGCCAAAGACAAGAGACAAACTTTATCTCTACACTACCATGCATGAAAGTAATTCTTAAATGATATAATGTGGATGAAATGAAGTATGTGCCAATTAAGTTTCAAAATTGGTAAACATGATACTGATGAAAAAGACAGAATGAAAGTATGAAACTCCAATAGCACATATGTAATCAATAAAGTAGAAAATCACTGGTATATGACATAAAAAAATAACAGTCGAGACTTCACATACCTAGTAGGCTCAGGGCCAACGGCTTCACAAAGTTCATATAATTGATTTGCAACCATATAGCGCACGCGCCAAGACTTATCCTGCTCAGACCATAAAAATAAGAACATAGGGAATCAACAGAAGAAAGCAGGTATACAAGCCATGCAATAGCTTAAATTTCATAATCTTGAAAAAACTAATACATGCATAGGATACTTTCAAACAACAAAAAGTCAGATTGCACTATAAGAATTCTTGATATAATTAATACATGCGTACTATATTTTCAAACAATAAAAAGTCAGATTTGGACTACAAAATTTGTCTCTAATATGGTTTGATGATAACCCTCATCCTGTAGAAAACAAAACTACAAATATACACACACTTAACATCACATAGTGTAGGGCTGGCAATTTGGATTGTGACATAACAACCCGACACGAACATGGAATGAATTAGCAAGTTAGGGTTAATCATGTTGGATCAATAATCGTGTCAACCTATTTACCTATTTAATAAAAGGGTTGTGTTCAGGATTTTTTATCATAATTCGGGTTGACACGATTATAAAGGGTATACTTGTAATTTTACATTGGTATATAAAGATATGAACCCTAACCTAATAGTCTAACACCTCACTCATTCTTCACTTTTAGTCTTTAGCACCAAACCATCAGCCTCCATCGCCCATCAAGTCAGCAGTGCTTCATCTCCATCAACGTCACTGTTGCTAATAGTCAAATCGTATTATGGTGCATGAATTGGAATTAATATGGGGAAAGAAAAGAAGTGAAGAGACAAAAACAAGAAGGTTCAAAAAACTCACTAGATCAAACTTCGTATGGTGTAAAATTAAATTGAAAAGAAACACAAATCTACGATTCAATACAAGAATGCAAGCTACTCATTTTGAGCTCTCTTATCTTTAGGCTCCAATGCATTTTTATGCAATGTTTAGATACAAATAAAAGAGTAGATTTTCCTAACTGAATGAGAAAACATAATTACAAAATATATGATTTATCCTCTATAATTATGTTAATGTAGCAATGGCTTATTATTAATTATTTATTTTGGGTGAATTAAGTATGGTAGTTAGATAAGTTAATTGGACTGAAATATTTTGATTATGTGACTTAAACGGGTTTGGCAGGTTTGTGGTGTTAGAGACCATGAGTCCTATCCAATACAATAAACGAGCTAGACAGGTTGTATTGTGCCACCCAGTTAATAAATGAGTAGTGACCTAGTGAGGGGTTTGACACAATTATTTAATCGTGTCGTTTTCAAATTGAGCATAAATCAATGATGCCGTGGTTGGGTTCGGTCAGACACAACCCGCCAACCTGAATTGCCAACCCTAAAATAGTGAATATAGGGACTACTCAGGAAAAGGTAACACAAAGGTTTGCAATCTTCGTAGCATAAAATAGAGTAAAACCAAATTTCAAGGAAAGCATCCATTGTGAAAATTACTTTTAAAAGTCCCTAGAAGAAAGTATTGAATTTCCTCTTCCCCCTCAATAGCTTTTCTAACATCCTTTAACTGTGCTTTAGAAAAATGGATAACTCAAGAAACTTGTGAGCACATTTGCAAACTTGAGTTTGGAACTAAAGCCTTGTCAAACCCTACAACCTTTGGGAAACACCAAAAATATCTCTCAAGAGAATCAGCACCATGACAACCTTGACCCAACAACTTGAGGGCTAACCACATTAAGCTTTTCAACCTACCACTCCAGTCCTTCAAGGGCTGCAGATAGCCTCATTATCTTTTTCTTGCAGAAAGGGATGATGTAGGACAAACACAAAATATATATATATAGAAAATCAGGGTTTACAGAAGACAGAAATTAGAGGAAAGGGGGGAACTATTGAAGAAAGGGGAGAAATTCAAAGGAAAAACAGAGGGCAAAAAATAGGGAAGAGAATCCAACTCATTTTGACTCCACTAATAGCAGGAGTATTACTCATCTTGCCACTAGCGGGAGTATTGTTCATCTTGCCATTGGCGGGAGTATCACTCATCTTCCCACTAGTGGGGGTATTGCACATCTTGTCGTGGGTAGCGAAAGTACTGCTCCTGTTGCTGGTAGCGAGAGTATTGTTCATCCTTTGGCGGGTAGCAAGAGTACTGCTGATAAGTTCGATCGTCATCAGACTCCCTGTCATAATAGGAATCAATGTACTCATGACCTGATGATTATGGTGATAATAGTAGTCCGGTATTCTGACATGGTGGGTAAGTGTAACGTCTAGTGGAATAAGCGACAACGCATGACTGGCCCATGAAAGAATAGGAGGAGGCATTTACATGACCTATGAAATTTTCCAATGTAGAAAAGTTCTGAAAAACCCCTCTAGTATCAAAATTTCTCAAATAACCCCTAGATTATGAGAAACTACGAAAAGTCCTTGTATTTTGCAATTCATCACAACAATCCCAGAAAAATTTCCAACCAGCCCCTCCAAGTGTCTGAAATACTAGAGAGGACCCTACCCGTGAAAGTCCACGTTGACACCCATCGGTTAGGTGGATGCTCGGACAGGAGTAACGACAGCAAGAGTATCGTCTGGTACAGGCGGTGAGATTCAATGTGTCGTCCTCTAGCAACAATGGCGAGGTCAGTGGCGGTTTGTCTTTAACCATAGATCTACTATGATGGAAGCATATCTGGAGATTGGTGGTGAAAGAAAGGTTGATGGGCAGGGGAGTTTGATTTCGATAGTGGAGTCGATAAGCAGTAATCAGCGGCGACGCGAGAGGTGGAGAGTGGCGTCTCGTGGTAACAGTATTTAAGGGAGAATGTTTCGGGTTTGTGTGTAGGGTTGTGGAGGAAGGTTTCGTCTTATGGAAAAGTATTTTGAAAATGTAAATAGGGCTGTGGAAATGGGTTTCAACCTGGCTCTGATATCAAACTGAAGTAGGACAAACATCAAAAAATAACTAGATAGAAAATTAGGGTTTATAGAAGATAGAAATTAGAGGAAAAGGGGTAAACTTAAGAAGTAAGGGGGAAAATTCACAGGAAAAACGGAGGGGAGAAAATAGGGAGGCGAATCCAAAAATGATTTATTCCTTCAAATCATAGTATGCTTAAACAATAAAACGTAGGCCTCAATTAATAGAGACCAAAACCACAGCAACTAGGAAATAAATAAAATCCTTAAGCAACCAATTTCCAAAATAATCAACTCCTAGAAGGAAAATAAAACCTAAGCATAATAAAACAATAACTTTAATTACATTTCTAACTTTTTATTTCCTCACTCCTAATATCTTATCCAAACTAGTAGAATTAAAACTTGTAATAAACTCTAATGTAGTTTGCTCAATTGAACAGACGCTAGCAGTGTCAATAATAAGCAATATGACTGAGTAACTGGTTTTGCAAATGCGTGCTTATCATGATTGATCCAACAACATGTTAAAAGAAAGTACAAAGAAACTTGCCAAGAAAACAATGTTCATACGTTACAACCATATACCTGAGAGAAATTGACAATAACAGGAAGAATATGTGCAACACAATCCTGAGGCTCCAACAACTTTCCAAGAGCTGCACAACCCTCAACAGCCAATAATCGAACAGAATCTTGATCTGACATGAAAATGAATTTTAAAAACTTCATATAGGTAATCATATGTATTTACAAACTTAAAATATAACAAAAAACTAGATAAGTGAAACAATGTAAACCAATGTCTATGAATTGGTTATTTTTCAAAAATATTAAACACATCACATGAACTACTTATTAGCTGAATGTCACCAGTGTTTGAACATTCATATATACAATGTCTTAAACTCAATATAAATTTCTAAGTCAACTTGAAAATTAACATCTTAACGTTCTTATTCTCAGCTATGTAATTAGGGCAATCTTAACCTCCTTACCACATTAAAACATAAAACTCTGAAATATCAAGCAGTATTCGTATAAAAAATTTTCAGATAACTGCAGTGAAAACGTCAAAGTAGCATCAAACAGAACAACACTATCCAAATCCATTATTAGGCAGTAAATGCAGCTCAATTAAGTTTTCTTCTAGCAGTGTCATTGGATGTTAGGTCCTGATTTAATTAGGCGCCAACTATTTTTGTCAACTATCTTAGTAAAGAAGCATTGATTTGAGATTTAAGTTAAAGTTGAAGTGTATCACACCATTCACTTGGAAAATAAAAAAGAGAAAATGATAACTCTTCAGTGTTCAATTAACATTTGAGGTTGTCAATTTCCAGATTTAAGGTAACCTTATGAAGAGATATTAAAGAGAGAGAGAAAAACGAAAAAAAAAAAAAAATACTATAAGCAGATGTTTGCCCACGTGAAGCAAAAATTGCTACTAATCTGCGTAAATAAAATACCGCTAGGAACATTTATTCCTATTCATTTTAGCTTAATATCACTGACTGTTTATTTGAAGTCTACCCCAGCTAAATTACCCCTGCTATATTACAGTTCTCAACAATAAAATGTCTAGCAAGGTCAAGTCAAGCCCAAGCCAATTATGAAGATATTTAGTTTGGAAAAGTTTCCAATTATGAATAAAGTTCACGGCAATTTCATTTGGAGATTTCATTTTATTGCAACTCTTTTGGACGTATCACAATAATCAAGAAGGAAAATTTGATGTTCAGAAAAATACACTAAATCAGCCTAGAGGATATACATTGAATCCGTCACAATTTTGGAGAGTTGATTTTTCTGTAGTTGGATTCCAGCTGCTCCGCTATCAGACTTCCTCGTCTGTCTTGTTCTAACTCACCACTAATTTACCCCTCTCAGACATCATACACCACAAATTTTTACCTCAATTCAGAATGATATTCAATTTACACTGTATATTTTATAAATATAACACACTCATAGAAAAGAATTGTCTTCAGATAATTACACTGAACTGAGTTTCATGACAAAGACAGATCTGTCTCTATTCTGGGAGTCGATGTCTCTGTTGCTTAGACAGCCTGCCACATTATCAGGCCTCAAATCATATCTATCCCATACTGACTGCTATTATTACCCCTCACAAAGACCATTTCTCAATGGCTTCGTCTCATCTTAGATTACTTTAGATTACTGCACTATATATTCTACTCAGCTATAAAATTCCTTGCTAGTTCATACTTGCTTCACTTTTTACACGTACTATCCATATGTCCTACCAGTAATTGATCCAAAGTTCCAAAGTGAGAAAACAAATCCCTTTTACATCAAAACATATATATAACCATGAACAAGACTTCACTAAATTACAGCAATATATACATTAAAAATGTACTCAATTCCAACATGTATCTGAGGTCGGTTGGCACAATTGAAGCCAATGGTGCTCAGCGCATAAAGTAGATACTACTTGCATAACATGATAATATTCTACCAAACAATTGAGAATGAAGCACAATATGCTCTCTATCAAACATGTTTTAGATATTTAATTACCATCCTGTGTAAGATCCTCAAATATTGACATGATGTCAGTTTTCAAATGAGCAGGTTCAACAGTTGCAGCAAATTTCCCCAGATTTGATGCAGCAGACCTCCTAACCATGGGCATGTCATCTTGGCACAACTGGGTATATATTGACCGCAATTCCGTCTTCAACATCTCTGGGGCACTTGGATAGGCAATATGAAACAGCCCACATGAAGAAACTCGAGCTGTAAACCATTCACCAGCAGCTAGTCTCTGAGAAACAAAAACTTTAGACATTCAAAAAACAAAAAACTAAAGAACATATAGTCACCGGAAATGGGGCGAACTAATAAACTGCATTACAAATATCAGTTGAATAGAAAAATGAACTGTTCCCAAATCCAACCATTGCTTTATAAAATACACTTTTAATACAAGATATCCTAGTGAATGGAATAGCAAATTTCAAGCTAATTTAATTATACTAAAACTAACTATCTTCTCTATCTGTTATTTGAGTAAAGGATGCTGTATTGAAGTGATGGATCATGTGCACTAAAAGACACAATCATGGAGCTGATTGGGGGAAAAAAAATCAACTGCCTAAATTAAAGTTCAAAATTTCAACAAGGTTAAAATATTTCTAGATTTTCTCAGAAAAAAATGACTATCAAAGATAAACTAAAAACAAAGTGATTAACTTTTAACGGCAATGAATAATCCTTCTAAATAGCTTCAAACATGTCTCTTCACGTAGAAGAAATAATATAATTAAATAATAAAGCATAAAAGAATGCATTATCTAACCTTGACCAGGGGAATAAACCAGTCAACCAAGTCACTCTCCCTCATCTGAGAGCCAATTCTACACAGTGACTCCACAGCCTTGTCCCTCACACAGGTCTCCTCAACAGTACAAAGAGTCTCCAAAGGTGGGAGCAAAACTTGGGCATGTTCAACTCCCCCCACATATGGAATAAAAACCCCCAACTCTTCTGCCATCGCAAGAAGCACCTCATCATCATCATCATTGTTTTCACTCAGAAAGGGAATTAATTCCTTCCGGGTCCGCTCCTCCCCAAGAGCACGTGCAATGGTTGACAGCCTACGGATTGAGTTTAACCTAAGCTGGATATCATCATTTTTCAGCTCATCTATAAGAACAGCAATTGGGTATAGCGGTTCATCAACCATAGACATTCTGTATCAAAGCTTTTTGACAAACCTCTTACAATTAATTATCTTCACACAATCACTGCAAATAACCATGATAAATTGCACCCAATTAAATATCAGAAATCAACATCCACATTATAATAAAACTATAAAAGCATCGAGTATAACTAATCATCTTATTTAATCAATAACAGTTGTCAGAAAAAAAAAATGAGTGAACTTAAAAAAGTAAGAACAGCCAATTCAAACATAGTCCAGCGTGAGATCCCAAGCTATTGGATTTATTTGTATTCACACGAGTTTTTGAGCAATTAGATGGAAACAAAATTGAAAATCACATCAAACCAAAACTTCGAGATCTAGGACAAACCCTAGAATCCAACTCCAGAAACTGAGGAAACTGCTTAGAGAGACCAAAACCTGATATTGCGTTTCATTGCCATGAGAAAGAAAAATGAAGATGAATCAATAATTTGAGCCGACCGAGAAAATAAAAATTAAAAAAAAAATTATCAATTCAAACTGTGCCCAAATGCACTACTAGTCTCGACTGAATCGAGCTTTTTTTTCTCATTACAAATATGCAGAAATCCAAAGTAACTAAAGCCATAAAATTCAATAAAAAAAAATTATAGTTTCGTTTCATTTACCGCAGAACTTTCGACAACTAAAACAGAGGGCGAGAATTCGAAGTTATTGAATTAATTGATTGAAAAAAATGAGGAAATTAATAATAAAAAAATAGATAAATTGGAATAAAGTTAAAAAAAATTGGCGATGCTCTCACCGATCTAAATGCCTTCCCGCCGGCTGCCACTGATGAGAGAGAGAGAGTGTTGTGAATTCAGTTTTGGTTACTTTTGTAATACTTTGTTTGTAGTCATCTATTCGGGCCTGTCCTAAAACTTCTACTCCGTGGGCCTCTTTTTTAATGGAAAAGAATGATGGTCCAGTAGTATTACGGACCCACGACAATATCTTACCTGTTAGATTAACTTTTAACTTTTTTTTTTTTTTTTTAACCTACACCTTATAGAAGGAGAACTATCGAGATTAAATCATATAAATACAGTCCGTACATCTACTCCTAATAACGAGAAGGGTCTACTCCCAATACGGAGGAGAAGTCTACCTACGCAGTTGTATTTTTGTGGGTAAGATGAGAATATATATTCACATGCCTACACAAGTTGATGAACCTTTGTGACTTGAAGGAATTTAAGACCTCTAACCACTGATGAAATCGTGGAAGCGGACCTTTGATTTCCTTGGACCACGTAGGAATTCGTCGTCCAATTGAATCTTCTTGTTCCTGGATGCTCCATAGGAATCCATCGCTATTCCTTTCCTCCACCGAGAAAGGTTCATTCCGAGTCACAAGAGTAATCTATCCTGTAAGGGACTCTGTGTAGATTAATTTTTAATTGTTGCTAGCCTTAACATGTGAGATAAAATTGTCAATCCATCGACAGTGAAAACCTCTTTCAATTCGTAGAGGAGGGATCTCTTCCAATAATTGAAAGTGCTAGATGATCTCGATTCTCGTCAGGTTGGAGGAGATTATTGAAGATCTTCAGTGATCTCTTCCACTTCCACAAAATGTAGGAAAAGTTATTTTTTTGAAGGGTAAATTTATAATATTAGAAATTCAAGGGTTGTTTTAGAATTAGTTTATGAGTTGTTTCATAATTACTTTAGGTAAATTTGTAATTATAGAAATTTTCAAGATCAACGTATAATTATATTTTTACTTTATAAGAAAATTGACCAAACTACCCTTTCCACGTTTAGTCCTAATGGATAACAGTAGGGGTTATTTGTGGTCATTTTGATTGTTTACTTGAAATCCTGTTAGAAGCCATAGGCATGTTTATTGCGCAATTAATCTTTTATTTTTATTTTTATATTCAACTAAACTTTTAGTATGCTATCAGGGTAGGGCGGAATCAAGATAAATATGGAAGTCATCCAGGACTCAACAATCTTGAGAATACTAATAAACTTTTAAATATATAATTTCTAAATGCACTCGTAAGAATTTAAAAGATTTTTATAGAGATTTTACTATCTAATTTTTTTAAGTTCTTAGAGCAAACTCTGAAAGTGCACAAATTTTTTAAGGAATCTTTTAGAGATTATAATATCTCGCCAACGAATCTTGGGCTTAACAAACTTTGAAAATGCGTAAATTTATTTTAGAATTCTTTTAGAGATTTTAATATCTCCCCCATAAATCTTGGAATCAACAAACTCTGAAAGGGCAAAAAAAAATTTTTTGTCCAGAGCCACAAAAAGCTATGAGCAGACCCTGTATACTATATGGAATTGCCATTAAGTTGGATCTTCCGTATCCTAAAATAAGATTAGTTTAAGCATCATTTGACACATATATTAAAATTTTATTTTTATTTAATAATTTAATTTATCTCAGAATTTCTACCTTTCTAATTCATATTATATCAATATGGTTATAACCATATTGATATAATATGAATCATATCACAATGCACACTTTAAGGACGTTTAATGAAATTTAATGGAATTTATTTAATTTTATTGTGTTTTTTTTTTGTATGGATAATAAAAAGAATGTAATACATTTATCGAAAGGAAATATAAATTTTTTCGGTTATAAAGTATGCATTGTGATATGATTCATATTATAAAGTGTGCATTGTGATATGATTGGGGGCAGAGGAAAAATGTTTGCTGCTGGATCAGTTTGTGTGGTGGGGTTAAGATGGGAAGGGGAAAGAAGAAGTTGTAATGAAATGATGGACCTTGTTGCCGGTTGATGAAGACTGTGAAACAATTTGTTGCTGGGCCAATTTTTTTTAAATATTTAAAAAAAAAATGGGAACCGATTCCGGCATGAAACCGCGAGTTTCAAAAACCGGCTCCAGAAACGGAACCACTGGGGAACCACCGGTTCCGAAACTGGTACCCCACAATTTCAGTTCGGGTTCCCCCTGATAGGGGAACCGGAACCACCGGTTCCAGAACCATGGCTATGTCTAGTTATAAAGTGTGCATTGTGATATGATGGGGGTAGAGGAAAAATGTTTGCTGCAGGATCAGTTTGTGTGGTGGGGATAAGATGGGAAGGGGAAAGAAGTTGTTGTAATGAAATGATGGAGCTTGTTGGCGGTTGATGAAGACTATGAAACATCATGAGCCGTTTGAGAAGGATAACCCTTCGTTTTCCACACCCAATTTCATTCAAATTGAACATGAAGGGAGGTGGAAAAGGTTGGTGATTGGTTGGCTGAAGCAAGTGAGAAAGTAAACAGGTGAAAGGTCAGTTGTTTTGCAAGTGACAAAGGCAATTTATTAAAAGTGCAAGCATCAATAATACACTAATGTGTGTGACCCCAATTTTAAATTGCATAATCATAATTACAAAAGCCAAAATCAAGTCCAGAACTGTTGTATCGAATTGGACCAATCTAATAATTTGGTTTGGTCTGGTCTAGAAAAAGGATTTGACCAAACTGGTCCTATTTTTTTAACAGGACCGAAGCTAACATGTCTCCAAAAAAAAAAAATACATCCCAAAACCGAAGTGTTAATAAATTTTGTCATGCATTTTGGTTTTTGTTCAACTGAAAGCAGCTGACCAATCTGGTCCAAAATCCAACCACCTGTTTCCCCACCGGTGGCTCAATGGGTTCCTTAAATTCTGCTTTTTCACAAAGTTCTTCAAAGGCATCCACAAGATTTTGAAGCCTTGCTACAAACTCAATCAAAAGCGAAGTAAATGTTGCTAAAGACAGAGAGCTAGCACTTTCATACACTTTTGATTCCTGTACAGTAATCATGGAATCCGCATTAACAAACGACAGACGTGGCCAAGACATCCGACTTCTCGACATATTTTCAGAGGAAATCCAGTCTGGAATGTTCATGTTTGGATTCTGAGCTTCCCACATTTCGCTTAGGGAGCTAATCACTTTGTTTTCTTCAATACAGTTGTCAGGATCTTGGAGTTCCTTGTGCTGAGCTACGGCTGCCCAGCTCTCGTAATTCACCAGAAGATATGATTGTTGGTCTATTTTCATTTGTAACTCTTCAGCTGCCTCGTGTACTGCCAGTAATATGTCTCCAGGGCTCAACTTTTCCATCTTTTCCACTTTGTCTCCAAGCTCTCTTAATACTTTAGCCCCTTCATTACCAACCCTTTGTAGTTCACTGCCAAAAACCTGCCTCTTTTCTGGTGGTGCCTATACATGAAATTTGGCAGATCAGATTATAATCATCCATTTATAATTGTACCATATGTCAAAAGCAGGAGGAGAGATTGAAAAGTACACTTACCTGTATTTCGGAAAGTATGCAGCCATGCATAGCCATGACCATGAAAGCACAATGCCTCAATGCACCACTTACTTTAACATAATATTTCCAAGGATAATTGAATCTTCTGTAAGGTCCATGAGGTGGTTCCCAAATTGCAAAGTCTAACTGCAAATTACACAAGAATTGGTTAAAAGTCCACAGATCCTAGCTTTTCAATTTGGTAGATTATTGATCGAAAAAGGCTGAGCAATTAAGGAGAAAAAAAAAAAAGACTTAGAAGAAGGGCAGAGGACAAGACTTGTACAATGATATAAGAGCGTACCAAAGATTCCTCTTGGCTTGTGGATTGAACAACTGATCTATAGCCACTATACAAGGGGTCATCAGAGGCTTGATAGGTAAGAATTTTCGAAGGGACCCTCTCATATTCAACACATTGCAGGTATCCATTGACACAACCTAAATGGGAATCCAAGAGAATCAATCAAATGAAACCATTCATCACCATTTAGCACAAATCAAACAAAGCAAATTGTACAACCTAAAGAGTGTCCTTGGGATTGTTTTCATAAATGTGTTTTAAATTTTTCAAATCCAAAAACACTTTGGAAAACGAATACTTCTTAGGAACACTTCAAACACTCAGAAAAACACTTCTATCAATTTCAACTAAACACTTTTAAGCAGATGTAAAAGCACTTTTGTCTGTTTGAAAATGCTTTTAATGGTATGTAAATGGCTCCTAAATATAATAAATTTCTAAGAAGCAAGAAAGAAACTAAAGTTGAACCTAACCTTCCAAGGAAGTAGCAACACCCTTGAAATTTTTTACCACCAATTTGTGCAAATCTTCCCCTGCCCATATTGGATATATACACACATTTACCACCAAGCATATCCCAGCACCAATCGCAATAAGTACTAACCGATAAAATGCTGTTTGAAAAAATGTTGTTGAACTTCCAGACACAAGTACAATACAATATGTCAACAAGAATACCCGAAATCCGTATTCATAAGATTTCATGGGGGGATACAGTTTGACATAACTTGCACAAAATCCTGAACATGATAGAAGAATTGTCAGAACAACAATTCGAATAATTAGGTTAATTTAGGGTGAAATAATCCCTTTCTTGCTGTAGAAGATATTGGTTGCAAGGAGTAATAACACTCTAACCTGCAATGAATATACTTATTATGATAAAAGGTTCCTGAAGAACTCCTGCGCGTAGAGAGAGCTCTGCGATTCCTAGCGCAAGGGCTCCAGCTGATAATGTCCCCAAAGCACGATTGAATCCCTTGCTAAGCGTAGCACCTAAACCAGAAAAAACGTAACTTACCATTATTCAAAGATAGAAACATTGAAAAACAGAACAAATTCTTTACATATTTTGAATATCAGTACCTATGCTGAATTCAAAAACCACAACAACTGTAAGAATAGCCCAGATCGCGTATTGACCAACATTCTGGAGTGGCTCTTTGAAGAATATGAGTATGGATACAATAGCTAGTGACAACCCCATCTTGGAAGCAAAAAAAACTTTTCGAGGATCCGAACGACCCATCTCATATAATTTGAAACAAAAATCCTGTGAACTATTCCAAAAGCTGGTAATTGTATCCGATACTGATCGAAAGCACTTACATTTGACTCCATCTTCGCTAGCATCCGAGCTGTTCAGACCAAAGTCTGAGTAACCCTTTCTGGAGAGCAACCTCTCCTTACCCTTCTCTGCAAAACTATGACTAAATGATCCAACTTTGGTAGTCATCATTAATCTTGATCACAACCCTTTTCGTGATTTTATTTAATGAAGAGATCTTCCCGGATTATATGTCTGAGGGAAATTGAAGAAAAAGTTTTAACACAAGTGAAAGTATTTTGTTGTTATTGAACCAAAAGAAACTGTAGAATATATTAAGAGATAAAATATGTCATGCAAATATAAAATATATAATGAAAAAGACAGGTGAGAATAAGAGTGCATAATCATGATATCATGTTCACTGAAATTCAAGATCTAAAATAAAAAAAAGGAAGAAGATTACGTAGCATTTTAGATTCAGAATTCATCCCAACCTCTATGTGATGTGATGTGAGATCGTGGCTTCATGATCATGAGTCAATCTGTGTAGACATAAATTAAATAAAATTATATTTTGAAGTAATGATCGGAATTTGATGAGAGGAAAGAAATGGACAGAAAAAATTAAACAGGTTGGCAAGGCATGCTTTTAGAAAGCAAAGAAACAAAGAAAGCTCCATGAGCAGACAACAACAAAATCATGGACTTTATGTGAACATTTTTATATGATTAGATCTTAGATGAAGAGAGAAGTGACATGCAGTCCATTTTCTGTCACGGTTGTCATATGAGATAAAATAATTAAGCTAGCATTTACCTTTTACAAACTTTTTTAGTTTTAACAAAAAAAAAAAAAAAAAAATTATAGTTTCCCGTTCATTCTTCTAATGACTACAAAAGCAAAATTGTGTATGGTTGGATATTTACTTATTAAAAGAACTTATTTAATCCCAAAAACTTTTTAAAATATATGACAGGAATAGCTTTCAAAAAGACAAAAGCTCAAAGTAAAATCTCTGCCAAATAGAGCCTTAGTGTATATTTAGAAGAACTTATCTACTGATCAAAAGAGTTTATTTAATCTCAAAAGCTCTTTTCAGTTTTCTTTTGTGTCGTTTGGTTGCCACTCCAATAGAGCTTTTGGGCCATTAGTTTTTTTTTTTTTTTTTATATTTTGGGCTTTTCCATGTAAATTTTTTGAGCTTTTAAAAATATTAACAATGTCTATAACTTTATTAAAATTTGTTAATTTTATAATAACTTTTTAGCTTACAATTATGTCTTTTTTGGTAATCCTATTTCATATTATTTTAAAGAGTTTTTTTAATTAACAACCAAACGCCTTAAAAACTCTACTTTTAAAAAATCTATTTTTAAAAGTTCTACTAGGATAAACGCTTCCACACGAACCCTACTCTTTCTTTTTGTCTTATTTTGAAAGATGACAAGACTCGGCATGAGAATATAGCACTGGATCAATTTAATCTCATCTCTTATATTTTTGTATCGTCTTCTTATTTGTATATTAATTTTGTTTAAATCCTTGGGCCCATTAAAAACCAGTCTAGAGAAATATGGGCTTGATAGTTCAGATTGATTCTTTGACCGAAGCCTGGCCCATAAAAGCCGTTTCAATCTTCCCAACTCGCCTTATCTAAACACAAGAAAATTCTGATCAAGTGAAGAGAGCAGTCGATGCCTTATTTTAGGAATTAGAATCCAATAAACGCCTCTCTCTCTCTCTCTCTCTCTCTCTCTCTCTCTCTCCCCCCTTCTCTCTGGAATCCCTCAAAATGTTATCATCCATGGCACTTCAATCTAGTGTTAATGGTGCTTTCACCTGCTCTTCACTCCCTTCTCAGAAAACCGGTTCGAAACCATTTAAACCCAGCATTCTCATGAACCCCAAACCCACCAGAATCAAACCCATTTCAAGAAACCAAAGACTCGCTGCTTTAGCTGCCCCAGAAGCAATCACAGAGGCCGCTTCAGCAACCCCAGAAGAAACGGAGGTCCAAATCTCACTCTTGTTCTAAATACTTATATATATACATATTTGTGTTGCTTTACTTTGAGAATTGTTGACTTTTGCAGAGAGCTGGGGTGGTGGTGAAGCAAGTGGAGAAACCAAGGTTGGTGTTGAAGTTTATATGGATGGAGAAGAACATAGGTCTTGCTCTTGATCAAATGATACCGGGGCATGGCACCATTCCTCTAAGTAGCTACTTCTTTTGGCCGAGAAAAGATGCATGGGAAGAGCTCAAGGCCACTCTTGAGAGTAAGCCATGGATTTCCCAGAAAAAGATGATTATACTTCTCAATCAGGCCACTGATATAATCAATTTGTGGCAGCAGAGTGGTGGTAATATTACTACCTGAAACATGTACAAAACTGCCTTTTTCGGCTGCAAAATTTGCCCGAGTTTTACATTGTTGTTGTAATTTAGTAATCTGGATTCTCAGCCTTTTTTACCCATTAATTGAATTCTGAATTTTGTTTGCCCGCATTGCTGTGAATAGAAATGGCTATGTGACTGGGGGTTTTTGGTAAATTTTTAATTAACAGTGAAAGAAATCAAAATCATATGCTTTTGTCTAGAGTTTCAAGGATACAATACAAGGAAAGCTTCTCATATATCATCTTTAAACATTCAAGAGATCAATTTTACATCTCTGACAATGTATTCACCAAAGAATAAATGGGACAAAGTCATTTTCTATCTCTTACAGAGAGTTACAAATTTCTCTTTTACATACAACACTGGCTCATTTGACCTTGCATCAAACCCTAAAGGTCTCTTAGTCTCTATCATGATTCAAAAGGAGAAGATAGGCAACCAAGCCAACCACAGGCACAAATCTAAGATAATTCACTATACCTACCTTGCTTTGCTGAATATTTTGTAGGTTGTCACCTATCAACCAAGGCTGGAAGATTATGTAAAGACATATATCCCATATGAAGGCATAAGCCAACCTTTCTGATCCAAGATAATAAACCAAGTATTCCCATCTATCCGTTATGCTCCCGAAATCTCCATCCATCCGGCCATAGAGAGCCCATAGAGCAGATATCAGACATACTGCGCCACCAATCAATCCTACAATGGGTGCGCCTTTTGTCATCACTGAGGCTAGCTGAGAGGGCTTCCTTGGTTTATAGTCAGGGTCAGCATCATTCAGCCGGATGGCCATGTAAGGTATTAAGAATGCTGCCAAGAAATAGACTCGATTCATTAAAAGTTTTAAAGCTGAATTTCCTGGGAAAAGAAATAAGTACACGATCACGCTAATTTCACTCGAGCAAAAGAGAGTTTGGAAGGGAAGCATACTGTTGGTAAGGAACATCTGCAATCCCCATAAAATGTCAAGAGAACCCTTGTATTTGTCCCTCTTACAATCCGTGAAAAGCAAAGGAGCAAACATGAAAGTCCACCCGATAACAAAGTTGAACAATCCTTCAGACATCTGACTAAATAATACGATTTAGAATAGATATTTATATTGTGATGCAAATGTCAAGACCCTCTAGACAGCATCAAATTGATAAGTATGATTCCAAATAATAAGTGACAATCATTTTCACTTCATATAATGATCCTTACCGGATGAAGAACTGGAGCATCAATTACACGAATTCCAACTGCTCTGCCAAAAAGTTCATTTCATAAATTATGAAGCATAGAACATCATAAGGATTAGCTGGACATTCCATATGCAAAATCAATCAACTCTGATATCCAATAAGAGAAATAATGAGTCATGGTTCCTTTTTCCTTCACCCTCAAAACCAGGAGAAGAAGAAAAAGACTAAACATATTGACTCAACTGATGTTGGGAAAAAGGTATCAATGATATTTGTCAATATTCCAAATGAAATACATTGAAGAGGACCTACTTCTACTGCCATGTTTATAAAAGATAAAAGCAAATTAACTTAAACAAATTGTAAGAACAATGAAAGAAAGTGCACCCTAAATAACTAATTTGGAACAAACAAGTTTAGTTGGAAACGAAGCTAATGCAAACATTTCATAGTCATGCTTACTAACTTTTCACTGACCAAGTTTTATCACAGAAAAGTGAAGCAAAGTTTTACAAAATACAAAAGTGCATCAAGAGTACAAACAATGAAGGGCAAATTTCATTGTCCACAGGATGTGATAATTTATAATTTGACATACCAGAATTCATCAAAGGCAAGATAAAGAAGAAATTGAGAGAAAGGCCCACAAGTGAATCTACTGTTTCTGAACTGATGGCCCACACTGGATCACCCTGTAAATGTACAAAGTAATCAAGCTTTCATCTGTAAATTCATAACATTAACAGTTACTGAAATTTTCTGTCTGACGTGATATTCTCCAAAACAAAAGCATCACCAAAAGGTCATGCTATATATAAATTTTATGCATTTGAAGTAAATATTAATTAGATTCATTGAAAATACACTGTCAAATCCTCCTTGTCCTATTTGGGGAACCCTCTATGATAAAAGAATATTGAAATATGAGAAAATTTTCCAAATTCCATGCATTTCAAAATCATCAAAATACTGTTAAACACAAAAGCAATTGATTCACCCACCTAAACTAAGGAACGGATTATCCAGCAATCCAGATGTAATACTTTGTTCCTGAAAACAAGGGACACAAAAGTCCTATGACAACATGTTTAATTGAGTCTTCAAAACAGCTTTTGGATACGATTCTCAAACCTTGTTCAAAATTTGAAAACTATTATATAAGAATTTATAGTTGTGAGTTTGTTTTAACAGGAGTTGGTCTTGCCATGTCAATCAGTTATGCATAGTTGCGAGTTAGTTTATAAAGAGATTAGCCTGAGGAAGATAGCAATAAGTTATCACACATCATACCTAATAAGAATTTTCAATATTTTCAGTGAGATTGTACCCAAATTGTATACAAAATCTTTTATACTGTAAGCCAAACACCACCTAGTTGAAATGTCTGTCAAACTTGTTCTAGGGTATAGTAACCTGCAACATAATTTATCCAGGAAAACGTAGAAAAATTTCTAAAATTGATGTCACATATATTGTTGAGTGAAAATGATAGATAATACAAACAAAAAATTAAGAAACGGAGTTCAACAAATGGGTATCATTATCACAATTTACATAAGATGAAGAGATAGTAAAAGAAGTAAAGAGAAATGGAGGAGGAGGAGGAGGAGACATACAGGAGCATAAGGAAGTAGGAAGAGCCATAGAATGTAGACAGCCTCGGCCGTCCACAGAACAAACTGAACCACTCGCCGTAGGCTATCACTGCCAGTTTCGACAGTGGTGTTGGGCTTACGGCGAGACGCATGACAAACAATAGTCCTCCTCCATATCCAATCACGATACGGGCCATCTCTTTGCCTGCTTATAAAGTTTGCATTGAATTTCCATAATTGGCGATCAAAATGCTTCTTCGATTTGAAACAATTACTTGAAACAATCGGCTTATTGATGGCGCAGCAGAGTAAGGGCTGCTGGGCCACTCCAACGCTCATCATAATCATCTTCCTTTTCTTTCCTTTTTTTTTTTTTTTTAATAATATTTTTCTACTTTTATCAAATACGATACCGTTTCGAGAAGCGTATATATATGTACTTACGAGACAAGCAAGCGAGGAAGTTGTGAGTTGCTCATCATTTTCTTTTATTTTCCCGCGCAGTTTCTTGCGTTTTTTCAGATTAATGGCTCCTAAATCCGATACCAGCGAAGGTAACAAACAATTTCTCGATTCAAATTCGTAATTTTTAATCTTATTTTATCTAATATATTCTTCTTTAATAATAATCTATTTTCAATTTTGAATTTATCAGCAATCGTGCTCAACTTCGTCAACGAGGTAAGATCTCTTTTTGAATTGCCATTAATGTAATTGTTGTTTATTTGACGAGCAACCTTCAAGTTCTACACTTATTTTTTTTTTTTTTTACAAAATAAAAAACAATTATGCACATTCATTTTGTTGAAGCTTATATAGTTTTCCTGCAATTTCTCATCAAACGAAACGGGGAAAATCATTTGTTCCGTTTGTTTCAATAGAAATTTGTGAAGAAAATTTAAAAATAATTGTATCGTAATAGTTTTTTCAATGGTAAAGATAATTGAAAAAACAGAAGATGTGTTCTATATGATGACTGAGTTAAGTTTGGGTTTCGTATTTGGAATAGAAAGTCATGTATTTTGTGAGAAAACATTGTCTCTCTCCCTCTTCATGTATATATATATACATATATATATATATATATATGGGCAAAAACTACAGGCAATACTGTCAGAATAATTTGACCAGCTGCTGTTCTTTGCTTTGTATATTTGCTTGTGCTGTATACTACCTAAATTTATATTGCTTTTATTTACTTTTTTTCAGCAAAATCGGCCATTAAATTCTCAAAATGTGGCCGATTCATTGCAAAAGTTCAACCTTAAAAAGGCAGCAATACAAAAAGCGTTGGATAGTCTTGCTGATGGCGGAAAGATTTCGTTCAGGGAGTTTGGCAAACAGAAAATATACATTGCGAGGCAAGACCAGTTTGACATTCCAAACAATGAAGAGCTTATTCAGATGAAGGAAGAAAATGCCAAGCTGCAGCAACAGCTTGAAGAACAGAAGAAGGAAATCACTCTGGTTGAGGGAGGTATTATCTTAAATGTACCTAATTGATTGAACAATTTCATTGATGGGTTTCCTTTTTTGAACTTTGATGGATGCAAGGAACATAAGATGATGGTTTCTCTATGTGTGTCATGACAATTACAATACACTATTGTTGCAGAAATTAAAGCTTTGCAGACAAATCTGACACTGGAACAGATTCGTGAGAGACAAGTGAAATTGAGAAAAGAGGTATCTTGCATGAATATGTTTGTTTTAACTCGCTTCAATCTGTGTAGACCTATACGAGAACCTTATAATTGTTTCTTCTTCTTTCTATTGGTATCAGGTCAAGGAAATGGAGGACAGATTGGTTAAACTTCGTGGAGGAGTAACCCTGGTGAAGCCAGAAGACCGGAAGGTAGTTGAGGAAATCTGTTTGGAAAAACTCAGTCAGTGGAGAAAGCGAAAAAGGATGTTCAAAGATGTATGGGATACTATAACTGAGAACATGCCTAATGATCCGAAGGAATTAAAGGTTCTCTGTACATGTTCTTGTGAACTTATTTGTTAAGTGTTCCAGAGGTTGTTTCTAATAGTTGATTATGTTGCTGCAGGAGGAACTCGGAATTGAATATGATGAAGATGTTGGTGTGAGTTTGCTGTCGTTTTCGAATTTGGTACAACGTGGTAAGAAGCGGGCGAGAGGCCTATGAAGCTACTTAATCAAGGGATCCCATCTAAGTTGTTGGTATAATTCTTATCGATAAATCTATTCAAAATATCTGTAGATTCTGCATCTTTGTAAGATCTAGTTCTTTGTTTCTAGAAGATGAATTAGTTTGATAGTCCCAAATTTTCCCTCCCAACCTTTTCTTCTATGAGCGGTTCATGATATGACAAATTTAATGTACTCGTAAAGGGCTTGTATTCATTATGTTTTGGTGCATACAAAGTAAGAATTCTAAGCTATTTCTTTGTTGAAACCTTAGATGATTGATGTGCTGGATTTGAAACACTTGTGTCAGCAGAACCTTTACCAAAGTCCATGATGTCTGTAAGACTGACTGGTAAATAAATTAGTTTGCCCAAAGATGTGTTGTTTCAGTGTAAATGTGTCATTTCTTTCATTTTTTGCTGATTTGGTTGGTGAGAAATGATTCTGCAGTCTAGAATTAGTTTAAGATGTGCCTTGGTGATCATAACTCAGTTGCATAGTAATGTACAAATTGAATTGAGTTTGAAGTAGTTGCATCAAATATAGTTCACAAAAAAATTGCACTCAAATTTCAAGATAATTACATCAACTTTATATATTTCAAAACTTCAATGAGAGAAGGAGAAAATCGAAGTGTTCTTTTTTTTTTTTTTTTAGTTTATACTATTAGGACACTCAAAACTTACACAACTGTATCATATGCTCATGCTTCTCAGTATCCACGCACTTGTCTGGTCCTAACGGAAATAGGCCCCTTCACCATGTCTAAATGCTCTTTTCTCTGCAACCTAGATCCTTCAGCATCATGTGCTGATGGGTGTACCTTCTCCAACTTTAGATTACCAGCTCCAGAGCTTGAAAGTTTCTGCTCACCAGATAAACCTAAGTCCTCATTCTCACTTTCATAAAAAACTATATCCTTGTCCAGTAGCTTGACTGGATCTACCTCATCATCAAATGACATTGTATTCACCCTTAAATATTCATCGTTCGAATCTGAACTGGAGATAGACATTTCCTTCTTATGTTCTGCAGCAATCTTGCTGTTTGAATCTGCAGCTTGACTTCCACCTTGAATATCCTCGTTTTTAGATTTGGATTCAACGTTCATCTGCTCATGCCTGTCAGATGCCTTTCTTCTTCGAGTATTGGGACTATTGTGATCATCAGGATCATGGGATTCAGATCGAGAGAGTTCCACAGCAGCCCGTGCTGCTTCTGCGGCATAAGCAGCAGACTCAAAAGCAGCTTGAGCTGCATCAGCCACATCCTTGTACTTCTTCCTTGTCTTCATTGAATCAGAGAAACCATCATCATTTCCTATATCTCCAGGTAAAGACTGTGAGCCATCACCGGGTTCAGATTGAGCTGAATAAGGCGACGTGTCTAAATCGGCTTGGTTTTGCTTCTTGCTTACATCCAATTTCTCCTGTATTGATCATATAGCATACCACAAGGCAACGATTAGGAAACACTCTAGTACTAGTGGTGTTTGAAATTTATGTTTGTATAACTTGCATACATACCTCTGTAGGAAAAGGAGAGACTCCTTCAAGTTGCAGGATAATGCTATTCTCAGAAGCTATCTCCTTAAGCACTTTCATTCTGTTCTCCAACTCTGGCTGTCTGGTTGATAGTTTCTGTATCATCTACAGCAACCCAAGAATATAAACACCATAATTCACCTTAATATATACAACATTCACATATCTTTTTTTCTAACTTTTATTTTGGACTAATCTCCACCCGGCCCGAGAGGTCAGTAAAGATCTGACCACAAGTGCACTCCACCAACATAGAGATTGCATCCGCTGGAAGTCGAACTCGAGTATTGCCGAAACAATCCACTCCCTATCTGGTGTGTAGTTGGTTCTTTTTTCTAACTTTTGATTTAGTCACATAATATGCATATTTGTCAAATTGAGCATTTATTTTTCTTATAATCCCCTAAAAACTGTTAATTTACTAAAAGAACACCAAAGAGATTTCAACCCTTGACCACCTCTACCATCAGGTTCAGGTTAATAGACACAACAAAAAATAAAATACCTTATGGCTAACGCCGCAGTTGTTGCGCAATTCAATAGCACGACCGACAAATTCTTTACCATAACGAGAAGTGAAAAGCGCACGAATCTCTTGAAGCTCTGGGAATTCCCCGCATCTCGACGCTGCATAGATCAAGCTAGATATTGTCTCCTTCAACTCCTCTGGACACACCCTACAAACCCAATAATAAACCAAGAAATCAATAATTCAATTTCCAATATCAAAAACAAATAATTAATAAGAATAATAATAATAATAATAAATAAATAAACACTGAACTTGTGTTGTTCAATGAGATGAATCCTTTCTATCAGCAGATTGCAATAGCTTTCCATCATCATAAACGCATCCAACATGTTCTGCTCCTTGATCACATGCTCAACCTGCACCGAAAAACATGTATGTTAATAAAAATGACTAAAAAGACACGTGTGTGTATATATATATATATATTATGAAAATGAAGACATACTCTGAGGAGAGCACGTTCATGGTGGCCTTGCTGGAGGAGCTCAACAACATCAGAACGGGCCTGAGAGCACTTGACTTGACGCTGGTTCTTGAGAACGGCGAGACGAGAGATGGCAACACCCACAAGCGGCTTGAATTTGTGGATCTTGAAGTTTCTTCCAAGCAGAGCGTCCAGTTTCTTACCCATCCCTCGCTGCTCTGTAACTGTTCGAACAACAAGGTGATGGAAAACTGGTTTGTTGGTTTATTATTATGTGAATGTGGTGATGATTGATAGCTAATGTGTGTGTTTGTGAGTTTTCTTAAGATTTAAGTCATTTTTTAAACTTTGGCCTCTGCTGTCATGAACTTGACTTTTCATTAAAACGCGGGTTGCTCTGTCAATTTCCATGAAAGGAGAGACTAGAACTCTAGAAGAGAGGCTGTGGCCCCACTGTTTTACCAAAAACAACACACGTCCTTGTCGACACGCCTTCTCCTTGCGTTTCTTCCTCTTCTGTTCTCCATTTTTCAACCAACAATCTACAGCATAATATATTTTATTGATTGGATTCAAATTTGAACCATGTTGTTTTTTTTAATATTTTTTAATGTTAAAATATACATTCATCTTGTAATTTACACATTGTTTTTTCTTAATAATAATATCAATCAAGTATGCTGTTTTTTTTTTTAATCATACTATCACATTTTAATGTTCTTAGACGTTCTTCTTATAAAAAGTTATATATTTTTATTTTGTGTAGAACAACTTTTAAATCTTTAAAGCTCATTCTTTTGAAAAATTCTAAAAATATTTCAAATAACTTTTGGACCTCAAAAAACCTGAAAACACGCTTCCAAATTCCTAACAAGCAAGTTCTACTTAAATCTAAAACATTAGTAGAGTAAATGAATGCTCTTATTACTGAACCGCGGATTGTGTATTTTTGGTTCTTTGTTATAGACAAATGAAGGATCTCCCTTGTCATGCTATCCATTATGTTAAATGCATCCACATGCAACGTGACTTGTGAAATCAATACTACAATAATTAAATAACATGTGATTGCCCCAATCTACATAAAACTATCTGATATGAGTGTGATGGTTTCAACAGAAGTTTCTTTGCAACTTCTACTTTCATGTATTGCAAGAAATTTGACAAATTGCAACTGACCTTCGAACAGAACCCACCCACCATAATTACAAAGATATACTTAAATGCAACACCCTAAAGTAAAGCATAGAGAATACACGTAAACGTATCCAATACTTCATCTATACATTTATTCAAGGAAATAAATCTTTATATTATAGAAGAACAAATAACAATTAACTTACATGAGAATTTTAAGGAATTTACACTTGCAAAATTAAAGTTTTACAAAAACTCACACTAAACTTCCATAGTGTTAAGTTTGACTGTTAAAAAGTAGAGTTAACCGTTAAAAAAATAAAAGTAGAAAAAAAAACGAGAGATCCATGGTAAATCTAAACCAAGGGAGGCTTGAACTTACTTTTTAATGGTTAAACTTAACACCGTAAAAATTCAGTATGAGTTTCTGTAATCTTTAATTCCGAGTATAATTTAACAAACCTCGGACAGGTTCAATATTATTTATTTATTATAAAATTCTAACAATTTGTATCATTTTAATACCATAATTTATATAAGTGAAATTTATACTCAACACCCCTAAGATTTGGGGTTAATACATGTTGATAAAGAAAATCTGATTCAACCTTTAAAAGGTCCGAAATTACACTTATGGAGATTTAAAGTGTGACACAAGAAAGTAACTTTTTTTAAAAAAAAAATAGCACTTGCCGATTGATAAAATTATTAATATAAGGGATGGTAATTTGGCCATTTTCCCTTATTTTTAATATTTTAATAAAAAAATTAAATTTAAATTATGAAAAGTTTTAAAAAATCAAAAGAAAATTATAAATAAATTTCCACCGTCCATCATTAAATCATATTTAAATGTTATTTCTAATAATTCTAATGTTAAAAATACAATTAATTTCACAAATACTAATTTATCATAATCCTATATGTGCCTTCTCTTTTTTTTTTTTTTTGGTCAAAACTCTTGAAATGTTTGAGAACTTATGTTTGAACATGAACTCCTATTCTTTGTTGCAAGTCAATCAATCATTTATGTATTGCAGCAAATCTTGAAAAATTAGAACAGAACCTACCAAGTACCAGTGGTGGACCCTAATACTTAATCAATTTTATCAAAATCATAAGCAACTTCTATAGAAAAGTAAAGAGAAAACTCGTGGAAGTCTCCAATACTTCATCTATACATTTGTTTAATGAAAAAAAAATCCTATAATGACTTCTAACCTTTTTTTTCTTGGGAAAACGACTAGGATCGATAAAACCAGGAAAAGATTACAAAGAAGCAGAGGTATCCCTCTGCACCAAACTAGCAAATACAACTCGAAAAATCTTTCAACCAACCAAACTAACTCATCCACAATTGAGAGGCCTAACTTAGCTATAAACCGTCGGCTGCTTGATTAGCCAATCTCGGCACAAAGGAAACACCCAGCAACATAGGATCCTTATGCGGAAGGATAGCGTCATCAAATAACAATCCCCACTTCAGACAAAGGGCAGTGAGTGAAAAAAATAAGATATACTTTAAAATATATATATATTAATATTTATTTGACAGCGGACTTGAAAAGCCACCTACAGACGCTTTACGCCCAATCATTCATTCAAGGATGGCACTTGTATCCTCTGTATTACCACGACTACTGGAATAGAATTAACCGACTTACTTCCCAAGTCATTGCTTTTTCTTTGGAAAAAGTTCACAACCCGTGGACCCTCTCCCTCCACACGGCATTACTCGATCAGGCTTTCCCTCGTTGCAGAATTTATATTTTAATTTTTTTAACTAAATTTTAAATTTTATAAATATTTAATCTTAAATTTTATTTTTAACAAATAATATACTTTTAGTTATTTTAATAAATTTTACTATATTTATTTTTTATTTAATCATTTTTAAGTGTTTTAAAAATAACTTAAATTTTTATAATATATATAATTTCTCATCAGATTATCTAAATAATAAAATTATTCAAATGTAAAAAATTAAACCATCTTTCTAATTTAATAATTTAATAAAAAAAATAAAATAATAAATTTATACTTTATATCAAATTTTAGTCATAGTCATAGAGACTGAATTAATTTAATTTAGAAAAGTTAGATATAATGTATTTAAAAAATAAAAATAAATCAAAAAGTAATATTTCTAAATAAATTAGGAACCGAATTGATAACTATTCAAACTACTAAGTTACAATTTAAATAAAAGTTGATGGCAAAATATCAAGGTATCCCATTTGCCCAAAAAATAAACATAATTTGTCTCAACAATTCAAATGATTTCCCAACAAAATTCAAAACCCTTTGTTTTTAACCCGTATGAAAAAAAAAGTGCTAAAATATCAACATGAGCAAACTTGCCACCAGATGCGCATATATAGTGGGGGTAACATGCGCTTCAGCTTCATCTAGTTCAAAACTGCATAGTCTTCCTAAATATCATAAGAAATGGTTTCGAGTACAGAACCCCGATTATCAACGACAAATTCAACGTACAATATCACACCCCAGAAAACAATTGTGCAATCAAAACAAATAAAAACTAAACTCCCCCAACTCTTTTCTCTCTACCTATAAAACAGATCCCAATAAGAAAATTTCTATTTATAAAGAAAAAAGGACAGCAACTTTACAAGCATTGGACAACTGCACTGAAACCGAAGGCCGTGTCTATTTAATTAGTTATATGTAACAACATTTAATACATTGGAAGCAAACCAAACTGCTAATTACAATGGTTAACCTACATTAGAAGATATTGGTAAGCCAAAAGATGAATCCAAACAATCAAATGCATTCTCCACAGATTATACATTTGACACGTTGCACATAAACCCAGAATACAATCGAAACCAATCACGGTTCTTTTCACTAGGCATACAACAATATGTTTCAAGTGTTTCTTCCCCAGCATCATAGCATCAATACCACGAGGCTTTAACTTTTTTTTTTGGTACAATACATAAAATTGTAAATCATAATATATGACAATACATAAAGTAAAATAAATCATAGAAAATTCGTCCTAATGCTAATGGACAGAAAAAACAATTGAAAGGATAATAAAATTGTAATTCTTGTATTTTAATTTCATTACAACTCAGGCACACATAATATATGACAAAAAGATAACAAAATTCAAATGCATAATGAGCTAAGATCCCAAAATGTAAAAATTGCACCATCATGAAACCTCTTTTTGGTTGTTGCTGCGGGGGTGGGGTTGGAGGGTGCAGGGGTAGGAATGGGGGTGGGGGTGTTTCATCCAAATACAGATTTTATACTTTCTTATATTCATGTCATTCCTGGAAAATATAAGACCTCAAGATAATTCACTGTAACAGCATCAAAGAAAAGGGACAAGAAAATGAATGAAGTACAACCAACCTATGTATAGCATAAGCAAATACTGTAAATTGCCCAAGGGTTCTTTTCCTGGAGAAAGAATTAAAATGAAAAAGGGAGAGAGGGGACATGACATTCTCAAAACTTAAACCATCATGATAAGTATAAAAAAATCACCCCACGGAATGGGGAAGAAGATGCACGAAAACCACCATGCACGAATCAAACAAAATCAAAGTGCAATGATTCTAAGTTTTCATCTTGAGAACACGATAAGACATGTAATTATGGTTTGCAGTAAAAACTAGCCAGCAACATCCAAATGAATATCATTTCTCCCACCCAAATTTAAGGCATCTGCATGACAGATGTAATTAATACTCGACCCTGCTTCTTGTTAACTTAGTTAATCTAAGAATATCATCAGAATGTACCAGCTTATGGAATACTTCTGAAAAAATGAACAAGACAGTAAGACGGATTATTCATTCAATAAATGTTCAGGAACTAGGAATTTCTTGCAGCATAACTGCAGGTGGTTGACTACAGCCCCACTTAAAATGAAGGCCTCAAAAACTTCATATATATATATATATATTTGGTAATCATATTTTCAAGTTCAATTTATACATTAAAAAGCCTATTTGGGTGCATTTGTTTGGCAAGATTGTACTAAGATTAGACTAATCCCAGTGCAAGCCTTTTGTTGCCCACAGGATTAGATTTCTCCAATCCTTTGTGTACTGTAGTCCTGCTGTGGTGGGACTAAAGAGTCCCACCACACAGCTTGGGAGTATTGAGTCCCAAGCTACTATTCCTTTTTAATTTGTTTTAATTATTTTATTAGATACTTATATATAAAATATTAATTTATTTTAAAATTTTAAAATTTTATATTTTAATATTAACTAAAAAATTGAATGTTAATTCATATTTAATTTTAAAAACATTTTTACTGATTTTAAAAAAAATAAATATTTTATTTAATTCAAAAAATAATTTAAATATTTTTTTGCCAAAATTAATTTAAAATGATTTATTTTAACCAATCTCAAACCAGACACAATTATTTTTTGTCCAATCCCACATTACACCAAATAATAAACAATATTATTCTTAGTCCACTCCATACTGCTCCAAACACATTACACTACTAATTTAGTCTTATCTAATCCAATCCAATTTTATCCTATAAAATAACCCAATTCAATCTCGCACACCATCGCACCCTTTATGTGTCTTTCTAAATATCTAAAATAATTTAAGTTTCAGTATTTCCTAAACTAATTGTTTCCATATATTTCCAAAAAATTTCCTAAATTAAAAGTTCTCCTCAGCTTCCAAAATCAGAAAAACTTCCAATATAATTGAATGTTATTTTTCTAGCATTAAATGTTCTCTATCTCTTGATTATGGTCACAAGTACAATTCATCTCTTTCATCTTACATTAAATTCTCTCGAAGTATAAGATTTCTTCCCATCTCTATAATCAAGTTCTCTTAAAAAAAAGCTGAAAAAAAGGGAATTTCATGAATACAACGAAAGATTTTGGATTTCAAAATTCAATTGTTCTATACTTATTTTAGTTATAAGTTCTTCTATGTCAATATTATCTTTTATTTTTTCTTAGTTCCACTTTCCATATCAAATCATTTGTTGGTTGTTAATTTTGATAGTAATTATGCCTGGCAAAATTATGAATTTATATTTGAAAACATAAAAATAAAAATGATAAGATAGCTCAATTGCAAAAAAGACCTTCGATAAAACCAACAAAAATAAATTTTAAATAAAACATTTTATTATTGTAAAAATTAATATTGTTTCACAGTAATTAAAGCAGGCCTAATTTTAAATTTTTGCCTTGGCCATAGATCATCTTGAGCCAGCTCTAACCATATTGTTTAAAGAAATAATTTTACAAACACCATAACTAACATAACTACCTAATAGGTATAACTAAAAACTACTAAAAACGAAAAAAGAAATTCGATTTTTTCTCCTATTTACTACGGCGGCGAAGAATCAAATTTTCACTATATTTATTCCTTTTTCTACCAATTGGAGCCCTTCCTTCACCACCCCCATGGGGGTGGTCTACAGGGTTCATAACTACTCCTCTTACTACAGGACGCTTACCTAGCCAACATTTCGATCCGGCTCTACCCAAACTTTTCTGGTTCACCCCAACATTCCCGACTTGTCCGACTGTTGCTGAGCAGTTTTTGGATATCAAACGGACCTCCCCAGAAGGTAATTTTAATGTGGCCGATTTACCCTCTTTTGCCTATGGCCTAAGGGTATCTCCACTTAATTCTGTTATATAATTACAAACTGAAAAATGTAGATTTCAGCTGTCAAACACGAGAATTTCGACAAATATTGCTAGGCATGTCTAACCAGTGTTAAACAATAACAAACCAAAGCATCATTTAGAAAAGTTGACTATTTCTCTAACATATTCATCAAAGGCTTTGATAAAGGCACAGTAAGCAAAGACGTAAATGTCACAACTGACCTCTCCACATCATCCACATTGGAAGAATAAGTATTTATCTTGATCAAAAATATATCAGAAACCTAACTCAAGACTCCAACCTAATTCTCCACAGCTCCTGTCCCTCATGAAACCTAATATATTCATCAAAGGCTTTGATAAAGGCACAGTAAGCAAAGACGTAAATGTAACAACTGACCTCTCCACATCATCCACATTGGAAGAATAAGTATTTATCTTGATCAAAAATATATCAGAAACCTAACTCAGACTCCAACCTAATTCTCCACAGCTCCTGTCCCTCATGAAAAAGTGCCATTACTAGCCGATATCCAAACTATCATCCACCAGACTTTTGTGACTATACATTTCTATCCAACAGTGCAAATCAACAGTCTGCTAAATGTCTGGATGATAAAAACAGGTAAAGCCCCTATGTATGTGTGTAATAATTCTACATTTCATGTAAAAATATAGTCTTGGGTGATGATAATTATGCAAATTGATTGACAGCAACATGAAGATTATGCAACTAATTTTACAAAGACAATAATAATGATTAAAAAGTGCCACGAAGAGACCACAATATATATACGCAGGTTACCTCAGCACCATCAATAACCCCTAGGCAGTTCCAATAATTTCTCATATGCAATCCAAAGAGGCACACCAAAACAAGTGTAAAACAAACAATATCATATTCATACTTCATTATGTGTAGGCTCATATAGATGCAAATGTCATTGCTCATCTTAGTCACCTAGTACCTTAAGCTAGCTATTTTCATGATTCTGGTCCTGTTCAGGACACCATTTGGTTTGGATTTTCACTTTTGCAATTTGCTCCTCAAAGAGTGACTTCAATAATCGCATTTTTCTATAAAGCGTGTTTAGCAATTAGATAAGAAGATCGTTGTTTGCTACTTAAAAATAGTCAAGATAACACTAAATAACTCCAAAGAGTAATTTCTATTAAAAACAACTTTTCACTTCATTCTGTTTTCTTTTCTTTCTCTCTTCCATTTTTGTTTTTTAATTTATTTTATTTTGTTCTCTCACACCCCGGAACCACTTTATTTGTCTTCTTGCATTTTAAAAGAAATATCTTTTAGGAACTAACGAAAGAGTGCCTTAGATAACTGTATGCCATAGGGCTATTATTACCCTTGTGTAAGTATGAAATCTCCAACCCAAAGAAATAAATATTTGGCAACGTAATAATTAATACCAGGACACCTCACAACTCAAAAATCCTTGATTTGAAGAAAGAAAAATTCTTTTAACAACCTAACTAACGCGCACCACCACTAAACTAAGTGATCATAGCGTATTATGTCTCACCTGAAATCTATTAAGTTGAATGGAAGTCACACACAGCGGCTCAACTAGTTGACTTAAACAACAGCCACTCTTCTAAAAATGTAATATTTGCTCCATAAATGTTGGAGCATCAGAGATTACAAAATGCTGTTATTCTTGGTGGGAGAAGAGGATGTTCTAAGTTGGCTTCATGAAGCTCTACTATACAAACATCCTTAAATTCCAGTACCAATCATCTCACTTGTCCAATAAATCATTAAATTCCAATACTACCTTGGCCTTATGGCTCCACAAGGCACTAACTGCTAATCTTCTTCAAGATAAAACTATAGATGAAAAAAAATTCCTTTACCATCAACACAGATTGTCCAAACATCCAATTACAAACAATGTTTCAAAAAACCCTGATTATTGGTCGGTTCCGCCTTATCTCCAAGAGGCGGGTGTAGGCGGCGAGCTGCAAAGTGAGTAAAAAAAAATTAGGTTTATTTTATATTTAAAAAAAAAACTATTTTTTAAACACAAAACCTATTTCGGCTGAGTCGGAATCTGGCGAGTCGAATACAAACGCCGACAAGACAAGACAAGCGTGAGAGAGAGAGATGAGTTAGGGCGAGGGTAGTGGTTACTGGTGATGTGAAAAAAAAATGTTTTTTATGTATTTTATTTGCTTTACAGGGAGGGTAGTGGTGATGTGGCGATTGTGATTTAGATTGGTTGTGGTGGGTAGACGGTTCCCTACTTTCATTTTCTCATTTGCCTTTGCTTTCCTTAATAATTACTTTGATGCCCTTCTTCTAAAAATTAAATACTACACTATTTAATGTTTCTGATTTAATAAGCCAAACTTCATTTTAGTCCTTAACTTATTGTGAAAGTTCACTTTTTTACTTATCTGTTCTATTTTAACTTATTGTGAAAGTTCACTTTTTTACTTATCTGATCTATTTTAGTTCGTGAAGTCTTTAAATTATCCTAAATAGCTCAAACTGGTCCTTTTAAATTAAAAAAATTTTAAAAAAATACTATTTATATACACAAAACCTAAAATCCTTTTACTCTGATTGGGATCTTTATGTTAGTAATGTTGATTACGGACTATTTATTAAATGTTAAGAATGATTTTCTATTTTAGTATTTTTTTTTAATTATTTACCACTTAAGAATTGAGGCAACAGCCTCACTGCCTCGCACATTTTAAAACATTGATCAAAAAAACTTTAACTTATCTTCAGCACAGCAGCCCACCAATTAACTTAATAACAAGATTACACTACTGGTGAATCAACTCCCAAACAACTACTGGTGAATCAACTCCCAAACAATCTCCAATATATACACGCATCAGATATACTTTACCAGAATATTTGCACCATGATAGCCAGCCCCAAATTTTACAGTAGATTACACCTCAAAACGTTATAACATCCTTTTCAAAAATCTTAGAATCAGAGATCAATAAGTAGCTGTTTAAGCTTATAAAACCTAAAACAACATCTGTAATTTCTTGTGCCACCAAATTGCACAGTTGCCTCAACAGGTCCAAAACTCCATTTATCTGAATGAAACATCCATTATTACAAAATTCAAGCCCTAAACTAATGCTACAGCAACTTTCAAGTCCCTCTAGGAAATAAAAAGCAATAGATTAGCACATACACAATTTTTGTAGATCATTCTAAAACCAACTTGAAGAGTCAAATCAACAAAGGATCAGACACCATATTGTGACATCACTGCTGATATCAAGTATAATCATTGAATTATTCTTGGTAGGCTCTTCAAATTTAAGAAAGATTGTCGAGGACATTGAGTCATTTTTTATTCGTAACGTCAATCCTCTTTTTAACAATTCTCCATATAACTAAAACTTTAAGAACCATACAGCTTACACATCAGCTCATAGAATATAAGAAGAGAAGCTTTATGCTTTCAGCAATACAAACACGACTCATGAAAAAATTGTTTTAACATATAAAATATACTCTCTCTCTCTCTCTATATATATATATATATCAATAATGCGAAAAAGAAAAGTGCTATAAACTAGTATAATTATACGAACCCTAACATCAATAACCATAAGTAAAATTAAAATGGACAAAGTTGAGATCAACAGTAAGATTGGAAAATACTTACAAGAGTTTCAGAAGCACAGGATCAGTACCTAGAAGAGGTAAGGAAAATAAATATTAAATCCAAACATTGATCTTTTGAATGATATGCAGTGGCCATTGCCTTTAATCTATTCTATTAGAGAATTGCAAGAAATTTAAATTGAGATACTCACTGAAATAAATTTCACTTCAAGGCTGCAGCCTAACACCTCCAGTGCAATTTCCTCCAGAATTAACCGACCATGGATCAGATGTAATGCAAATTCATTAGGCCATGCATTCAACAAGAATTAAAACAAAAGGCAGTGGTCTTCTGTAAAAAAAAATAATAATAATAACACACTGATGGAACTCAAACAATACACTTTATGCCAACCAAAAACCTCACCAAAAGGAAAAAAAAAAACACATAACAAAATACAGGTCCAGCAGCAATAAAAAGAAGCTCACACATCTAACAGACACTATGACAATAGCTGAACTACAAACATTGCATATTTAAGCATCACGACATACAGAACTTACTTTATACAAGCATATTCATTATTAGATAACTACTAGACTACTACAATACTCAAACAACCATAATGCAGAAGTTCTTAATAGTTAATAGCAGTAACATGCATGTCAGCTGGCACAATTGAGAGAACTGTGAAGATATGATGCCATAGCTGTTAAAGCACCTTTATAAATTCAACTAGTATCAATTTCACTTGTAAACACAATAACTAAAAACTATAATAGTATCATGACATGTACTGTCAAAGGTGTCACAATAAGCTCCCAATAAACAAACCAAGGTACCTTCTCCTGGGTGCCTTTTAACCATCTAAGCACTGGAGGATTGCCTCAAAGCAATGGCAGATATCCTGAATGAAAAATTGAATTAGACTCTCCAGGACCAAAGAATCAAATAAAACAGCAATCAGGGATAAACAAATAAAAAATAAAAAAAGACAAACGCATATTGGTAAGAACTAAAATGGATAATAGGTATCACAAGCCTGAGAAATACAATTTAATATCCAAAAACTGAACTATGCAAAAGAAGTGGAAGTGCAAGTTTCAGAACAGGGAAATCCTCCTGCTATATTGAGCAAAGTTCTCAAAGAACAAACCTTCTACTCGTAAACACAAATGCCATGGTATTTTCCTTTCCGAATTCATTATTTCCCACAAATTCAAATGCAAAAGCCATATAGAAAATACAAACGTAATCATGATGGGGCACAAGAAATTAAATAATTTTCACAATGGCCAAAATCAAGAATGATTACAGGGGGAAAACGCCTTTGGCTAGTTGTCTTACAATAGAAACAGTACATTCCACTGAAAGAACCGCCAGAAAAGAGTACTCCAGACCACATCATCCACTTTGACTTCAATTATGCCCACACTGTGTTCAGAGCTCATAGGCCAGCACAGAGAAGATAAAGACAGATAATGCCCAATGATTAGATATCTGAATATGAATTAGGTCATAATGTACAAATATCTAGCGCAACAGCATTTTGTGGTCATAAAATCAGCAACATGGTTCACTTGCCCGAGATGAATGGATGCGTCAATGCCTGTGCAACGGTCATCCTCTTCTCTGGATCCAACACAAAAATTTTGTCCAAAAGATCTTTGAAATTGGCTAACATCTTGGGATCCTCACCAGGAGAGCTGGTAACAATTGATCCAATATCTTTTGGCTTTATATTGAAAATCATCCTCTTTATAGTCTACAAATGCGGAAATAAATGCTTAATCAGCATTTTAGCAAACCATGAGTGCATAGAAATTATTATTAATAGTAAATAGGTAAACAACTATGGGAGATTATTTCTACCTTGTTAGTTACAGGATCCTCTTCTGTAGCATGAAAATTCATATCCTGATCGAAGTGCTGATCACTAAATGCTCCCTAGAAAGGAAAGCCAGGATGAAATTGATATCAGTTATCAGTCAAAGAATGTAGGATCTCAAAACACGAGCAGAGAATATGTACACAAGCAGGACTGCAGCGAGTATATTTACACTTCTATTAGTCCAAAACCAAGGACCAAAAGTCACATTCATCTTCATATCCAATGTCAAAGAAATCAAGTTTCATAAAGAAAATATAAGCGTATTCTTTTTCTTTTACAGGATGAAACAAGAAGTTATTCATGAGTAAGCATGCTGTACCACTCTAAACAAGCAAATTAAATCTTACCTTACGTAGCATCTTCTTCGGAAAAGGGCCCTTCAACTCCATGTGAAGCCGTAACATGTCATTGTTTGTAGCACCTGGGAAAAGAACCTTTCCTGTATAGAGCTCATACAAACAGCACCCGACAGACCAGATATCCAGTGGATGATCATAAGGCAAGCCAAGAACTGCAAATGAAACATATCGAAGACTAAATCTTATGTTATTAATAGAAGATACTATTAACTACATACTCATTGAATAAAAAAATATCCAACAGAAGAAAAAAAACCAATTTCATCATTTTCTAATAGCAAATAGCTCATGACTAGGACTTACTTATCTCAGGGGCACGATAAAAACGGCTCACAAGGTAGGGCGTAATTTCATTTTTACCAGCAAACATAGCATTACCAAAATCACAAAGCTTCAGCACATTCTTTGCCTCATTTACCTGAAAAAATAAGCAAAAAATCTCAACTTAGATGATGATGCACAGTTATCGAAAATGCAATTCAACCATAAAGGAATACCCAAATCCTACCAGCATGTTATCTGGCTTTATATCACAATGAAGAACGCCACAATTCTTGAGATGCTTCAGGGCAATAAAAAGTTGTTTTGCATATGCTCTCACAGCTGTAAGTTTAAGGCCAATATTGCGGCCAAACTTCTTTAAAACCTCACGCAGATTCATATGAAGAGATTCGAAAACTAGACAAAGATGATTCCTGTACTTAAAACTTGAAATAAAGCGGACACAATGGCGTTTATTCTCTGGATCAGCACCAGCCAATTTCTTTAATATCTGAACCTCTGTCTGACCAGCTTTGTTCCTGTCACATATAATGACATAAGTAATTATGCACTAAAACCAGAGCTTAACCACACCACCCCAAAAAAAAAGAGTTAACAATAGCACATAGGCATGTGATAAAATGATCACTCACATTGTTTCATTGTTACGTATGATTTTTATAGCCACTTCTTCAGGTTCAACATTACCAGGCTTAAGATCCTTTGCACGAACCACTGTTGAAAAAACACCTTTCCCATGAGCAGCAGTGACTTCATATCGTCCATCAAGCATTTCACCAAATCGATAGCCTATATAGGAAACATGTGATCAAAAGAGAAAACAAAAAAACTAAAGGAAAGAAAAAAGCAAGAAATTGAAGCAAAAGCCTACAACTCATAATCACTTCGATCCTAACATATAGATGCAAGAATACTTTGTTTTCTACATCCTAATTCCTAATAAATTGCTTCCCAATAGAAAAGAGATCAATTAGAAACAATCATGATTCATCACTTGTGTTAAGCATGGTACTGATCAACCTTTTCCAAATCAGTCAAAAATGCAAAACCGTATCTTCTTTCATACCACAATGGACCAAGAAATTTTGTTTAAGAACCAGGTCTATAAGATTTGCATAACTCAGTTCGGAAGATTTTTTTCTTTTTTCTTCTCTCTCTTCTTCTTCTTCTTTCTTTTTTGTGATAGGGGGCACAATTTTTCTCATGTCTTTCTATCAAAACAAGTGAAATAGAGCATAAACTGCTTGGCAGTAATTTTAAGAATGAAGTGTATTCTACCATACACAATCAAAAGATAAAAAAAATAAATAAATAAATACTACAAGAAGTTATGAGACAGGACTGGCCTGCTGTCAAAGTTATAACAAAGGACATGGGCCGTTAAGTAGGCTCATAACAACCGAATAGAAATTGATCTCAACTTTCTCGGGCAATATTCATGAAAACAGAAGAGGTGACAACTTACTATAGTATCCTTCTGCATCATCCCAGTTGTCATGAAGACCACTCCTAACAACTTTTTGACCTTCTGCTTTACCCTACAAAAAATAATCAGAATATTTTATAAGAGTTGCCATGGACATAAGTGATTACTAATGATAAATGATAACAATCATCTTAGTTTTTACCAGTAGATGAATTCAGTAACAAAAGGTCATAGGATGAAGTAGTAGAATTACATCAGTGAAGTAGCAAAAAAATAAAATACTTTACATGACAGAAGAAATAAACAGAGGCATTCTCTTTAATTTGAGTTTGAGGATGAGGGGTGGTGGTGCACCATATGTCTTAATATATATGTATACATATAAACTACTTATTAGTTATTACAGGCATAATGTCCAAAAATACTAAAAAAAAGAGGATCAAACCAATTTCCAGCCTACCAACTGCAGTTCAGAAGGCTAATTTAATTAATTCTTCAAACTATTTATACCATTCACAGCACCTACAGAGTAGAGTAGAACTTATTTAAAGCTATAACATAGAACTAAGTAGAGAAAACAAAAGGTCAAATCATAAAATAAAACAAACACACCTAAGTGTCAAGCTGATTCAGAAATAACCAAAAATCAACAAGAAAGAGGACCACCATTCTATCAAATTAAAATAATACAAGAAGCCACACTGCAATATATTCGATCATAGATCAGGAACAAAGGGAAAAAGTGATTGGTAAGACATAAATCAATCTCACCGTTTTACGGACCCCGGTAGGTGTCTCTCCGAATATATCATCACAGAAGATGTGGTTTAACGTTTCACTCTGCAATAATTAATCAGGAAATATAAAGTTAGCAACAACAGATCCAGTAAAAGAAATTTATAATATGTGAAACAGAAAACTCACTTTTTTATCATAATACATACAAAATCAGAGATAATGAACACACCTTTGGAGTACCATCTCCAAGCCCACCAGGTGCAGAAGTCTGGTCAGAAGCAGCAACTCCATTTTGTGGAGGCGACTTCTTCACAGAAAATAATTGGTCAGTAATGAAGATGTCTACACCATCACTTCTACCAGAAGGATTGTTAGTAAGATTATTATCGGGACCCATTAACTGACCATTATGCTCTACAGGCTTTTTATCATTTTCCACATCATCAGAATGAGACTGATTTTGCTGCTGTATCTGCTGATTTTTATATTTTTCAAGAATGGCTTGCCTTCGCTTTCTACTCTCCTCCTTAATTCTATTGAGATCTTCCTCTTCTTGCTCCACAAGCTTCAATGCAACCCGTTCTTCAAAATCATCTTGCTCATCTTCATCCCTTGATAATTTCTCTCCAACACCTTCCAAAGAATAACTGTTAGAACCATGAACCTTAGCGGGATCATTAATTCTTGTTCTATCCCGATAATGTCCATCACCATCACGATTCGGGTACCTATAATGTCTATGCCTATCTCGGTTACCATAGCCATCATCCAAATTTACATACTTCTCCCTATCACTTTCAGTATCCCTACCTTTGTCTCTACCTCTATCATTCCGTCTCTCCCTCTCCCTCTCCAAGTCCCACTCCCTAACTCTGTCCTTTTCCCTATCCCTATCCCTCTCTCTTCCCCTCTTTCTATCTGCATCTCTATCACTGACCCTGGCTCTATCTCTGCTCCAATCTCTCTCCTTTTCCCTTTTTCGACGTACATCCTCCTCCTCGTACCTGCTCCTATCCCGTCCCTCCCTTTCACTGCATATCTCCCTGTCCCTGATCCTTTCTCCTTCTTTATCTCTTCTCCAATCCTTCTCCATCTCCATATTCCTGCTGCTTGCTTGTTCCTTCTCCCTTTTCTGTTCCCTTTCTAGTTCCCTCTCCCAACTCCTCTCTCTGTCCCGAATCTCCCTGCGATGCCTATCCTCTCTGCCAACATATTTGTTGCTGTAACTAGTACTATATTCTCTTTCCCCATCCCTCACAAGATCCCTACTACCATGCCGCCCATTCCTACTGCGTTGTATTACTCTCTCATCATCAGTGTCATTCACATCACGTGCGTGATGACTTCTTCTTTTCAAAAGGGCTTCTTCTTCCATTACGCTTCTGGAACGAGATCTTTCCCTAGAAAAATCATAGGACCTCGATCTACTCCTCGTATGAACCTCATCATGAGATCTATCTTGCAATGGTGAGCGCACAGATTTCTTATACCCGTCCCCTGAGTTTTCAGAGGACAATGACTTCCTTCTATCACTTAATCTGCTTTCATCATTCCTCATCATATCAACATGAGGGTAACTCCTCAGCTTGCTACTTCTTTTTGAAGGAGACCGAGAATCCCTAAGCCGCTTGTTATTCTCTTTCATATGTTCACAAGGAAAACCCCCATTGACATGATACTCATCATGAATCTTCTCACTAACGACAGAATTAGACACATCTTCAGTCTTTCTCACAACATTCTCTTTCACATCATCAAATTCACCAACTCCCTACAAAACAATGTCAAGAAGTTTTAAGCCCATAAACTTACAACTCAGTAAGGTCTAAAATTAAGATAAAGAAATATAAAGACATATATGTAATGAATGCAGAAGATTTAAATTAAAAAAAAAAATGTGTAACCAGCTCTTACAAATCAATAGTAAGCCATCAGTCTCTCCATTGAAACGCCTAGGGGAAACTTCTTTTGCAATGCATTCAAGCAGATTCTTTTACATGCATGAGACACTCACTCAGGTACTCTAAACAACCTCTCACAAACGAAAAACTCATTATCGAATTTCATGAATCAAACAATACAACAGAATCAACTTCTGGTTGGTCACCGAGAATAATTTCAAAACAAAACATAATTTCGAAAAATCAACAACACTGGAGTTTCATAAATCTTAATGGTTTCAAACCCTAGCAATATGAAATCCGTAAGTAAGCTTTCACATCTCTTTACTAGCTCCCCAATTTTCTCGGCAACCAAACAGAGTAAAGCAAAATTAAGGAACTTAAACAACAGACAATAAATTACTTAAAAGCAATCAAAACACACCGGATTTCTAGAATCGGTTCCATCACGAAAAACAGAGGGCTCCAATTCACCAGACTCCGATCTTTTAGCTTCAATATTTTCCTCCTCGAGAATCTCCCCCTCCTCCACATCGTCATCAATCCGATAACTATCATTAGCCACAGAAATCGAAGAATCAAGATGAGCGATAACGTCAACACCATGATTGGATTCCTCTTCGTGCTTCCTGCTTCGATGATGACGGTGACGATGGTGATGATGGTGACGGTGTTTATGGCGTTTCGAGGACTTCTCGGCTTCGTCATCGGAGGTGGATCGACGGTGCTTGCGATGGGAGTCTTTCTGTTGGGTGTCGCTGGCCATTGGATTCGATTTGACAAAAAATCTAGGGTTAGGGTTTTTCTAAAAAAAATTTGGGGGTGATTTTGAGTACTCAGAGCGAAACAATTAACGGAGTGAATCTGCGAATGGTTAATGTGAGCTGAGAGAGACAGATACCGTGTTTGATTTCATTTCATATGATATACGATTTTTGGGAACTCCTTATGGATCTACCCTTTCTATTTTCAGCCAACCGTTTATCAACACGTGTCAAACGAAGTGAGCAATGGCAAGGGCAACCTTTTTTTTTCTTGAATTTTTTATTAAATGACATTAATGAGAGATTTTAAAAAAATAAAACTAATTTATTAATTTGAGTATAAACATAATTACTCTCGTCAAGCAAAGGAAAAACGGCGTAAACAGTTTGTGGGAAGAAAATTAGTTCACGGGAAGACTAGTTCACAGCCCAAACTATTTTTTAAAAAACTATACTCTACATCTAATTTTTTAAAATTTAAATTTTAATTATATCCCAATCAAAGCTTTAAATTTATCTCAAAATAAATTTTGAGTCCATACAAATTTCCCTCGAATTAATATTAAGAATCCACTTTTACTCAAAAAGCTTTTTTCTCTCTTTTTTTTTTTTTTTCTTCCTACTTATTACAAACAAAATCATCTTGCTTTTCTTTTGAGGATCCCTAAAGTGAAGACTCTAATGTCTTAGTAATTAGGGCTCGTTGTGTAATGTGAGGATAAGTGTTTTTGCAATTGTTAAGTAAGAATGTAAGGGAAAATTGAATTTTGTTACAGAATAGCCAAAGGGAGATATTGTAAGTCATATTCTTTTGCGCAGGTTTTATTCTGTACCAAAATCTCATTTGCTAGTAACACATGTATTTTTGTGTCCTAGGATACTTGATGCTTTCAGATTCAGATAGGTTTAAGCTTCGGTTCTGTCTTCGGAAACCTCATGCATTATGGTAAGTAATAGTTTAGCTTTAGCTTTCAGAATACCAGACACATACACAAACAATTTGCATATTTATGTCCATGTATTATAGTGCAACATATAATGCATACATGTGCATTGTTGTGCACTTTACCTACATTCATTCTAGGATTCATTGTGTAACACCCCCTGACCCGACCCGGCTGGATCGACCCAGGGAGCGCTACCGGGTTTTCAAAACTTTCTTATTTCTGTTTATAAACTGAAAACCATATAATTTGTAATTTAAAAATCTTTTCAAGTGAGCCCATCAAAAATAAACTTTTTACAAAAATTTCGGCAGAGTTCCGTTTGTTTTTCGGATTTTCCAAAACCTGTTTTTCAAATAAAATCTCAAATCACCAACAATTCACAAACACTTCAAATCTCAATTCATTCAAATGCGCACTCTGCCATTTAGTGCGATTTTCAAACAGATTATAAATCAATTCAACATCTACAATCCTTTTTGAAAATGCGAAACAGAAAACATGAAATAATTAATTACAACACATAATTACAAAACATAATTACAAAATCTTCTGTATATGCATGCATATCTAAACATAATATACATAAATACTTATATAACAAACTACCCTAATGATGCTGTGACTCTAAGCTCTTCTCTGCAGCTGGTGTCTCTTCAGTCCTTTCCGTCCTCGGTATCTTTATTACCTACGCGTTAGAAACAAAACTAACGCGCTAAGCAAAACTGCCTAGTGGGTGTACACTTAAACATAAATGGTAATATAATATAAAGCAGTATATCTAAACCAGTATTTCATAAATCAGAAATGCAGAATTATAAGTAAACAGTATAGCTTAAAAACAGAATTTTCAAATATATAAAAATATATAACAAACGTTTTTCTCTTATTAAACTATATAAACATACCATATGTCAAAAGTTTCTGGAATTCAGTTCAATATCATTTCTTTATTTCCATAACACTTTTTATCCATAAATTCTAAATCAGGCCCGTGATACACATAACAGGGTGTACAGGACTGGATTACGGGTTTTACAGTCGGGTTTCCCATTTCATATGAAATGGTATCCCTATATAACCAGTCGGTTTCCCATTTCACGAGGAAATGGTATCCGGGTATTTTTCACAGTCGATTTCCCATTTCACGAGGAAATGGTATCCGGATAAACAGTCGGTTTCCCATTTCACGAGGAAATGGTATCCGCAATCAATGATCAGAGATAATAGGGTGCAGTACTGCTATATATTCACCCAATTGACATGTCAATCTCCTATATCCAAATATCCCTATACATATATCAGGGCCGTTCAAACTATCGTAACAAATCAGTTCTTTAGTTTCAGAAATCAACGAATATCATTTGAAATCAAATCAACGAATATCATTTGAAATCACAATCCAGAAATAAGAAAAAAATCATATAACAATTAGAATTCAGAGTTTGAAAACACACGTTTTCCTTTAACTGTTCACAAGAGTAAATTTTTACATAATAATCAAACAACATACACAAATACAAATATATATAAACAAATCCATGCGAATATATATATATATATATATATATATATATATATATATAAAATCCACATCTATGTTTCAAAACGAACTAAATCAAAACATTTATTAAAAAAGTAAGTTCATAACTATATTTTTAACATACTAAATCAAAACTTTGTATCAAAATAAGTTCAAAATCGTGTGTACACCAACCTGGATACCGTTTCCCTTCGACGAATCGCGTTTCCACAATTTCTTTTTTCCTTTTTTCTTCCCTTTTCTCTTCCTCCTACACTTCCTTTTCTCTCTTTCCTTCCTCTTCTTCTTCCTCTTCTTCTTCCTTCTCTTTCTTCTTCTTTCTTCCTTGTTCTTCTTCTTCTTTCCCCTTCTTTCTTCTTTCTTTTCTTCTTTTTCTCGGCCTCTCCTCTCTCTTTTCTCTGCTCTATGTGTTTGTGGCTTCTCGCGGAAGCCAAATTTTTTTTATATTTTTCTGCTGTCGCGACCTGTGGTCGCGCCACCAGGTCGCGGTACTCACTGGAGCGTTTGCACCGCTTTCATCGCGAGCACACCTCGCGGTACCTAGGTCGCGCTGGTGGTCGCGTTGCTCACTGCCAGAAATTGACATTTTCATCGCGAGCAGTTCATCGTGACCTGTGGTCGCGGTGACTGGTCGCGATGCTTACTGCCAAAAATCTCATTTTCCACCGCGAGCGAGCCATCGTGACCTGTGGTCGCGGTGACCAGGTCGCGATGCTCTCTGCTTCAGTTTTCCTTTTTCTTGCATCATTTTTGGACCGTTCCATCTGGTCCACCTGGAAATCATAAAAATAAACATACTTTTAATTATATTTACACCCCCTCCAATCACAAAATTTATTTTCACATATATAAAATTAATTGTCCGAAATCCGGGATGTTACACATTGTACTTTAAAGTTCACATCATGAAGTGTGCATGTTATTATAGTTGTTGTTTTCCGTTGTATCTCAGAAACGCCCGTGCTTGAGTTGCTTAATTCTTCTTGGAAGCACTTTGTGTTTAGCCATGTATGAGAAACTCTATGTTTTCCCTTGTTGTAACACCCCCTGACCCGACCCCCCTGGACCGAATCAAGGAGCGTTACCCGTTTTCAAAACTTTTATGACTTAAGCTAAAATAATAACTTAGAAACTATATATATTATATTTTGAAAAAGGTCAAATTGAATTTTATAAAAATTTTGCCAGAGTTTCTTCTATTTTTCTTACTTTCCAAAATCTTGTTTAATAAAATAACAATTTCCACAAACATACACTTGACAAATTCATATTAAACATTTTGTGTACCCTTCCAATTTTTAGTGCGACTTTTCCAATCATTTAAACAAAACAAATAAATAAACGACAATTCAAAAATAATAAAATTGCATGCTTTTATACAACATAAACTTTTAAAAAAATATTTACATAACTTAATATTTACAAACTTTTACATTCATTTATATATGCATGCTTAACATATATATATATATATATATAAGTATAAAGTAAATAATAATTACCTAAAAACTTCTGGAGTGATGTGACTCTAGTTCTTTTCTCTGCAGATGTCACTCTTCAATCTTTATCTTCTCTGAAATCCTTCTTATCTACGCGCGATAAAACTCAACGCGCTAAGTAAATTTTGTTTAGTGGGTGTACACTAAATATATTTACAAAAATCCTATAATAACATTTATAAACATGTTTTCACAAAATAAAATATCAAATGCATATCGAAACATAATATTTAATTAAAATCAAACGAATTATGTTCCATAATTATATAAAAGGAAGTCAAACTCTTTTCCATAATTTCATAATTTTTTCATGTACAATCAGTCATTTTCAATCCAGGCCCTTGGTACACTTAACATAATTTACTGGACTGGAATACGGGCTGTTCGACGTTATGCACTCGGTGCCTGTCCGTCGAACCTAAATCCATATAAGCTCCCAATTCGACATCGGACCCTCAGTGACTACCCGTCGAATGGTATCATACGCATCTATTTCCGACATTGATCACTCGGTGTCTTCTGTCGGAAATATCTCATACCAACTCCCTATCCTATGACCGGACACTCAGTGTCTGCTCAAAATCCATAGGGTGGTACATCATAATATTAATATCGATGCAATACTGTTAAAATAACCCAGTTGGTATACCAACCTCCTATATCCGTTTTCTATGTTCAAGTATCCTAGAGCCTTTTTAGTTTCCAATTCACATAATATATATATTCAATTCCAATTTCAAATCATTTCTTTTCATTCGAAATCATCAAATATAATTTCTAAATGATAGTTTTCAAATCAACAATATATATATATATAAACATAATTATTTTCAAGATTCCATAAACTTCCATCAATAAAAATCATAAAGTTTCATCAATAACTACATCAAAGTAATCAAAAATCATTTTCAAACATAATTTACAATTCAATTTATTTGAACACACGATAAAAAAAAATCGATTAAATCAATATGTGTGTGTGTGTATATATATTCATGAATCATAAACTTTCATCAAAATAATTCACAAACATTATTCGAATATCATTTTCGAAATTAAATACTCAAAATATAAAAGTTTTCAGAAATTAGTGTATACCAACCTGGACAATTTTCTCAAACCTTTTTCCTTGGATTTTCTGCCTGGAATTCTTCATTTTCTTCCTTTTCCTTCTTCTTCCTTTTTCTTTTTCTTCTTCTTCTTTTCTTTCTTCTTTCTCTCTCAGTCGAAGCCTTCTCCTCCCTTTCTCTTTTTTTTTTCTTCTTCTTTTTTTCTCTTACTTTTCCACCGCCTCTCTTCTTTCTCTCTCACTTTTATTCCATTTTTTTTTTACTTCTCTCTTAAATTCAATTTCACTACTTGGCACCATATAAGTTTTTCCAATAATTACCATTTTGCCCTAATTTTTTAATAATTGTCATTTTGCATTTTAATTTATCAAAATCATAAAGTGACCACTAATATAAATTTAATCACATAAATTTGATCAATAATCTTTTAATTTACAAAACTAATCCACCAATCACATTCTATCTCAATAATTATTCTAAAAATATTTCACACTTATCTAATTACTAAATTAACTTTACTAATGTTCAATTAAACCCATTATCATCCAAATACACCATGAAAATAATATTTCTAATGGGAGTTAAATCGGTTAAAATCACTATTCATTTATACACTATATATCGAATATATATATTTTCCACCAATTTAAATCACATACTTAACTTTTGCATGCTTAATAATAATTATTAATAATTCAAAAATATTAATCATATTTAAGAAAAATTAGAGGAATTACACTTGTAAAATTTTACAGCTTTTCGTCTGTACTAAATATGGTTTGTTGTTGTCCAGTTCAAATTTTCAAAAACTCAAACTCATGGCCTATTTTCGCAAGCTTATGCTCACAATCTTGAGTTGCAGGTTTTATGTGACATTGACTCGTGACCTTATGGTCGCAGCTTCTGCTAGCAGGTTTTCACCAGTTCTTTGGTTACAACTCGCGACTTCCTTCTGCATGCTGATGCTCATAGGTTTGGCTATAACGGTTTTATTCTAGTGTTACTAGTTGAAACTCATGACTTTGTGCTGCGACCTTGAGGTCGCATGTTTGTCTAACGAGTTCTTTGTGGGAACAACTAGCAACTTGGAGTCGCAACTATTGCCTCACGGTTTGAGGTCGCAGGTTAGTCCTTGACTTTCATATGACCTAATTCGCTATCCTGAGTTAGCGAATTGTGATCATGGTTTAACTGACGGGTCTCATTAAATAAGATCCCTATAAATACCTATATTGTCTCATTTCTAAATAGATCTGCTAATCCTCTAAGCTTTCAAGACAGAAACTAAAGATAAAAAGGTCGGTCAAATCCAACCCTACAGAGTTCTTCATCAAGATTTTTGTTCATCTTCGTTCAGAATCAACTCTCCTTACTCACTAGCTTTCTTCATGGTAAGGAGTGCTTCATGTTTCTGAGTAACTTTTCATCTTAGCTTCTCTTAAACCTAAAAATCATAGATTTCTTTGTGCGGGCTATCATATCCTATCATTATTAGGGTTTAATTATGGATTGTTAACTAACTAGATCACTATTATGTTTCAGAACCTTGTTGACCTAACTTTGAGTATGTTTTGAACTAGATTAATTGTGTAGTGAATATTGCACTTAGTTCTTATAAAGGGCTTGGTTTCACAATTTATTTGATTGTTCATGTCTATGTATTTAATTAACACCTATACCAACTTCTATTGTGTTAAAGTCTTGCTATTTGAAGGTGTTGATTTGAGCAAGCCACTTGGAGTCAAGGATCACAAATAAAAGGCCCACAGGGTAGAATTTAAGGTACAGCCCAATACGTTGGATTAATAAAACTAGCATGAGATACCAAGAGTGGTATGTTTAGTAAGCCGAGTCTGAGATACCAAGAATAGTGTGGTATGTTTACCAACTTGTGGTAGTCAAGACCGATAGGCTGAAAACTAAACTAAGGGAGTCAAGAGCGGTAGTATTGTAAATCACATTAAGGTGTAAACATATTTTCAACTAGTGAATCAAGTGACAGAAGTAGCTAAATGAGTTTAGTCTTATGGTTTTTGCCTTGTGAGGTTTTCTACGCTAAAATCTTGTACCAATATCTTTATATTTTGTCTCTGTATTACTTTGCTTTATCTTTGGAGATTAAGTTTGTAATTCATAATTCCACAATTTACAAAATTAGCGAAAAATTGGGCTTAACCTATTCATCCCCCTTCTATATTATTGCTTCTTATATTGACTCATGCACTTTCGAAGTGTATCTAAGCCCACGAATAAGTCTCTTATTTATAGGTTAAGTATTCTTAGTTCCAAAAGAAATCCAAAAAACCTTCCAAAATCAACCAGATCTCTTATTGCCATCGGTTTTTAAATTACCTTAATCGGATACCTAAGATTTCTTTCGGCACATGTTGAATAAACCTACTGGTAAATGCGTATAGTAGTACTTGAACCCTTACCATAGAGGTGAAATGGAGGTGCACTAACCACTTGATTTATGAGTAGATGTACATATAATATAATATACTAATATATATATATATATATAAATGAATACATTTAAAGATTATATTTCTTTTCTTAAAAAAAAAAATTTATGTAAAAAAAAATAAAACGCCATAGATACTGATTGTGCCATGGGTTTGTTAATTGTTAAAAAAAAAAATTGAGCATTATTGTACACATATTGAAAAGAGAGATCTTTTAAATTGCAATTGAACAATTAAAAATATTCAAAAACAAACTTTTATATTATTTTCCTTTCCTACTACTTTCCAAGAAGCACCAATAGGAATGGCACTAAAAATGGTAGAAAACATTATAACAATTTGGAAAGGGCACATTACGCTTATGCCCGTCCATGTAGCTTTTTAACAAATGTATTTTGGGTAATAATCATAATTGGCCTATAGTTAGCGGAATGAGATAAAAAAAAAAAAAAACTCAGTAATACCCATAATTTTATTTTATAACCAAATCCCTCTACCATTAACTTCTATTAAGTTTATAATTAAAATTACTTATTTATTCTTTAAGAAAAATAAAAAAGGGTAATAATTATAATTTTTCTTGTAATTTGGTGTATAAAGCAAAACGAACCCCAATTTCATTTAGGGTCAATCTAACTTCCATAATTTTATTTTATCATCAAACTCTCTACTATCATTAATTTATGTTAAATTATAAGCAAAGTTACTCATTTACCCTTTAAAAAAAATAAAAAATATATTGATGGATCTCCACCGTCCACTTTGATGATAGAGATCAAAGAAGAAATTTTTTTTAAAAAAAAGCCAAATCAAATATCAAACAATTAATAAATAAAAATTTAAAAATCATTAAAAAGATGGATCTCCACCGTCCATCTCTGAGATGGACGGTAGAGATCATAACAAAGAAAAAAAAAACTTATGGAGATCCCATCTCTGTCCATCTCCTAATATTTAATTTAATTTTTTTTAATTTTTAATTTTTTTCTTTTTTGATAAAGATCCAATAATCTTTCTTTAATATTTTCATTAAAGGGTAAATGAGTAATGTCACTTATAAATTTAATAGAAATTAACAGCAGTGAGGAGTTTGGTGATAAAATGAAATTATGGAAGATAGTTTGACCATAAATGAAACTAGTGGATGCATTTTGTCTAAGACCCGAAACTACATGAGAATTATGATTATTACCCATATACTCTTGGTGCCATCAAATTTCTAACGGAATAGTTAACAGTCAAGCGTATTTTGAGAATTAAAACTGTTGGCAATAGAGAGTTTGGTAATAAATGAAGCTAATTGGCATATTTTATCTAATACCCTAAACTACAGAGGAAATTATGATTATTACACATGCATTTCTTTACAAGTTTACACATCTAATTTGTGATTTTATCTCCATATTCACATGGATTTGTGATTATCTGTAGCAGCTTGCTTGTTACTCCTCACTAAACTCTTGAATTTCAAGTATTTCAACTCTGCGGTTCATCTTCTTTCTTATCTTTATCGCCACATCGGACGGTATAAATCTTCCGCATACACTGACCCTGCATTGCTGTTTCTCCATCAAATGTGTCTCTATCTCTTCAAATTAAAGAGGGTGGTGTTATTATTAAGCCACTGGAAAACTTCAAAGTGATATTTGGATTATTTTAATTTAAAGCAGCCTCACCTTTCATGTTGAGAAGAATTCTCCTCAGTTTCCTGCAGCAACCATTGCAGTCTAGGTTAAGTCTCATTACCATGCAGCAAATCTGCAATTTTACAAAGAAATTGAAGCTTCCTTAATGATTAATACAGTCATTTACATAAAAAAATAATAATAAAATAAATAATCGCATGACATTTTCCTGTTTTCTTAAAACTATTAAGGTTTTAATGAACCGATAAAACTCCTTTTACGTTTCTAAAATAATACAACATATATTAAAAGGATAACGAGTATAAAGATGATTTTTTTTTTTTTACCTGTATTTCTTGCATATGAGCTTGTAAATTAACAAGAATCTATATAAATGAGGAGTTGATGATTTGATGGGTTTCAAATGTGTTTAGAAACTAAAGGAAGGAAATGGTGGATGTTGGACCAATTGATATTTCTACTTATACTTAAGAATTGGAATATAATTGATTCCCTTTGGACTAAGAAAGACCATCTTTGGCTTATTATGCTTTACTTAATTTTTTATTTATTTTTTTAACATCTGATATTTTATGAGTTAGAAAATTATCGGGACCTAACGAAATTAAACTATACGAGCACGACTCTAATATCTACTTCTATTTCGAAAGCCGTTTACTCCCAATAATAGGAAAGGTTTACTCCCACTACAGTGAGAAATTTATCCACACAATTGCGTTTTTTTATAGACAATGATAAAAATATTATGCTTTACTTGTTAAATAAGGTTTTGTAACTTGTTTATTCGGTAAAACCAACTAATGGGTAACCATCACTTCAGGTAAATGCCTTCCTATTAATTATACACCATTATCAACCATCTCTTTCTTGTTCTTAAAGTTTTACTTTACATAAAATTTACGCTTAATTTACCTCAAAACCAAAATATAAGCAAAAAATATTATCTAGTCTCAACTGACAATAAACTTTTCCATGAGATACATGCATCACATTAGCAGATTTAAATAGTTTGTCCACCTTTAAAAGCGTTATTTTTTTTTTTTCTCTGGACATCTATTCCTAGTAACAAGAGGGGTCTATTCCCAATATGAGGTAGAGATCTACTCACACAATTACTGTTTTTTTATCTAGGAAACGAACATATATTTGATTTCAAGTCTGGCCACTCTTAACACCGAAACGGAGCAAACACATCAAACTCAGTACTGTGTATTTCTTCCAAATCATTATTTCATTACTTATTTAATGGCACTAACAATACTAACAAGTAGCAAACAGATATTTGGTTGATCTTTCACTGCTATACAATATAAAGTATATACATAAATTGATGATCTTTTCTCAATTTGAGTTGCATTTCAAGTGCAGTAAGGGCGGAACAACCGCTTGATGGTGGCGATTTTGCTGATAGGATTCCTGTAAATGGCAGCAACTTGCTGTGCGGATACTTCAACAACACTTGGATATCTACATGTCAGTGTCACCTTTTTCTCCAACACATTAACCAAGACAGACTCTGTCTCTGCCAATAAAGGAGACCATTAAAATGTTTGCAGACAAATGGAATGGTTGCAAAACATTGAAACCACAATTGATGAGGCACACAATTGCACAGTGCAGTGTGTTGCAAAGTGGTTGCAGAAACAGCTCATAGAAATTGTAAAATTAAGATGCAAAGCCAAAGCCATGTAAATACAATCTTAATTACCATTCAGTCTCGACATTATTTGAGCTACTCTTTTCTGACACTCGGCGCAGCTGATATCTGCCGAGAGAACAACCTCCTGTACCTGCAAATACAAATCCAAAAAATTCTACTTAAAAAAAATCTCAACATACCAAAAAATGTGAAGAGCCAAAGAAAGAGAGAGAGAATACATACAAGAGGCATGGATAAGGATTCGACAGAAGCAAGGCTGGTGGCAGAAATAAGTGGCTGCTTTCTGGGTCCATTAATTCTTGGGAGCTTCTTCTTAAACTCCATTGGAGTTGTGACGTGATTATCCAAACACAGCGAAGCAGTCTTTATTTAAAGAAATTGTAAGGTGAAAAGTTTAATCCCATCTTGCAGAAGAGTGAGATCACTAGAAAAGGATCTTGGAACAGCTTATCCTTCTCTACTGAGAGAAAAAGCCCATCTTTTTTTTTTTATTTTTATGCTTCCATTGTTGGAGAACAGGGGCTTGGTAAAGTGATTATAAGGCACTTCGTCTTTGTGCATAGTTGACGAAGATGCTTCTTTCACAAATGGAGCCCACAAACTACTGTTGCTGAAAAATTTCTGTGAAATAATTATTAGTTTAGTCATTAGTGGGTTGCTTATTTGACCAAACACTACTGTGTCCGACTTTTAGTTTCAATTAATCAGTCACATCATAAGGGAGATTAGGTAAAATATTGCAAGTAAACCAAGTGGAGATGGAGGTGGAAGTGGATAAGACAGAGATTACCGTTGGAGGGCCGCGGGCACTGGTGCCCACTCCACATGACTCCAAGGAAGATTCAGGTTCCAATTCCCAAGCTTTATAATTTCGAAAAGTTTTACCAACAACCTCTTTTTTAAAAATTATTTCATTAATTGAAACTTACATAAAAAATTATTTCAGTTTTTCTTAATTTTTTTTAAAAATAAATTTAAAAAAATTAAATTAATCTATAGAAATCATATTAAACTTTTTTTCAAAAAGAAGTTCTTATATATTAAAAAATGAAAAAAAAGAAGAATTTTAGTGAGATCTCCATATTGAATTTCTATTAAATTAAAAATGATTGATCGCAGTGTTGGACCATTGATGAACCAGCGATGGTCATCACTAGTTGAACCAGAGATGGATCGTTGGATCTCCGGCGATGGAGTCCATTTATCATTGGAGATCCAGTGTCAAATTTAATTTTTTTTTTTTGTTCTTGCCTTATTGGTTGGGTCGAGATTGGATCACCCTCTAAGATTTCTTTTTAAATTTATTTTTCAATATAATCTTTACCGACCATTAAGATTGATAGAAAGTGGATATCCATTTTTAAAAAAAATTAATTTAATTTAATTTTTTTGTTTTAATATGTAATATTATTTTTTACTTTTAACTAATTATGTCATTTTACGCATAAACTGTTAGTTTTAATTGAAACAACTAACAGGTGGGATGTTAACTTATAATTAAGGTTAAACTCACGGTTTCGTTACAATTTACCAAATGTCAGGATACTCAATTTCAATTTGTCATATAATTTATTGTATATGTTATTGAAATTTATTATTTAACTACATAGGTATCAATAGAAAAGGATCCATTCAGTCGAATGATGACACGTAGTTCATTAACCATCGACACTCAATGCAGATTATGAGTAGTAAGACATAATGTTTTAAGCCTAAGCAAGCTGACACTTGTCGATCAATCGTAAACAAATGTGCAGCAGTTTCAGAAGTAAAATGACAACACAACAAACAGGCAAATAATAAATAAAAAGAAACCCACTTAGCAAGATGAGCATATTTTTCATTCCCCTTTTTACTAGTGGTGTGTTTTTACAGTTCCGAGGTTAATTAATCTTGACTGAGGCCTGACTTATCATTAAAGGGTGGTAGCCGACACATGGTTGCCACCCCCTAACGAGTTGATTCCCTTGCAGGAAATGCTTAGTTGATCAACATCTATCCACTGAATAAACCAATCGCTGAAGTGTCTAAGTTGACATAGATTCGACTTTTGAGGCTATTTACTTTCGAGAGGTTCAACAACCTCGATCCTCAACATTGGAGCTAGAAGGAGGGCATGAGGAATAATCTCCGCGGAAAAGATGAGTCAGAATTTAGGAAATAGAGACCTGCTAGATATCAATCTAGAGTTCAACCCATATTAGTATCAAAAAAAAAAAAAAAAAGAACTCGACAGTGGTGTGACTAGTATGTCTTTTTCGTAAACAAGGGGAGAGCAAAGAGAAAAGGAGCACAAGCTAAATGTGGGCAGAATAATTATTTATTGAATAAATAACACTGAACCTACATGAGGTTTATTAAATTATAATCGAAATTAAAATTTACAAAAATTTACACTAAATTCCCCTAACATTAAATTTGACTGTTAAAAAGTAGGGCTGAACCTCTTCCTAGTTCGCATTCCAAGGTGGATCCATGGTGTATCCTCCATGGATCTCTCACTTTTTCTTATATTTTTTCTTTTTTTAATATGCAATCTTATTTTTTAATATATCAAACTTAGCGTTAGAGGAGTTTAATGTAAGTTTGGTATTCAATAAAACTCAATGAGGTTTCTTATTTGTTCATTAATTAGAAAGAGTTAATTAGAATGACATCCCCTGTGGTGTGGCATAATAAAATAAATATTTCAAGTATGATATTTTTTACAGTCAATTACCTTGACGTTTCAGAAATGTTATACAAATATCCCCTACCATTAGTGTCAGTCCGTTAAGGTATAACGGTCAACAGTCAAATGAGTAAAATGTCTAAAATGCCCTTACATTTTATTTTTAAAAATTAAAAAATTATTTTTTTATTATATTTATATTAATAATTAAAAAAATTATTAAACAAATATAAAAAATTTATTAAACAAACCAGATTGGTATATCTAGTTTCTTTGAGAGAGAGAAAAGAAATTGAAGAGAGAGAAAAGTGATATCAGTCCGAAGAAGACGAAGAAAAAGATTGAGAGAAGAAGACCGGCTGAAGAAGATGAAGAAGAAGAAGAAGAAAGAAAGAAAAAGAAAGAAGGCCAGAAGAAGAAGAAAGAAGGTTTTTTTTTCAGTTTCACAATTTTTTTTTTCTTTTTTAAACAAACCAGATTTGTATGTTTGGTTTCTTTGAGAGAGAGAGAGAAGAAATTGTAGAGAGAGAAAAGTGATATCAGTCGAAGAAAATGAAGAAGAAGATCGACGAAAGAAGATTGACTGAAGAAAATGAAGAAGAAGAAGAAGAAAGAAAAAAAAATAAAGAAGGACCATAAGAAGAAGATGAAGGAGAAGAAGAAAGAAGGTTTTTTAAAAAAACCTTTAAAATTTTTTTTTCTAGTTTCACAAATTTTTTTTTTCATTTTCACAATTTTTTTTTCTCTCTCTACTGTTACATTTGAATTTTTAATGGTTGATTTGAATGTACTCAATTTTTTTAGTTTTGTTGTATTTGGGAACTATTTTTCAAGCTTGATAGATGGATTGGGTTAATTTGTATTGTTTGTGTTAGTGAATTACGGATGAAGAAGAGGGTTACAATTGAGGAAAATAATATGATGAAATTTGGAAGATGATGAAAGGTTTTGCTTTTGAATTTGAAGAAAAAAAATGATTAATTTCGTGGCTTTGACTACGTCAATGAATCAATGGCTTTGAATCAATGTCAAAATTGATTGATTTTATGTGATAGTAATGATAACTGTTTCAAAAAAAAAATGATGATTGTTTCAAAAAAAATGATTCTTTTCTAGGTTTAGGTTTGTTTTGCCTAGAGAATAAACAAAAAAAAATGGTTAATTATCACCTTTTTTTTTTAATGTTAAACTTTTATAAAATTATAAAATTAATTATTTAAATAATATAATTACTATATAACATTAATTATATATGATGTATCTAGGTAACTTTACCATTTTACCCTTACTGTTGGATTGACAAAGTAACATTAGCTGACTGACACTAATGGTAAATGATATTTATATAACATTTCTGAAATATTAAGGTAATTGACTGTAAAAATGACATATTTGAAATATTTGTGTTATTATGTCAAACCACAGGGGTGTCATTGTAATTAGCCCAATTAGAAATAAGAAGTACCGAACTTTGAAGGCAAAAACTAAAGTGGGCGATGTAAACAGAGTAAGGTAGCTCAAAGCCTCCAACCAACTCATTCCTCGCCTTCTCCGCCTCTCTCACTCTCCTCCTCTTTTATTTCTCTCTTCTAGCTCACCATTTCACATTTGCTCAACAGAAATGGCTTCTCTCTCTCAATTTCTTTCCAACTCCGTTATTTCCACTCCCCTCCCTCTCAAACCATCCGCATGGAAACTCTCCCATTCTCGCCGACGAATCTTCACCGTCCAATCCAAAATCCGCGAGATCTTCATGCCTGCCCTCAGCTCCACCATGACCGAGGGCAAGATCGTCTCTTGGATCAAGTCCGAGGGCGACGTCCTCTCCAAGGGCGAGAGCGTCGTCGTCGTTGAGTCTGACAAGGCCGACATGGACGTCGAGACCTTCTACGACGGCATTCTCGCCGCTATCGTTGTTCCCGAAGGCGAGAGCGCTCCTGTCGGAGCCCCGATCGGTATTTTAGCCGAGACCGAGGATGAAATTGCTGAGGCCAAGGCCAAAGCCTCATCCAAAGGTGCCGCTGCTTCTACTCCTCAATCTCAAGCTGTTACTCCCACTCCTCCTCCTGCTACTTCCACTCCCGTCCCTGCTATTTCCCAACCCGACCCCATAAAATCCACTGAGACAGTCCCCAGTGGGCCCAGGAAGATTGTTGCCACGCCTTACGCCAAGAAATTAGCTAAGCAGCACAAGTTAGATATCAATTCCGTTGTGCCAACGGGGCCCTTTGGTAGGATTACTGCCAGAAGATATAGAGAAGGCAGCTGGAATTGTGCCTTCCAAGAATGTCTCACCCCCTATAGCCACCGCGGCTTCCCCTCCCGCTGCGGCTGCTTCTCCCAAATCTGCCGCGGCGACTCTGCCTCCTATTCCGGGTTCCACTGTTGTGCCTTTTACGACAATGCAGGCTGCTGTATCCAAGAATATGCTTGAGAGTCTCACGGTGCCCACTTTCCGCGTTGGATATCCTATAACTACTGATGCGCTTGACGCATTGTATGAGAAGGTGAATGATTGTGAACGCTTTTATTGAATTATATATTTATTAAGTTTGGTAATGTGATGCTGAATTGAATTGTATATTTATTAAGTTTGGTAATGTGATGTTGATGATTTGGATTCCGAATTTTCAGGTGAAACCAAAGGGTGTGACAATGACTGCTCTGTTGGCTAAGGCTGCAGCAATGGCACTTGTTCAACATCCAGTTGTTAATACCACCTGTAAAGATGGGAAGAGTTTTACTTACAATAGTAATATCAACATTGCAGTGGCCGTGGCTATCAATGGTGGCTTGATAACACCTGTTCTTCAGGACGCCGATAAGGTTGCATATTTTGAATTATTCTGGATATTGGATGATTGATTTTTGCATTGTGGTATTACCTCATAAGAGCAAGATCTTTTCAAGTTGTTAACTTGTACTTGTTGGCACAGTTGGATCTGTATCTGTTATCTCAAAAATGGAAAGAGCTTGTGGGGAAAGCTCGAGCCAAACAACTTCAGCCTCATGAGTACAATTCAGGTCTTTACTAATTCATATTTACCCCTTTAGTTTTTGTTCTAAATTTTTGTTCATAGGTTTCTCAATTAGGGATGCACTATCTCACATTAAATTGTACTCATACTGCTAACAGGAACTTTCACTCTATCCAATCTTGGCATGTTTGGAGTAGACCGATTTGATGCAATTCTCCCGCCTGGTCAGGTTAGTAATAATGAATAATAAGCCATTTCAACTCCATTAACTAATGAAATTTCTCTGAATCTCATGACTTATCTGGATATTTGCAATGTGCAGGGGGCTATCATGGCTGTTGGAGCATCAAAGCCAACCGTGGTGGCTGATGCAGATGGTTTCTTCAGTGTGAAAAGTAAAATGTTGGTGAGTGCTTTTTCAATATCTTTATTAATTTCTATATAATAGACTGTGTTATATGGAACCTACATAAGATTGCGAGACAATTTAAATAACTGCATGTGTATCAATATATAATGACAAACATAAAATTCTCAACTGGTTTATTTAAAGCTCTGTTTTCTAGTTATGGCATCATCTTCATGTGTGTGACTCATTCCTTCATTACTTTACAAATGTAATCTATATTTGGGGAGTTTGATTCGGCTTCTGTAGGATTCATCTTAGTTTAGTTACTAGTTGTTTAGGGCTCTTATTCTAAGAGGATGATGTGTCTTCTCTACAATAAGTGAGATGGTCAGAACTTTAATGTTGTAGCCTGAGTGACCAAAACAAACAAAATCCTGAAGGGTTAAGCCAGCTGAGGTGAAAGTATCTATTGAAAATCCAAAAAGAATGGAGATGATGAGATCTAAAGCCCTTAAAACAGATCCTTAACTACTTGTGTACTGTTTACTAGTCTTCCAATTAATCAGAAGCACTCAATGTTGAACAATAACCGGAAGTCTTGATATGCATAGTTACCTTTAGAAGGTTTCCTTATGAGAATCTTGCTTAGCTGAACAAGTTTTCACTTCGTAGTTCTACAAACTTGTTCTACCTGAAAAGGTAATGGTGGAATGCATCAATAATTGCCTTTGTGATCCTTTAACTCTAGTCACCCAATCTTAGACCCCCGATTCATGCCAATGATGCCATTAGGCATTAGGATCATAGAAGCTCGTGTAGTTAAGAGTCAAGGCAGCTAACCTATTTGAAAATTTAATTATATCAGTAACTTTTAATGGTTCCATTTGGCTCTCTTTGTCTCTGTTTTGGTTTTTATTCTTTGGTTTTTTCCCACTTAGGCATTTGATTCTTAGTTTCTCTGTCTCTGGTTCCATTTGATCCCAGTAGATTCTTTTTATTCCTTATGCTATCAAATTGTATTTTATTTGTCGGCATGAAATGCTAGATCTAAATTCTATGTTATGTCACATCTAGATTTGCAGTTAAAATTCTCTCTTTGATCTGTTGACCCTAAAATTGGGAAGTTTCACTTTCTGTATATGTCTTTACACAAGCACAAAATTATCTACTCATTATATATTTGGTTTCTAAGATGTGGATACCCTTTGGAATAGATAGTCAGAGAAATCAAAGTTCCGAAACTCTTTCCGGATTCTATGGAGAGTATAATGGGGTCTGGTCTTAACATTTTGTTTAGAGTTTTTGTAAAGGCTTATGTTATATGGGCCTGTTTTCTAATGGGGTCTGGTCTGAGCAATTTGTATAGAGTTTATGTGAAGACTTCTGTTATATGGGCCTGTTTTTCTAATTTCGAAGCTATTACTGGCGTTTTCCTTATGGTGGACAGCTTATTCACTATACTTTGTACATCTTTTTGTTTCTAATACAAGTTTTAGTTTCTGTTAAAAATATATATATATATATATATTTCTACTGAACCTAATTGGGTGGGCATGTTATTCCTTGTACAGGTAAATGTAACAGCTGACCACCGAATTATCTATGGTGCTGACTTGGCCGCCTTCCTTCAAACATTTTCAAAAATTATTGAAAACCCTGAAAGCTTGACATTTTAAGTGGTGTCTAGGGTTTTTATATGAAGTGAATTCAGTTGATGAGAACCACCATTCTTTAGTGGGTGACAAGATGGTGGTGTCTATTTAACAAAGCGCCCGTTAGTGAAGTGAGCCCGGTTTTGCAGTCGTCCCGCTGATAATATGTTTCATGTTGTATTTCATTTTGTTTTGATTTTCTTAAAGGTTTCAGATACGATGTCAGATGTTGTTGAGTAGATTTGAAAGTTTTCGACACAACGCGGTAAAAAGTTGTTTTGTTTTGAAATGTATGGGGTCATTATTTTTTGAGTGTGGCATTGAGCATATATGAGCAACTTGGCCAATTATCCCAAGACAGAGTAAATCTTCAGTGCACTGGGTACATTGATGAATGACACACTCGGTTACTGAAGACTTGACATGTGGTAAAAATAATACTTGTGGCATAAGAGAATGCACATGTGGCCGCCACATATTAAGTATTTAGTGACCGGATATGCTATTTATCAATACACTCGATACACTCGATACGCTGAAGTTTTACTCAACAAGGCAGGGAACTTAAATATGCTATCAGCCTCAGCCAGAATGTGTTTGCAAATTTGATACATTTGTTTCATATGATTGTTAGTTTTGTCAACTCCTACATCTACTTCAAAATTACAAAAAATTATTAAATAAAAAAATAGTTAAGATCTCCAAATCCATCTCAACTATTTTTTATTTTTTATTTAATGAATTTTAATAATATTATATCTTATTTTGTGATTATTTTGATTTTTCTTACAGTCAAACATGGTCAACTTGACTTAATAGAAGAGGTCTTTCTCGATAGATCCAAAGATTGTTTCTACTTGTAGAAAGAAAACCTCAAGAGGTCTGGGTATTATTTACTCTTAAAGAAAACTGTTCAGCACAAATCACCTGATTCTTCTTTTACTTTCTAATTGATATCAATACATCATCTCATACAACTCCTACTGTCTACTTCAAAATGCTTGGCAACCAGCACCAGCAGAGCCAAACTTAAAGAATACATACTACAAAAAAAAAAACATAAGGAAAAGAAAAGAAAAGAAAAAAAGAGAGTACTACAATTGCTGCTGAGAATAAATAGATGCCTGTAAAGCTGCTGCCAAGATCACTAATTGTAACAAATCTTCTGGAAGAGCAAGATGAACACAAACAACACATATCCGGTGCTGTGCACTATGCGACGTTTTACCAAATAAAAAGATACAAGTCACCAGTCCAAACTGATATTTCTAGATATGTAAAGTTTATCAATGTACTCTATAATTGGAATGCAAGCATTGATATATCTTTGCATCATCTTCTCTGCTGATTGATCTGCAACAAAATTGACAACTATGGTTAATATCTCTACAAGACTAATACCAAATTTCAATTGTTCTTAAAAATTCAAGTGACACGACACGACTATGGCAAAAGGATGATCTGATCAAGTGTTTAGAAATAGAATGATATTTAGTAATAATAAGCATACAGATGGCTGAGTTCAATAAAATTCACTTGCCATTAAGAAGATATCGACAACTATACATTTATTTGGCGAAAATTGATTACTAACAGAAGAAACTACCACCTCTGGTATGAGCATACTGCAAATCCATTTCATTAGTGATTGTAAAATTGTATGTTATTGGTGAGAAATCAAAGAATGGAGTAGCTGTCTGTTGTTAAATGTTTCTCAGATGCCACCTTTAGTGCAGAGTTTCTGGATAAAAGCAATGTATCTGCAATCATAAGTTTCTAACCAAAAACAGAAGTTGAGTCTAAAATACACACACAAAGTTCCTCTCTGTACCAAAACTTAAAAAAGTTGTATAACATAAACATCAATGAGTAACTGAGATCAAACATCAGAGAATTAGATTATCCGGGCTGCAAACTACCTACATCTTATGTCGCAGAAGAAATATGATCTCTCTACATAGAATACTATGTAGAGATAACCAGTTTTTTGAAATTGGTCAAAAAACTCACCAGTTTCATTAAGCTTGAGCAAGAGCTGGTCCCTGGTTGGAAGAGTATACATTCCAGCAGAAACTGCAGTCCTCACTGCCCATGAGTGATAGGGTGCACAGACTTGTGCATAAGCTGCTGAGGCTGCCTCCTTCAAAGAATAATCACTGAAAGCGAAATTTTTTAAAAATTAGATGTCATAACCACAGAGCGAAGGAAAGCTTGTAATTGTCAGAAAGATAGCCTTGTTTGGACCTATCACATAACATTGCTACTATGGACTAATATTATGCTATGTGCTTGTGACAATAGATATAGCTGCTGCCAATTGACAGGACTGAGGCCCTATTTGGCAGAGCTTTTACTTTGAGCTTTTGGCTTCTTGAAAGCTTTTTCTACAAAAGCCATATATTTTGGCTTTGCCTGAAAGAGTTTTTAAAGTTTATAAGGGAATAACCAAGTACTCCAAAAAGAGCTTTTGAACCTAAAAAACCAAAAGTAGGCTTTCAAAAACCCTGCCAAACAGGCCCTCAGGTTATGGCATATATAAATATTGTTTCAACCACAGTGTTGGGATGTAGCTCACTCTACTTGCTATGAGAATATCCGAGATGGTTAAAAACTTTGAATGGAAACCCCATTAAATCAAAAATGAGCTTCTGCGGAATCTGTGTAATTTTCACTATACCAATGGAATTTAAACTTGTGAATTTCCAACAAATGCCTCATTTCTTCCATTTTCTTTTTCAAATCTTCGTTTTTCTATTAACATATTCTGTTGCTTATAGCTATGACAAGAAATGAGAATCAATCAACACAAAAAATAAAAATAAAACAAACCCCACTGTTACAAAATAACCATAAGAAAGCAGATAAATTTCCTTTATCATTTGAGAATCGAAAAAGAAATTCATGTCTTTTAGACCTTATCATATAAAGTAGATCAATAATTGCAAGAATTCAAAATGCTATGACAATATAAGGATTTCTGTATGGAACAAATGTATCAACACCAGAAGCACATTTACATATTAAAGAATTGATTTGGCATTTTTCCTCAAGTAGTAGAGTATACCTGGTTGACAAGAATTGTTCAAATAAAACTCTGATCAGATCAAGACCCTGCCTAACTCGTCGTAGATTACGCGAATGACTTCCGGGTGCCTTCACAGTATCATTTGTGACATCACGATCAAGTATATTATCTAAAGTGTCATATGACTCTGATGCTTCTAAAAGATCTTGTACCTATACGTATCATTATTGCATTAGATTAAGGTATACATAGAATAAACCAAACATGATACATGAAAAGGCAAGCTCAATTTGCTATTTGGAGATTCACATAAATAAAGAAAACACAAAAATCCCAACAATCAACATGAAGATGATGGAAAAAGAAATGATTTAATGAACCTTGGAAACGTACTCCAACTCGGCGAATTTGAAAGCGAGGCCGAGATAACTAAACATAACAGAAACCAAAGAACAAGCATCACAGAAGCTATCCAAACGAAGCTCTGCTTTGTAGCAGTCTCCATTGCTCCTTGAATTCAGCAAATCTGCAAGCTTCTCAAATGCCCCCACAACTGCCGATAAAGGACACATTTTTGTTGTTTGTGGAACCTTGTCTTCCAACATGTATTCCTGCCGTCTGAATTTTTCAAACATCATACAAATTCTGAAACTTGAAAGAAAAATCAAAACAAAAATAACTCGAAACAATGTTTCTGTGTTGTACGTTTGTTTGTTTTGTTTGTCTAGTTTGTTAGAGAGAGTTGAAGAAGATACGTGGAATGTGATGATTACGTGAGGTTGGCTAGAGATGCGGTCTGCCATAGCTCTGAAAAGTCAAATCTCCTCTCTAATTTCAAAAACTACCTTAATAATCATTGGTTATTGTTATAAACAAAAACTGTATCAACAATTTTTCCTCTTATATCGTAAGACACAGAATATATAAATTTTAGTTAGTTAAAACGGTTTCTTTTGCCGGATTTACTATCAATTAACTTTCTGACGGATTTACTATCAATTAACTTTCTGATTTACGCACACATATTGGTATGTGTATGGTGGGAATTGAACCCCACTACTGAGGTGGGAGGGAGATACACTAACCACTTTACTACAAGTGAATGTGTACTTTCTGGTCTTAGTTAATATTGTATAAATAATGCACTTGATTTGATTCCTTTTGATTTAGTTAGTTCCAACCTTTCAATACAAGATTTTGATTATAAAAAACGATTAATTTTTAGTACTAATGTCTTTAATTGTTGTGAAAAATAAAAGAGAAAATTCTCATTTCAAATTGTTAATGTCAATATTTGACCACAATATTCAAAGGAGAATTATTCAGCCCAAGAAAGGCATAAGCTCAGGACCTAGTAAGCCACTGCCCCTGAGCCACGGAGCAACCCCAGCAGAGAAAAGTCTCCACAGAAGTGTTCCGCCAAAATTTACCTCAACAGGTCAGCTTATGTTCCCTGACACAGTGCTGACCAAAACGACCATGACGTTTTGAAAAAGGTAGCTGACTGCAAAATGATCGTATAAAGCAAATAGGAAACTTTTGAGCAATCTAGAAGTTCAGGAACAAAGCTTCGTGACCAAGGAACAACGGTATGAACGCACGAAAGGCGACCACCTCAACCTCTTATGGGACAAAACGAAGATTTTCCTTCTAGAAAATCAAGGAAAACAGACCAAAGTACAAAGGATACTCAATTGCTAATAGTTAAATTGATCATGTTCCCGGTGAAAGCGACATGAGATACTTTTCTCCTAGACCAACTCAAACTGTATGAGAATGAGTGTTCAAGGTGGACAGGGCCACTCCCTCGTAGCCCTGAATCGCCCAAATAATCTTTACATAAGAGGATGGCTATAGCACAATACAGCCGCATGACGACCCTATGGTCATTACTCTACAGGTAGCTAATCTCAAGGTCGTCTGAGGATCGATACTCCAATGACTGCTGGATATTAAGGAGAACTGCTTGAGAAGGATTCTAATCCTTTTTCAAAAAAAAAAAAAAAGGAGAAAAAGGAGAAAGAGAAACGACTCATTTTTTAAGTTAAGCACAAAGTTCAGTCCTGAAGCAACTATTTGGGCTAGACTCTGCTTAAAAGGAATGGAAGGCCTAAAAATTCCCCATGTGCTCCTCAAAATAGTCACAAATACTGCACCCAAGATGTTCAACACTAAAAATTAAGGGGTATTGTTAATGTCAAAATTTGACAATATATTCAATGGAGAATTATTGAGTTAGAAAAAGGCATAAGGTCTAGGAAAAGTCTTCACATGATTTTTTCGCCAAAATTTACCCTAACAGGTTAACCTATGTTCCTTGACACAAAGCCTGACCAAAGGGATCCCGACGTTTGGAAGAAGGTACCATACCGCAAAATGAACTATCTAAAGCAAATAGAAGACTTTTAAGCAACCCAACGGTTTAGGAACAAAGCTTTGAGACCATGGAATGGTATGAACACAGGGATAGAGGCCACCTTAACCCCTCGTAAGACAAAAGGAAGATTTTTTTCCTTCTAGAAAATTATGGAAAATAGACGAAAGAACGAGAGATATTCAACAGTCAATAATTAAATTGATTATGTCCCTTAATGAAAGCGATAGCTAGATTTTTTTTATTAGAAAAGTTCCGCAAGCTATTTGTGATAGTAAATGCATGGAAAGCGACCCAAATAGCATCCACGATACACTCAACCAGTGAAATCACTATGAACCGCCACTAAGGTGTCACATAGGACGCCAACAAAACAATGGTCCTAAATGGCAACATCTCAACCCTGCGAAATGTATGGTCACCGCAATAGGTATTGTAGAGGGGAGTATGTAATTAGGAAATGACAAAGTGATACATGCTCTCATTCGGCCAAAATTACCTCATTACCCTCTCCTTTACACTCAGATCCTATAAATACCCCATTTCACCTTGAGATGGGGGACTCTCTTTTATCAACTCTTGGTTACATCTTTTTCACAGGTTATACATTTCGCAATACTTTTACTTTAACGTTTGCCTATTGTCTTCTCCCCTGATTTGAGCATCACTGTCTTGTAGGGATTGACATATGAAATTATTGATATCATGTGGATCCTCAATATATATATATATATATATATATATATATATATATATATATATATATATATATACCTCTTAAACTCATGGCTTATGCGTAAGTCTCTTGACTTGATATTACATTTCTCTTTTGTAAACGTTTTATACCATAAGGATAACATAAACCCTGACACTTGACTGTTAACCTTGACATAAAACAATACACTTTAACACATTTTTGAGGTTAAAACAAATATTAGAAAATGCATCTGATATTTTGAAACAAAGAAATCTATTGATAGGTAAATTTTTAACACTAAGTTAAGGGGCCAATATGTGAAACAAAGAGATTTATGGATGGGTAAATTTCGCCAACACAAAGTTAAGGAGTTCAATTAATGCGTCACTCGACCTCACTGGTCGACTTGTCAATCTCGAGTATCCTGGGTACCTAGGATGTCTCGGCTATCCTCCTGGTGTGGATTTATAGGTTCAAGCTTGGAAAAGGCTTGGACAGTGGATGTACACCGATTGTGATTTGAATAACTATAAATTTCCAGTTTGCACTTGTCTTAATCTTTACTTTTTTTTAAAAAAAAAAATCTTTACTTTTTAAATTTGTACTAATTTACACTTATTTTTTTTATTGGTTATTATACACTTGCATAAACATTGTAAAAATTGCATTATGTAGCTAGGAAATTTTTTTTTTTACTGGTTGGATGGTGATATATACTGTATACAATACAAATATTCTTAAAAGAAAAATTAAAAAAACTTGTGAAAATTATTCAAAGTAGTGGAAAGGGTGATATTTTTACTGACAAGTCTCTTCCGTTCTATGATTGTTGAAGGGGCGGACCCTTCCCCCTTGACCCTCCCAAAATTTTTGAAAAAAAAAAAATTTTGCATGTAATTTTTTTTTTAATATTTTATTTATATATTAAAAAATTAAATATATATGGTCTGCCCCAAATATTATCCTCTTGTTCTGCCCCTAGACTTCTACATGCACTTTATTTAGAGCATCTCCAATGCAAATATGTATTTTTGAGTATCTAAATAGTGCCACATCAGCATTTCTAAATAATATGGATCTAACTTGTCAAAAAAATTATAGAAATGCATATTCACTTCTCCAATGTGAATATCTAAATAGTAATTTTAAACCAATCACCACAAGTCATTTGTTACATTCTCTCTCCATTCAATATGATAATTAAATGCATTGACAAAATACTAAAATTTTATTGGTGGGAAAAGTTAGAAATCCTAGTCAGCATATCAAGGAGAATATCTACAATTAGAAACTCTACTTGATATTATCTAACTTTTTTTTTGCCACATCATATCAATATTAAAGTTAGATAATTGCATTGGAGAATTTTTTTTAACTTTTTCAATATTGATACTATGTGGCACTTAATTTTCTCCAAATGCATAATAGCATTGGAGATGCTCTTAGAGTACAAGCATTCCACACTCAATTTCTCTACAAGCTTGGTCACCTAAACGTTGCTTTGAAGCTCTACTCCATCATCTGAGTTACTGCCTTTGTTATGAACCTGAATGGGCTTAAAAGTATACATCTTGGCACAAAAAATGTAGTAGATAAGATTAATAACCTGTAGCAATGTGATCAACCAGTAGAAATACTCCAATTTTCCTTGGTTCAAGTTATTATCTGGCAGCCAATTTGATCCATCGGATCCGGCACTAAATTTGTGCACCAAGGTAACCAAGAGAGTGCTGACATAATTCCCAGCTGAAATGGCAGTCCAGAACAAAGCAGTGGCAGTACTTCTCATGCTTTCAGGAGCCTGGTCATAGAAAAATTCCAAGTGACCAATTGACATAAACGCTTCAGCTATCCCGTGAAGACTGTATTGGGGAACAAGCCAAAACACTGAGATGGGAATTGTGGCATGAGCCAGAGCTGCTTGTTTTCTCTTCATTTCAACGAAACCAGCAACTGAGTGGCGAATACTGATATGACAAAGCCGATTCCCATGCGGTGCAAAAACGTGATGCCACGGTCAAGGCCAGTGAATTTTCGCGCTAAAGGGATGAAAAAGCGGTCATATAAAGCAATTGTAGAGAGCACGGAGACATTAATGATGAAGACTGACATGGAACAGGCAGGGATAGGGCCACTCCATAGTAGCACTGAATCGCCCAAATAATCTTTACATAAGAAGATGGCTACAACACAATACAGCCGCATGACTACCCTATGGTCATTACTCTACGGACCAGGATCCTCTCATCGCTTAAACTGTACTCACATTCTTTTAATCTTATGACACATAAGCATTATAATAAATAAGTGGTTAGGATATGATTATTTTTCACTATTACTTTATTAACATCCAATCACATGCTTTAAAAAAGGTGAAGAACAAAGTTTAGGTGAGGAGAGGATCCAAATTCTTACTCTACAGGTAGCAAATCTCAAGGTCGTCCAAGGATAGATACTCCAATGACCGCTGGTTATTAAGGAGAATAGGTTTAGAATGATTCTAATTCTTTTTTCAAAAAAAAAAAAGAGAGAAAAAAAGAGAAAGAGAAATGGCTTGGTTTTTAAATTAAGCCCAAAGTCCAATCCTGAAGCAACTATTTGGGCCAGACTCTGCTTAAAAGGAATGGAGGCCTAAAAATTCCCCTATGTGCTCCTCAGAACAGTTACCAATACTGCACCCAAGATGCTCAACACTAAAAATTAGGGGGCTTCTGTTAATTTCAAAATTTGGTCATATATTCAAAGGAGAATTATTGAGCTAGAAAAAGGCATAAGGTCAAGACCCAGAGATCCGGAGGAACCCATCTAAGAAAAGTCTCTACATGATTTTTTTTGCCAAAATTTGCCCTAACAGGTTTACCTATGTTCCTTGACACAAAACCTGACCAAAGGGATCCCAACGTTTGGAAAAAGATAGCATACCGCAAAATGAACTATCTAAAGCAAATATGAGACTTTTAAGCAATCCAACAGTTCAGGAACAAAGCTTTGTGACCATGGAATGGTATGAAGACAGGGATAGAGGCCACCTCAACCCCTCATAAGATAAAAGGAAGATTTTTTTTCCTTCTAGAAAATTATGGAAAATAGACGAAAGGACGAGAGATACTCAACAGTCAATAATTAAATTGATCATGTCCCCTAATGAAAGCGACAGTTAGATTTTTTCTATTAGAAAAGCTCCACAAGCTATTTGTGATAGTAAATGCATGGAAAGCGACCCAAATAGCATCCACGATACACTCAACCAGTGAAATCACTATGAACCGCCACTAAGGTGTCACATAGGACGCCAACAAAACAATGGTCCTAAATGGCAACATCTCAACCCTGCGAAATGTATGGTCACCGCAATAGGTATTGTAGAGGGGAGGATGTAATTAGGAAATGACAAAGTGTTACATGCTCTCATTCGGCCAAAATTACCGCATTACCCTCTCCTTCACACTCAGATCCTATAAATACCCCATTTCACCTTGAGATGGGGGACTCTCTTTTATCAACTCTTCTTTACATCTTTTTCACAAGTTATACATTTCGCAATACTTTTACTTTAACGTTTGCCTATTGTCTTCTCCCCTGATTTGAGCATCACTGTCTTGTAGAGATTGACATATGAAATGATTGATATCATGTGGATCCTATATATATATATATATATATATATATATATATATAGATAGATAGATGAGAGAGAGAGAGATACCTTCAAATCATGGCTTATATATAAGTCTCGTGACTTGATATTGTACATTTCTCTTTTGTAAACGTTTTATACAACAAGGATAATCCAATAATCCTAACACTTTGTTAAACTTGAACGTAACAAAAAAAACAATACACTTTAACACTTTTTTGAGGTTAACACAAATATTAGAAAATGCATCTGACATTTTGAAACAAAGAAATCTATTGATTGGTAAATTGTTAACACTAAGTCAAGGACATTTTGAAACAAAGAAATCTATTGATAATTGGTAAATTGTTAACACTGAGTCAAGGACATTTTGTAACAAAGAAATCTATTGATTGGTAAATTGTTAAAACTAAGTCAAGGGGCCAATATGTGAAACAAAGAGATTTATGGATGGGTAAATTTTGTCAACACAAAGTTTTTATTTTTTTGGAAGAGGGTATAATTACAATATCGATAACTGTCGAGACCTGATGAGATTAATCACTAAACGTGCCGCCCGAATATCTACTCTCGTTATGCATGATGAGAATTGAACCCTCACCACTGAAATAGGAGAAAGGTGCAATAACCACTTGAACTATGAGTGAATGTGGTCGTCAACACAAAGTTAAGGAATTCAATTAATGCGTTACACAAGCGAGGTCAACTTGTCAATCTCGAGTATCTTGGGTACCTAGGATGTCGCGGATATCCTCCTGGTGCGAATATAAGTATAAGCTTGGAGATAGACTTAGATAGTGGATGTAGGCAGCGATTGTGACCGAACAACTCTCAATTCGAGTTTGCACTTTCTTAACCTTTACTTTTAAATTTGTACTAATTTACACTTATTTCTTTTTATTGGTTATTATACACTTGCATAAAACATTTTAAAAAGTGCATTATGTAGCTAGGAAATTGTTTTTTTTTTTTATTGGTTGCCTTAATATCTACTAAAAGTGAACCAAAAAAGATGTGATGTGTCAGCGAAGTAAATGATGGATTGGTGATATATACTGTATACAATACAAATATTCTTGAAAAGAAATATAAAAAACTTGTGAAAATTATTCAAAGTAGTGGAAAGGGTGATATTTTTACTAACAAGTCTCCTCCGTTCTAGGATTGTTCTACATGCACTTTATTTATTTAGAGTACAAGCATTCCACACTCAATTTCTCTACAATCTTGGTCACCTAAACGTTGCTTTGAAGCTCTACTCCATCATCTGAGTTACTGCCTTTGTTATGAACCTGAATGGGCTTAAATGTATACATCTTGGCACAAAAAATGTAGTAGATAAGATTAATAACCTGTAGCAATGTGATCAACCAGTAGAAATACTCCAATTTTCCTTGGTTCAAGTTATTATCTGGCAGCCAATTTGATCCATTGGATCCGGCACTAAATTTGTGCACCAAGGTAACCAAGAGAGTGCTGACATAATTCCCAGCTGAAATGGCAGTCCAGAACAAAGCAGTGGCAGTACTTCTCATGCTTTCAGGTGCCTGGTCATAGAAAAATTCCAAGTGACCAATTGACATAAACGCTTCAGCAATCCCGTGAAGACTGTATTGGGGAACAAGCCAAAACACTGAGATGGGAATTGTTGCATGAGTCAAAGCTGCTTGTTTTCTCTTCATTTCAACGAAACCAGCAACTAGAGTAGCGAATACTGATATGACAAAGCCGATTCCCATGCGGTGCAAAAACGTGATGCCACGGTCAAGGCCAGTGAATTTTCGCGCTAAAGGGATGAAAAAGCGGTCATATAAAGCGATTGTAGAGAGCATGGAGACAATGGTGAAGACTGACATGGAACCGGCAGGGATTTGGAAGGACTTCGTGAGGTGTCTGTCCATGATTTTGGCTTGTTGTAGGGAGAATGTGTTTTGTTGTGCATAGGCTGTTATTAGGAGAATTCCTGAGGCCCATATTGGTCCCATTCTGATTACTGATTTCAGTTCTTCCACGCGGTGGACTGTGTTCAGTCTCCATAGATTTGGTGACTTCAGCTTGTCTTCGTCGGTCACAATCGCTGCCTTGTCCAAAAATCTGCAATAATTTAAGTTGACTAATTATCTAACCCCCTTAACAAAATAAGATTTGAGTTCTGAATTTGTCACGCGATAGATTTGCAATTGGAGATACATGGTGTATCTAGTTACACCTAAAATTATACACATCAATAATATAATTATAATGTTGTGATTATCTATAGGGTGAGGTCCCTACACATTCCACTAGTGTATATACGTAGACAAATTGATCAAGTCATTTGTTTGCTTCCAAGAACCAATTAAGACAGCCACCATAAAACAGAGATGTTGATAATCTGCTGCTGACTATCAAAATCGTGACTAGAATTCTGATCCACAAAATAAAGGGCGGAATAAAACTCAGGCCTGAAAAATTTGTCATGAAAAGTTGAAATTCTAACTTTATTTTCTACCGAACATTTACTATATAGTCTCAACATCATTTTTAACTGTTTCTGATAGAAATGACTAACGCAACTGCAGTTGTTTATGAGTTGAGAGAGAGAGAGAGAGAGAGAGAGAGAGAGAGAGAGACTTACTGCATATGTTTAGTGTGGAGCAGCTTTCCACCCAAAGAAATGGAAGCATCAAGCTCTTCATTTTGGTACAACAATTTAGGATCAGAAACCATAGCCAGCTTTCTCTTCTTAAATGCAGCCACAGAGACTTGTAACAGTCGGGTAAATGGACTCCCAGCCGGATCCAAGTTCCGGTAAAGCGGGTAACCCAAAATGAAGGCAATAATTGAAAGAAACATAGCAACAGTTGGAATTCCAAGGCCCCAACCCCATCCTATATTATCTTGAATATAAACAAGCACTGTCACAGCCACTAGTATTGATGCTCCCATAACAAAATAATACCAGTTAAAATATTTCCATGTCTTGGTTGCCTGCTTGGGATCCGTTTCATCAAACTGGTCCGCCCCAAATGTCACCACACAGGGTCGGATCCCACCAGACCCTATGGCTCCAAGTAGGAGAGATGCATATAAGATAGCCACCTGTCCTGTATCAGCTTCTTTACATACTCTGTCACCTCCACATGGAGGTGGCCTTAGTTGTGGCACTGTTGCTGAAATTGTTAATGAAATCATCCCCTGATTATTACATTAAACAAGAAGAAAAATATTAGTATTTGACAAAAATTACTTCAAAATAGTTTATATAACACGCATAAACATGGAACTTATTATGTTGACTTAAACACATCTTCAAGAGAATATTCAGTTTATAAAGTTGATAATTTTATTCTTTCAAGCGTCATAATATGAGAGAGAGAGAGAGAGAGAGAGAGAGATGGAGGTATTAATTACTATTTGATATATGATGGAAGCAAGCAAGATAGTCCAGAAGCGTCCAGCGTATGCATCGGCTAAAAAGGCCCCAATCAACGGTGTCAAGCTTGAAGTTCCTCCAAAGTTGGTGAGAGTGTTAGCGGCTTTGGTCAATGGCATGTGCATTTGTGTTGTTAAGTAGCTAATCATATTTGTATTAAACCCAACAACAGCCAACTTCTCACAAATCTCATTTGCTACGTACACAACAATAAAAACGTACCATCATCAATTAATAAGAGGAAGTTGGAGAACAAGAAGAAGAAGAAGAAGAAGAAGAAAGCTGGATATAAATCAATTACGGTGCATTTAGAGAGCTTACCAAAAATAAAGGGCATGGTGATCATGCCACCCTTTTGCCTTTTGACATGGCTGGTGCTTTTCTCCTCCATATTTTCCATTTTTTTTTAAAAAAATTTTGGTGTTTGTTACTGGGTGATATTTTGCTTGAAATGGTGGTGTCTGAAACCCTATTTATAGAACCATATGATGGTTATTTTTTAACACAGTTAAAAATGAGATTGGCTGATTCATATATCCATGGCCACAAATAAGATTTGTACAGAATTTGAATTCAACTTTGGTACACGTTTAACAATATAAAGAGACAAATGACAGGCATCTATTGTTATTTATCTCCAGTACCTTCTTGAGTTTGCATTCTTGTCGTACCTGCTCCTGTTGGTGGAAAGCTCATGGACCCCTATGGCCAGGCCGAAAACAATTCACAGCTATTTCTTTATCAACATTTCTATGATTATCGTAACTAAATGCATGGTACGTGCCCTCTTTTTCTTCTTTATTGCCATATATACAACATCATTATTAATAAAAGACCATACATTAGTTCTAATAGTAACAAATTAATGTTACATTTGGATACCTCTTCAAATATTTATTGGAACATTATTGGGTTGTGAAGCTTGAATAAGAAGAGAGTAAATCGTGTTTCACTGATGTGAAAGTAAGGCAAATGGTGTTCGATTGATGCGATTCAAGAACCGATGGAAAAAGGAGATCCAGACGAAGGCAACGGTGCAAACGGCACCAGAAATGGAGGCCGGATGATCGCGCCATCGGAAGCATTCAGTTCGGCAAGCCTAAAAAAGTGTGGATTCGTGGCAGATAGTCGCGCGGCCCTTAGGTCGTGCAAATCCAATTTCCTGTTTCTATCACACGTCTGTTTTGAGTCTAAAACTTGACCAATTTAGCAAGTCTTTCCTAGGTCAGTTTTGTTCTAATTTTTCCATATAAATACCCATATAATGTTGACAAAATATGATAAGAGAAAATGAAGAGATTATCAAAGATGATAGACAAAGAGAAAAACAGTGTGAGAGAAATGTCTTTATAATCAGTGCTTTTATAGTGAATTGAGTGCATGTGCACTACGTGGATGTAGAAAAGTTTTCCGAATAACGTAAAATTACTGACTTGATTATTTTTATTTTCTTTTATATATATATATATATATATGTGTGTGTGTGTGTGTGTGTGTGTTTTTTGTAACACCCCCCGACCCGACCCGGGGAGCGCTACCGGTTTTCAGAACTTTCAAAATCAATTTTATACGTTTCAAAAATCATTGTGAGCCCATCGAATAATTTTCAAACCATTGGAAAACCACATAATTTAAAGTTTTAAATCTATTTTCAAGTGAGCCCAATCAATAAACTTTTTACAAAAATTCGTTAGAGTACCGTTTGTTTTTCGGACTTTCCAAAACCTATTTTTACACAAATCAATTCAAATTCAATTCTCAACAACACTTCTATATCTCATTTTCAAACAGTTGCGCACTCTGCCGTTTAGTGCGACTTACCAATACAATTTATAAAATAAAACGAATCAAACTTTAATATTTACAAACACTCTAATAATAAAAGACAGAAATCATAAATAATTAATTACAAAACATATTTACAGACTCACTGTATATGCATGCTTACAAAATATATATATAACAATAGAACTACCCAACTGTAGTAATTCTGTGACTCGGTCTGCAACTCTTTCTTCCTTCAGTCTTTAACTTCTTCCGGATCCCTGGTACCTACGCGTTAGAAACAAAACTAACGCGCTAAGCATATAGCTTAGTGGGTGTACTATAAACTCAATTAAATAAACCACAATATAAATATCTTTTAAGAAGAAATAAATCACAATATGAATTTCATTTCTAATCATGTACAAATCAAATGAACTTCAAAATCAAATCATAAAACAGTTTCCATCACTTTAATTTCCACAATAATAGCAACATATACAATCGATTAATAAATTCATTCAATTCACTTCCCAATTCGTTTCAAATCTGGCCCGCTAGAATACTAAACATACTAGGACTGGAATATGGGTCAAACTCCCACCGAGGACGAATCCCACGAGTGGTACGTGTCTCCCAACTCTAGGACCGTGGATACGGAACCTAGAGAGGTACATAACTCCCTATCCCATGAACGAATCCTTGGGAAGGTACATGACTCCCAACCCCCAGGACGAATCCTGAGGAGGTACGTGTCTCCCAGCCTCTGGACGAATCCAAGAGGAGGTACATAATAATCATCAGTATCAATCAGTAGCGGTGCAGTACTGCTCAGTAAAACCCAGCTGGTATACCAACCTCCTATATCCGTTTCTATGTCTAAGTATCCTACGGCCGTTTTCGATAAACTAAATTCACAATCAATTTCGTAATAGTTAATCATCGTAATAGTTAATCAATAACCGATAAGTACTCAATAAACATATAAGTCACATAGTATTCTTCAAGAATCATACTCAATAATTTTTCGAAAATCTAAATCAATTATTTTTAACGAAATCGAAATATTCGAAAACGAAATCGAAATACGATCTATCACAAAATCAGTCTAAAATTAACAATAAAGACATCAAACATCGATTTTTCATATACAATAAACAATTTTCATACTAATAATCGAAAACGAAATCTTCCAACGAAATCAAAAACGAAAACGAAAACGAAAACGAAAACAAAACAATAACGAAAGACTTTTCGTAACGATCTGGAAAACAAACGTACACCAACCTGGGAACCGTTTTTTTTTTTTCGTTCGAGAAGTCGCGGTTCTACGATTTCGTTTCCCTTCCCTTTCCCTTTTCTCTTTCACCCACACTTTCTTTCTCTCTTTCCTTCCTCTTCTTCTTCTTTCTTTCTCTCTTCTTCTTTTTCTTCTTTTTCTTTTCTTTTCTCGGTCTCTTTTTCCTTCTTTCTCGCTCTCTCTCTCTTCTCTCGCTATTTTCTGGCTTCTGCGAGAAGCTTCTCTTTTTTTTATATTTTTTTTCGCTACCGCGACAGTCGTCGCGACCTGTGGTCGCGCCACCAGGTCGCGGTGCTCACTGGAGCATTTGCACCGCCTTCGTCGCGAGCGCACCTTGGTCGCGCTGGAGATCGCGTTGCTCACTGCCCGAATTCGACGTTTTCATCGCGAGCAGTTCATCGCGACCTGTGGTCGCGGTGACTGGTCGCGATGCTCACTGCCAGAAATCGCGTTTTCCACCGCGAGCGAGCCATCGCGACCTGTGGTCGCGGTGATCAGGTCGCGATGCTCTTTGTCTCCATTTTCGATTTTTTTCATACATCAATTTTCAACCATTCAATCTGGTCCGCTGGAAATCATACATTTAATTACATTTTCACCCCTCAAATAGTAAAAATTTATTTTCACATATATAACATTAATTACCCGAAATTCGGGATGTTACATTTTTTGTACTTGGTGTGTATTTTACACGTATATATAGATTTTATTTTGCTTCTGCTGTAAGGAGAACTCAGCGTTAAATTCTCAATAAACATATCATCAATAGCATCAAATTTCCTTATAAGATTCATATGCATATCAATCTTATATGTAGATTTTATTAAATAAATAATTCAATTTCGTCGTTATTGCCTACTGCCTACTGGAATCTCGATTTAAGTTAGTTGTACTATATTCCTCTAATAAGATGAATAGCTGCCATTACTCCAGTATATTTTACACATATATCTGCAAAAGTGATCGTCATGTAATGTTTTTAAAATCACTTTCACTCATAGTTCAAGTGGTTAGTGCACCTTCCTTTCATCTTAATGGTAGGGGTTCAACTCCAGGGGCGGACCCCTTTGAGGGCCGGGGAGGGCCCTGGCCCCCCCAAATTTTTTGAAAAAAAAAATTTTGTATGTAATTTTTTTTTTAATATTTTATTTATATGTTAAAAAATTAAAAATATATGGTTTGGCCCCCCCAAATCCTGTCCTTCTGTTCCGCCCCTGTCCAACTCCCACCGTATGCATTTAACAACATGTGTGAGTAATTTTCTCTCCTTATCGTGAGAGTAGATGTCACTTATCATGGTAGTTATTTTGAAATTTTATATTTATTTAGGAAATACCTCTCCCAATCGTATAATTTAATATTATCCGGACCATATAAATTCATCATATCATACAACTTTGCTTTTCTTATTTTAAGATAGATCTAGTATCCGATGGTGTTATATTAATATATATTATTTACGTATAGATCTCATGAATGTAGCTCATATACTTTAAGAATAGAAAGGAAAGAAAAGTTTTGGTGAACGAGCAACCATTACAGCTAAAAGCAAAATGCAACCGGTCATATAACTTTTATTACAAATCTATGTATTAATAATAAACAATAATATCACTGAAATGATATCCATACTTATAATACCTATTAATTTTTATTACAATTGATTGGTGGGTAATGTATGGGAACAGTGCTCCATCATTTCTCCATCATTTCGTGCAATAGCAGTTTGCATATTGTCACAAACAACATCATCTTCTACTTGCGAAAAAAAAATTGTTCATATTTATTTTAATCCACACCAAACAAAGGAATTGTATTGCCTATGCTAAGCTTGAACAACTTTTTTATTACTATTATAATTTGAAGTTGTAAGATATGATAAGCTGAAAAAGATAAAGTAATTGAAACTGATTTTATGAATCCAATTCAATTAGCTGCTGAAGCAGTTGATGATACTAAGAATCTTATTTTTGACTGAATTAGACTTGTCTACTTGGATGATAAGGAAGGAAATCTCGAATAGTGGAGGAAAATAGGATGGAGATGATAGGGATGAGGGAGGAGGTTGGATGCTAGTGCAAGTAAGTTGGGATGTCTGTGCAGGGGTTGGGATGCTGGATGCAACAAGTTGGGATGCTGGTGCGAGAAGAGAACAAATAGAAAAAAGATTTGGATCAAAATCGTGGTGGACGACAAGGAGGATCGAGGCAAATTGATGAAAATTCTTTGACTATAACTCTTTCCTCAATGAGTTTAAACATGGAAAATAATTCTTTGAGAAATTGACCAATATATTTGATTATCTTTTACTACAAATGTCATATGCATGCAAATCAGCAATATCCACCAAATTAGTAAATTCAAACTACCCAATTCATGAATTATTGGAAGAGATTAAGCAACATACTCGTGGCATATTAATCACCACCTAGATACTATTCCCGATATATCTATAAATTTGGAAGTCCGATATCAATATCGGTAGCGATATTTTCTTTCTTGCACCGAGCAATATATATATATATATATATATATATATATATATATTATTATAATTTTTTTTTATGATATTGATTGTATTTAAATTCAACTAGTTTAATGATGCACCAACATCTAATAACATACATTATGAATTGAAATCTTAAAAGAAATCATTGTGATTCGGATAAAATAAAGTTGATATCTTAGTATAAGCATGAAGCAAGAGATTCTAGTGGCAAACTCAAATTCAACAAAAGGGGCACAAAATAACAAGGAGCAAATGAGACGTGATAAATGATGCAAGCAAAAAGCGAAGGGAGGTGAAAAGGTGACAAACCCAACCCGATCACATTTCAAAAATCAAAGATCACCGAACCCATTCACGAGTATGTTTGTCATCTTCTACTAAATTTGATTGTTCACTGAAGTGGACGGTTGATAATCCGGCCACGTGTATCATCTTTTCCAATTATATGTGGTCCTGTTTAGTAGAACTTTTATTTTGAACTTTTAGCTTCTTAAAATCTCTTTCTGCAAAAATCATATATTTTAACTTTATCTGAAAGAGTTTTTAAAGATTAAAAACTCTTCTATAGAAACATCCAAATACTTTTAAAATTTCAAAAGGACTTTTGAACTCAAAAAGCTAAAAATATATTTCCAAAAACCCTATCAAATACGCTCTATAAAAATTGAATCAGATCAAATATGATTGTCTCTTTGAAACGTCATGTCAAGAGAGCAAGTGGGTTGGTCTAGGTGTGTGCGTGGCCCCTTTAATGGACCAAGTGGTCCTTCCTTTCAGACTGTGACTTAGGACCAACCGAACCCAATACACTCCAATTTTAATTGGATGTTGTTTCTACTCACTTTATATCATACACATTATATTGTTTAATTTCACATTTTAATATTTAACTTTATAAATACATCTCCCGTAGTTCAAGTGATATTTATCTCCCTATTTCTATTAGTGTCGGGAGTTTAAGTCTTACCATATATATTTATTAATATATTTATCGAGAATATCATGTAGTGATTGATCCCGATAACTTTAATGGTCAATCAATTAGTTAAAAATACTAACTTATAATTAAGACTATACTCACAATTATTTTAAAATATAACAAAACGTTATGTTACTTAATTAATATAAATTTTAATATGAAAAGATAAATCATTGAAATATTGCGATTTTGGAGCGGTTTTTAGGACCTATGGGGCCCATTTTAAAGTGCATGCGCCCATAAGAACACTGGTGGTGGTGGGATTGCAACGTATCATTTTGAAGGGCACGTAATCTCATAAATTTGTGGTTGTCTATACATACAGCTTTTGTTCATTGATAAAGCGAAACACCGCAAAAGGTTCCCCTACAATCTAAACAGACAGCATATCTTCATATGTAAGAGAAATGGAGTGAAAGTGACCCACTCATCCAATCCAACAGATATATCTTCTGATTATTGAAAGGGTTAATTGCAATAACACTGTTGAGTTTAGATAATATTATATACAGTAATTACCGTTATTATAATTAGGGGTAACACTCTTAAGGTTAGGTAATATTATATATAGTAACTACAGATATTATAATAAGAGGTGGACATTTTCAACCCAATCCGATTAATTCGAACTGACCCGACTGAAAATTATTGAATTAAATCGGGTTACATTAAAAAAAAAAATAAAGCGAATACGGGTTAAAATTTTATAACCTGAGCTCATCTCGAGTTGGGTTGGGTAATGCAATTAACCCGATTAAGAAAAGGTTTTAAACTAAAAACCCTAAAATTTAAAGAAAGACAAGTTTGATTGTTTTTTTTTTTTTTTTTGCCCTTTATTTCTCCCTATCACAACACAACCGCTAAAACAAATTAAAATGCTTAAATTTTAATATTTATATATATATATATATATAAAAATATTTATCTTTATACCCATTAGTGTCTTAAAATTTTTTTTTTTTTTTTTGAAACAAAGAAACTTCATTAACGAAGAGGAGAAAAACAATAAGGTTCAACATCGAACCAAAAACGATCCTCTCTCAAGGAACAAGCCAAAGCTGCAAGGGTATGGGCCAAAGCATTCCTTTTCCTGGAAATGGCTTGACATGAAACAACCCCTACATCTTTACAAAGAGCTCTAATATCATCAAGAACACAATCTGCCACACCTAGCCCCAAAGCTGAAGAAGAAACATCATTAACAACATTGACAGAATCACATTCAACAAACCTAACCCCAATCCCCAGATCCTTAGCTAACAGAAGGCCTTCTCTGAGGGCCAAAGCCTCACCCACTTCAGCTGAAAAGGAGCCAGGAAAACACAAAGAAACAGCAGCCAGAATATGCCTACAGTGATCACGCACAGCAAGCTCCAATACCTGCAAAAGGAAGGTCCTCCCTAATAGCTACATCCGAATTTAGCTTAAGAGCACCAAGAGGAGGGGGGATCCAGCAAAGAGCTTCCCTAATGCTAGGAGGAACATGAGGAACAGGAGAACAAACCTTAAAAGCCCTTTGAGTGTCCTGGAATTCTCGAAGAAAGGCAAGAGATTTTTCCAGAATATCAGCAAAGGAAGACAACTTACCATTGTACATGCTTAGGTTACGATCAAACCAAAGATTCCAGAGGAGAATGCACAGAAACTCGAAATCCTCTCTTGTGGACTGACAAGAGAGCCATCTCACAATATCAAAACCTGAGCAAACCTTAAGATCAGCCACCAAACCTCCAAACATAGAATCCTGCCAAACAGATTTAGATTTGGAACACCAAAAGAGAGCATGGGCCACAGACTCCTCCTCAACACCTGCACCTCTTGCAGCAGGGACTAGCAGAAACTTTCCTCTTAAAAAGATTGGAAAGAGTAGGCAAAGCATCAAGGCACACCCTCCATAAAAAAATTTTAATTTTTAGGGGGATATTCAAATTCCAAAGGTAGAGCCACCATTTATGGTCATTTGAAGAGCTAGAACTAACCCCTTGAAGCTTGATTCTCATAGCTAGCTGATATCCACTCTTAACACTATAAAGACCCTTTTTGTCAAGATGCCAAATCAGACTATCCTTCCTTCTCACCACCCCTAAAGGAATGCCAAGAATAGCAGCCTTATCAATCTCAAGAAAATATTGATCAAGCTTATTAGAGTCCCAGCAAGGCCTACCATCAAGGATCAGGTCAGCCACTAACAAATCAGAAGCAGGGCTGGGAGAAACTGGTCTGAACGAAACAGGTCTGGGCAGCCATGGATCAGAGAAAGCATTAATCCCCAGACCATCACCAACTCTCCAGCGGACCCCTTTGAGCAGTAGCTCCTTCCCCCAAAAGATGCTTCTCCAGACATGAGAGGAACCAGGCTTTAGCTGCACAGAAAGAAAGTCTTCATGTCTAAAATACTTGGCTTTCAAAACTTAAGAGGCTAAAGAATCAGCATCCAATAGCAGCCTCCAAGCTTGTTTTGCCATCAAAGCTTGATTAAAAGCTATGAGATCCCGAAATCCCATCCCCCCTAGAGACTTAGGGAGGCAAAGCTTATCCCAACTAACCCAAGACATCTTTCTTTTACCATTATTGAAACCCCACCAAAAGCTAGAGATCATAGAGCCAAGATCCTTACACAAGGAGACCGAGAGTTGAAAAAAGCTCATAGTGTATGTAGGAACGGCTTGAGCTATAGCCTTGATCAAAATTTCTTTCCCTCCCATGGAAAAGAAATTCCCCTTCCAGTTTCTCACTCTTTTCCACAATCTATCTTTAATAGCATTGAAGGTAAGTCTTTTATTTCTGCCCACCAAGGTAGGAAAACCAAGGTATTTGTCATGGGGTTGGCCTCCTGCAAGACCAAGAAGGTTTTGGAATGCAGCCCTGCTAGAACCATTCATGTTAGGACTAAAAGTGACCGAAGACTTCTGTAAATTAATCTGCTGCCCTGATCCTCTCTCATACACCATAAAATTATTTTAAGCATATCACAACTCTCCGAAGACACAGGACAAAAGAGGATGCTATCATCCGCGAAGAAAAGATGGCTCACTAAGGGACTGTTCCTGCAACCATTAAACCCCAAAGACCTGTTGACAGCAGCTGAACCCGTGATCAAGGAGGAGAAAGCCTCGGCACAGAAAATGAAGAGATAAGGGGAAAGGGGGCACCCTTGTCTCAAACCTCTCGAAGGGAACACTTTACCCACTTCATTCCCATTAATAACAAAAGAGTAAGACACTGTAGAAATGCAGTCCCAAATAATAGAAATCCAACTAGTAGGAAAACCCATCTTCATCAAAACACACTTCAAGAAGCCCCACTCAACATGGTCGTAGGCTTTACTCATGTCCAACTTGAGAGCGGCAAAGCCTTTCTTGCCTTTCTTTCTTTTGCTAAGAGAATGGAGCATTTCGAAAGCCACTATAACATTGTCAAAAATTAATCTCCTTTGAGATGGGGAAATTAATTTAGGCAGAATTAGCTTCAATCTATTGGCCACCGTTTTGGACACAATCTTGTAGACCACGCTACAAAGGCTAATGGGTTTAAAGTCTCTGATAGAGATAGGATTTTTCTTCTTAGGTATAAGAACAATATTAGTTGAGTTAAAGCCTCTGATAGATAGATCCTCATTCAAAACCTTCAAACAAACTCTAGTAGTATAACCCCCAACAACATCCCAATACTTTTGAAAAAACACCGCATGAAACCTGTCTGGACCCGGAGCTTTAGTAGGACCCATATTGAAGAGAGCTTGCTTAATTTCTTATCCTCAAACGGAGCATTCAGTAAGCCCAGCAGTAGGATCGTCAATCTTCTGGACTACAAACTGAGAGGCCGCATCAAAATCTGCAGCCGAGGGTCTCCCAGAACTAAACAGAGTATTAAAATAATTGCAAACAGTTCTGTGAATGCCCTGCTCTTCCGTATGCCATACCCCATTATCATCTTGAGGCTAAGGAACGTTGTAGATTTGGATCCTAGAAATCTGCCCTGTAGAACTTCATTTTAGCAATCTCCCCAGCACCAGTGGGTTCTTCAAACACAATAAGACACTTGTCAAAATGCCAAGGACCCCTAGAGAACACTGAAATCTTGTCTTCTAAAGATCTGAAGTAGAATACGAACATATTTTCACCAACAGATTCAATCTCAACTCCTCTAACAGTATTCCAGATTTGTTCAATCACCATTTTGAAAGCCTCTCGATTAACTTTTTTCCTAGATAAAATCTTCCCTACCAAAATGTGATTCAATCCTCGAACTCCCTCTCTCTGGGTTTCCCCACTGACATTGAGCACAGGACCATCTTCCTCCGAAAGTGTAAGAGATTCACACAAGTTTAGAGATTTCTTCAGCATCCATCGCAAAACCTCTCAAAACCCTACCCAAAACACACACCAAGAAGCAAAGAGGCAAAAAGGATAAAACTAGAAAGAAAAAAGAGAACCAAGAAAGGAAAAAATGGGTAAATACCAGTCTACTACTACAAGAGAGTAGAGGTCTACCTTAGTGACCACTACCTCCGTACATGGTTTTTCTCTAGAGAGAAAAACTAGTAAGAGGACTCAATTTTCTTTTATAGTGTCTTAAAATTTTTAATATAAAAATTAATGATTAAAAATATTTTAATAATTAAAACTAAAAAAAATTAACTATAAAATAATATTATAAGGTAGATTTTAACCACAAATGACACTAAGAGAAAATTTTAACTAATACACTAAACTAAAAGAGATTTAATAATATCTCTAATATAAAAGTTAACGGTATATTTTATTAATTAAAACTGATGATAACGAAAAAATTAATTATAAAATAAAATTATTGAAAAAAATTTGACCAGAAATAAAAATAGAATGGACAATTGACTAATACATACCAAACTATAAGAAATTTTTTAATAATATCCCTATTTTCAAATAGATGCGGTGAGAGTTTTTGTTGGGTGGCTCTTTAAAAAACCAAAAAAAGCATTCCTCGTCAACAGCACAACATAATACACTCTTTTTGCTTAACAAACTTCAAAATGAAACCACATCATAAGATCCCAATTTGAACCTGCCTCAGCTGCAAATTTCATTAAACTATGATCCGGGAAACCATCAAAAACCTTTAATTGGAATGTGCATGCTAAGTCAATTCGTTTATGAAGATTATCCATTACGAAAGTGAAATACCAAAAGAACTATGCATATGCACGTACGCATCGTATAATCATCTTTAACAAGGGAGAAACTGAAGAATGTTACATCTTGCATTACTTGTCTACTCCAGACACCCACATCTTCAAACTCCAAACTTGATTAACAAATTAAGTCGAGGACGTAAAAAAAGAAATGGAAAAATTACAAGAAGATTTACTTTTTCAAAGGAGCAGAAGGGGATGACCAGCTTTTTCATCTTTAATCAATCCTCAAACTCGTGCATGTGGTCTAAGAGGTAGTTGGCAGCCAACTCCTCATTCTTGTTGCAGGCAAAGAAAACCTCTAGTACAATTGCTCGATCAAAGCCCATTGCTTCAAGCTGAAGTCAGATGACAAATAAACTGTCACTATATAACCGATGTGTATAATTTGGTCGATCCATGTAAATCAGCATCCTCAGAAAAGGGGGGGAATTTTGAGATGTAGCAATCAACCTACTCTAGTTCACAACCACAACCAATCATCTAAAACCACTGCCCCAGTCTAGATCACAATCACTAAAACATATCCAAGATAAACTCATGTACGAACTTACACGTTCTATGGCTTCACGCTCCTCGGGTGTGACAGTTACTGACTGTGGCATTGCTGCAGCAAGCTGACTCCCAATATTCCTATAGCATATTAAGAACAGTGAGCACAATAAACACACCAAAGCTCATAAAATACGCCTCAAGGAAAATCTTACCCTTCACCACCTTCAACAGGTTCATTGATAAGGCGAAGGAAGTCAGCCTGATGATCCTGAATAAGTCTCATTAGCTGAGGATTTTGTTTCCCCAACTCTTGAAGCATGGGCTGCATAAGGAAGAGCATTAGCACACCCTTCTAAGTTCTAACAAAGAAAGACAGATCAGAGTAATGATTAATAACCTGCAATATCTGTGGGTTAGCCTGTACCATAGCTCGCAAGATTTGAAACTGCAACAGGGAATCAAAGTTTTGTTTTTTTTGTTTTTGTTTTTTTTTTTAAAAAAAATGGAGAAAGAGAGAAGACATTAGTAGACAAGAGCTTGCTTGCCCACGCAACGTGCATGGGCACACACACAAACAGAGGAGAGAGAGAGAGAGAGATGAACCTGCTGACTATTACGTAAAAAATCAAGACTTCCTGCACCAGCAGCACCTGACCCCATGTCGGGAAGACCCTATTTCGATAAAACTTGAATTCTTTAACTGAAAATCTCGCAAAATTAGTAACAATGATCACACGGCAACTACCTGCGGAAAGAGGTCTAAAGGATTTGCATTGGGTCCACTTGAAGTAACTGGAGCTGGCTGTGTTGGCTGTGGAGACTGGGCTGGAGGGTTTGCAGTTTGCGCACTACCAGGGGACACGTGCCACAGGTGGAACTTCGGCTTGCTCAGGAATACCCTGATATTTAAATTACAGAATGGGGAAAACATCATCATCATCATCGCAGTTAATTATGATGTTGATGAGAATCATATGAAAGGAAAAGATAGGCACTTGCCTATATGTTAAATCTTTAAATCAACTTCATCTCAGATCAGTGAACCCATGAATGAATATATTTAAGTTAACACATTAATGTGAAATAGAGAGAAGAACAGGATTTCTAGAACCAATGGCCAACTGCCAACATCACCAAAACTTTTCCCAGAAAAGATAAAAATAACTATAATTATCAATTGAACAATTACAGAAAACATTTCTGATAACAATAACACTGTAGTTGCCCCCGTCAACTGACATCCCACAAACTTGAAAACCATATAGTACTTGGTCAAACTTTAAAATTTTCAGCATTCATGCCCAAATGCTTACAGCATGGATCATCTCATCCAAAGAAGCACTATGCATTATAGCATACTTGAGCAAAATAGAGCAGCATTGCTCAGAAAGCCATTGCAACATCAATAATGTGATGAATGATTAGCATCTAATTAATACTCATCACTACACTAAGTATTGCAATGAGGGACAATAGTATCATCTGCAAGTTCAATCATATGTAAAATCACACAATTAGAAAACCAAGATGAACAAACTCAACTGTTATCCTCCATCATAATCAATTCAAGCAAAAACCAACCTATTACCCCACAGAAACAGAACTAATAAAAAGCCACCAACTATGAGTTCGAGAAATCGTTTATTTAGCCAAAAAGACATTATTTTGTATCCTCAAATAAGAAAATAAATTTGAAACCAAAGAATAATATGATAGCAAAATGCGAATATAAAAAGTAACAGATTCCTTCCGAACCATCAATATGAAAAAAGAACACACAGTTAAGATATACTAACAGAGTATAAATATTCAACAGCCCTCTCAGGGTTGTTGTAAGCCGCACGAAGTGCACGAATAACAATATCTCTATCCCAAGTCCCTCCACCCATATCAAGAATCTGTTGTATTGCTCCCTCCAGGTTGTTCCCTGCAACCAGATTAGATGCAGCTTCGCCATAGACATCAGACTCAGTCCTGCCTCACCAAACAGAAATGAATTTTAAGAGAATAATAACAATGTAACAGCAGCCAATCCCCACCATCCCATCAGAAACGATGCATATATGAAATATACACACATTTACATGAGAGTTAACTAAGTGAAAATAATAAAACACAGATTAAAATCAAACGACTGTCCTCCACAGATTAAGAAAAACACAAAATGAGCATTTATAAATGAAGATACTCACGTAGCAGTAATTGATGACACAGTAGCAGGAGCAGGAGCAGGAGCAGGAGCAGGAGCAGGAGCAGGAGCAGGAGCAGGGGCAGAGGCAGGGGCAGCGGCAGGGGCAGGAGCAGGAGCAGGAGCAGGAGCAGGAGTAGCAGCAGGGGCAGGGGCAGGGGCAGGGGCGGGGGACGGAGCAGATGCAGGCCTGTGAAATGGAACATGATTAAACAAATATAGTAGAACATGTACTAGCATCCAGTGCATATATTGCACATATTATAAAATATTTGACAAAGCCGTAAAAGTCTTAGACTCACTGTGTTGAAGTTGGTGCCTGAATCTGAGTGACTGTTGCTGGAGTTGATGCCGGGGTCGGGGCACTTGTCTGGGGAGTCTACAAACAAGGCAAATTTACTGTATAAATTTCACACAACTGGAAAATGAATAACAACAGTTCAAGCACTGGATTTCAGAAATTCAGAACTCCAATAGATCAGCAGATAGAGCACTAAGGAAACCAGAAAAAGTGCTAAGAGGCTACTGGTGACTCTGTACATCCTTCAAGGAAAAAACAAAATAATAAACTAAAATGTAAATAATTAACCTTGTGAGTTGTGTATATGTGTTGACATAATCATATGAAGAAAGCATAAACATAGCAAACAACAAAATAATAACTGATCTCTAAAATAATTTTAAAGACATTAAATATGCATCATACTACAGAAAACTTAACAAACTCCAGTTAAAGTATCCTGCATGAGTCAAAAAAGACAGCCATATTTACAGAATCTGTGTTACACATCATGCTAATACTTGTCATATCTTTTATAATCTGCTGAATTATTTAGATAACACATGCAATTGTGCTCCAAAACATTGTGTTCTATTCAACTTGCTCGTCATGGGTTAGAAATAAGCAATCTGTGCAAAGACACATGTTCCATCTGGGCATATGTCCTATATTCTAAAACTAGACTTTTAAGTAGCATCATAAAAAATAAAATTCTTGTTTCAAAAAAATAAATAAATAAATAAAATTCTTCCCAGCAACAGGTTTCCACCCATCAAATAGCAAGAAATTTCAGTTCAAGTACCAGGGACTTTAATAGCAAAATCCATTGTTACCTTAGTTGCAGGTGCAGTAGATGTAGTTGAACCTTCCACAGATGAGCTCTTATTCTACGATTGTTTTAGCATATGAAAGGGGGCAAAAGAAAGTTAGTGCAAAAGAATAGAGTGATGCAATGAATCATATATAATCAGGAGGATCTATCAAAGACATTAAAGGAATAATGGACATTAGATATGGGTGTGAACCAATTATAAAGTCAAGAAATGAAAATTCCTAATTTGGCATCATATCAACAATAGCAAAATATCAGTTGACTGACTAGAGTAAAATTAACTATTACTCAATATAAATTGAGTGCCAAATCGAGATTCAATCAAAAAATACAGTTTGTTCGGAACTTTGAGCGTTACGACCATTTTATTTCATTGAGGGTCCGTTTGGAAAAATTTCTCCAAGTAGAGAAATGAAAATTCCTAATTTGGCATCATATCAACAATGGCAAATATAAATCCAGTTGACTGACTAGAGTAAAATTAACTATTACTCAATATAAATTGAGTGCCAAATCGAGATTCAATCAAAAAATACAGTTTGTTCGGAACTTTGAGCGTTACGACCATTTTATTTCATTGAGAGTCCGTTTGGAAGAGCTTCTCCGAGTAGAACTTTTAGAATTAGATCTTTTAGAAATAGAGCTTTTACAAGTAGAGTTTTTAAAGAAAAGCCGTTGACCGCTTGGTTGTCAATTAAAAAAGCTCTTTGAAATGATATGAATACCAAAAAGGACATGATTTTAAGTTAAAAGGGTATTGTAAAATTAACAAACTTTAATAGGGTTATATTAGACATTTTAATGTTTTTAGAAACTCAAAAAGATCTACCTGGAAAAGCTCAAAATTTGAGCTTCTCCGAGTAGATGTAAAACATCTTTTTTAATCGCACAAAAGCTCAATTGGGGTGGCAACCAAACAGCAAAAAAAAAAAAAAACTGAAAAGAGTTTTTGGGATTAAATAAGCTTTTTTGGCAAGTAGATAAACTCTTCCAAACATACACTGAATGTGTTGGTGGCTTGGTGCCATCCATTCTTACTTGACCCCATAAAAGCATGCAACAGAAATTTTCATTCTTTATTAAGCTCTTACAGTTACAACTCCTAACTGCTTTCAGAAATGCATCAAGGCACTATCTCTCTCCATTCATTAACTTCATCTTATTCAAGCTATTCATGCTCTTAGTAATTTTACTTATCAACCTAAAATCACATGAAAATTTGATGGTCATAGTGAAGTAACAATTATGCGTTTAAGAAAGAATTCATAGTAATTATAAAACATAATTGTCAAAAACCAAGACAAATAGAAGCCCCTAAACATGAGCAATTGTATATTAAACTGACTGTAAACGCTTCCCCACAGAAAGGGATATTAAAAAAGCCAATGAAATCAAACTAAACTAGTTCTTTGGAACTTTGGTATCAAAACTAATCTCACCTTAGTTAACATGATCACAACAAAACTATTTTCAGCAACTTTGTTCTCTTCCAATGTGGTGTTATCTTTGAGGACTTTCCCCTGATGAATAAGCATCTGTTGTGCAGCAGGATAAACATCTGGTCCTTGAACAGTTTCGATATTCTTTTTCACATCAACAACCTAAAAAGAATCACCATCAGTTCTGGTGGCTGTAATACTAAATAAGAAGGGGGAGAAAAGGCATCTGCAATGCACTTATGCTCATACATGTTCATTAACATAATCAATTCTGGTGGCTGTAATACTAAATAAGAAGGGGGAGAAAAGGCATCTGCAATGCGCATATGCTCATACAGTTCATTAACATAATTACATAAATTTCCGATGCATTCGACTTATGGGTGACAGAACACTGGAGAAAGGTAACTAATTAAAAGAATGACAGAAAATATATAACAAATTGCAAATTAATAGCAACAAAATATATGATTAAGGCAAACCCTTGCCTCATTTTTGTCATGCTCTGAAGTGCTGCTTACGGATCTTTATATATATATTTTTTTTCTTGTTTTTCCTCAATAGGAAAATAACTTCTTATGATTAATGAACTTATCTTTTATCTTTAACAACTATTATGCTCACTTAGGTCATTTCATTTACTATTTCACCCACCTTAACACTCTTAAAAACATAATTATCAAGTTTAGACACGAAAACAAAGATAATTAATAATGAGGAAATCCATTCCACGGAAACACAATATAGAATACAGTCAAGGAGTTGTATTTAATTAGAAACAAAAAAGAAACCACAAGTCATCAATCTGACTGATGGTGATAGACTTGCTTTAGATGGTGGTACAACTACATTAAATTTTCTGCTTTTACTTCTGCCTATTACATAAATACAAAATGTCAAAGAGATATACTCACTCTTACTGATAATTACATATGCCTCATCACATCTAGACATGATTGCATAAGTCATTCAATGAGCAAAAATAAACAACAGACTAAGCAGTTCTACACTACAAGACTGATCGTGAACCAATCACTTAATGAACTCCAACTACAAGTAATATCATTACACTCCTCAGTGCTTAATTTACCCAACTAAATTCACACCCAGTCGGCCACCTATAATAAAACCGTTAAACAAACCAAATATTAAACATATTAGACGACTAAACCCCCAAAAAAAAAAATCTACAATTTTAGATGAATTCATGAAATACGTAAATTCAATAAAAACATAATATTAGTATATTACACATACATTCACAAACCCTAATTATCAGTTAATTTGAGGAAAAAACAACACCGCAAAGAGCGGAAACCCTAGTAAACAATCCACAATTACGACCGTAAATAATAATTAAAAGAAAACGAACCGAGTCTTGGGGTTTAACTTCGATATCGAAGTGAGTGCCTTTGAGAGTTTTGACGAAAATCTTCATCTTGTACGGCGTCGTGTAGGGTCTCCCGATTTCAACACTCTTTGCCGATCCGCAAGAAATGTCCGATATTTATCTACTTGTCTACGTTGAAGAATATTTAGAGAGAGAAAACCCAAGCAACAAGTTAACAAGTAAAGAATATCTCTACTGCAATCTTTTCTATTAATATACCACGGTTTCTGTCCTTTCCGGGTAGAAAAGGACGGCTTCTGACGCTTGCCACGTGGCGTAAATATTGATCTGAGAGTTCATATCGTACCACGTGGATGTGGGGCATTCTGTCAACGTGGCATGATACGTCTATTTGATTATCTTCTTCTCTTTTTTTTGTCTTTTCTTTTTCCTTTTAACCAGTTGCTGAAGGGGTGAGTACAACGGGTAATGCTTGGGAAAAGAGAATTGAGGATTGAAGACCAGGAGGAGCAGGTTAGGAAGATGGCAAGAAGGATCACAATTTCAATTGATTCATCGGCCATTGCTGGTTGATCAACGATAAATTTATATATAATTTCACCCTTATTTTATTGGTCTTTTATTATGTATCCGGCGCGGAAGAGCTTTTTGATGTATTTTGGAAGCCAGTACAAGTATAAAAGACTTAGTTGAAGTATTTTAATTATTTGACAGGAGTTTCAGATTAAAAAAGTCACAAAAGGATTTTCTAGTCCACAAAACCAGTGAGTGGCACGACCCAAGGCTCGCACGACCACCAGCTTGCACCGACAGGTCATGCGGATGCCAAAAGTGCCAAAAACCAGTAAGTCGCGTGACTAAGCTCGCGCGCCCTAGATTAACGCACCGGCATAAAAGAAGTCTATAACGAATCAGATCAGAAAGTTTTGATGGTAACGTATAAATATAAATCTTTCTCCAATTGAAAGGGGTTCCATTTTCTGCATTCACCCCGTCAGCCATCTCATATTCCAGTCACATCTTCTTCATCAAATTTTTGTTGTCTACATCAGGATTACACAATCATATGAGTATTGCTTTAGTTAGGAAAATTGTTTTGATATTTTTCTACTTTCTTTCGTATGTTTATTGTTTGAATTTCAATGATCTGACACTAAATCATTAGCTAGGGAATCAATGTGAAGAACATCAACTGCTCATGTAAACAACTACTTGTTTTTAATTATATTCAAGGTTTAGTCTTTGGTTAGTGATGAAAATTGTATTTTCTTTGTTCGGCGCGTGTATTTTTTATCTGGTTGTATCCTGAGTACGTGTCCATAAAACTGAGTTCATGGCCAGCCGTGGCGTCCATTAATTGGTCAATCTTTGGGAGGGAGAAATCATCCTTAGGGCAGGCTTTGTTGAGGCCTGTGAAATCCACGCATATTCTCCACTTCCCATTTTTCTTTTTTACCAAAACCACGTTGCCGATCCAGGAAGGGTAATGTGATTCTCTGATAGAGTCTGCTGCGAGAAGATTCTCGACTTCCTCCTTGATAGCCAATTCCTCTCGGTGTTGAAGTGTCGTCTCTTTTGGATGACAAGTCTTGCATCTCGATGAACTGCTAACCCGTGAGATATAATTGATGGATTAATGTCAGGCATGTTGGCGTGACTCCACGCGAATATGTCTTTGAATTCTCATAACAAGTTTGTTAAGTCCTTCTTGACCGTATTATTTAGTTTCATCCTTATTTTTACAACTCTCTCTAACAAGTTTCCATCGAGTATTACATCCTCTGTTGGTTCCACTTCCCCATCTTTTTCTCTTGTAGTAGGTTCTTTTGGAAGCTCTGCATTCTCTTCTTTCTCCATTTTCTTTGATTGTTATAGCTTCTTGCTTACCTTCTGCTTTTCTCTATAATCTGACAGACCTCCGCAACCCTCTCAATTTTGAAAGCGGATAAGTTAGTCTATGGGGCAGTTTCTTGACAATCCCTTATTTCTCTAACGCCGTTCTCAATTGAAAATTTCACTTTTCGGTAGTACGTGGCCATTACCACCCTGATTTTGTTGAGGAAGAGCTTTCCCAATAGCGCGTTGTACAGCCAGCTGGGTATGTCTACTACCACAAATTCTATTAACACTGTCTTTCTACATGACTTGACCCCCACTCTTACAGAGAACATTACGATACCCCATGGTTTTATTTCTGATCCTCCGAATGCTCAAAGGGGGGTATAAAGTTAAGATGAATTATTAAAACTCTCTCTAAAAGTTCTCTTCCAAGAATCAGGTAATAGCAAGAACACCTTCTCTTTTCAATTCATTAAAGTTCACATGATAAGTTCTAAAGTTCCCCTTTAGGCCAACATTCATGACTCGGGGGTAGATGGCAACATGAACTTTAATGGATTTTAAGTCATTTCATTATCTTGTTGAAACATGTTATCATGAATTTTAATGGATTTTAAGTTAATTCATTGTCTTAGTTAGACTAATAATGGCTTGATAAGTCATGGTTAAGTAAACCCGAGCATTATGTCAGTACAAAATACAAATAAAACAACAAAGTAAAAAACTGAGTGTTCTATATTTATAAAAGAAATTGTATTGATATATTACATTGATTTTTACAAAACCTAAACTAACAAGCTGAAGGACCATGACCCTGCGAGGCACCCCCTTTACCAGAACTCTGACCTAGCATCTGTCCCCTTAGAAGAAAGATTATTAAATTTTGAGTTTTATGTATTTAATATTAAATTTTATTTATTTTTAATAAATAATATTACTTTTAAGATTTTTTTAAATTTTTATAATATTTTTATATTTGTTAAGTGTTTTTTTTTTAATATAACATATGTCAATTTTTTTATTTAACTATCTAAATACGTAAAGTTGTTAAAAAGTTAAAGAGTAAAAGCGTCATTGTAATTTAATAATTTAATAAAAAAATTGATAAAATTGTTAATTTATAATTTATGTCAGGGTTTTATCGTCAAAATTTTAGTTATAGGAACTAAATTGATATATTTTGAAAAAGTTATTGTTTCATATGAGTTCAAAAAGTAAAAATAGGTTAAAAAATAATATTTATAAATAAGTTAGGACCAAATTAATAATTGCCTAATGTACTAAGTTATAGTTTAAGTAAAAATATAGTTTCATTGTAATATGACCAAATGCAAGACTATTACATTGCAATTTGCCCTTGATTCAATAAATTCTTTGGTTGTGCCTCATTCTTCACAAAATAAAAAAAAAAGTTTCGAACTCACAAGCTCAATTTAATAAAGAGTAAATAACGCCTACCTCCCCTGTGGTTTATTCAATTATAAATGGAGTTAACTTTTTGTGTTTATTGACAAAGACATCTCTCATTAGTCAACTTTTGGGTTTATTAACAAAGATCTCTCATTCAGTTAGTCAACTTTTGAATTTTTTAATAACGACCTCCCTTGGCCAACTATTATATTTGACCAAATTTTATTAAGGGATGGGAGATGTTTGTCAATAAATGATAAAATTGACTTCGCTTGTTGTTAGCAAAATATTAGGGGAAGTCGATGCAATTAACTCTGTAATAAATTAGAGCTTTTTCTTCATTTCATTCTTCTTCTTTTTTTTCCCGCCAACCAAATCATGTCTTCCATCTTTCCCGCGTCACTACTCACTCACAATTTAAACGTTCAAAATCATTATTCCCGTTCAATGCTTGATACTATATAGTTCAGTTTTAATATTTCTTACTGTAAATGAAATTGATGTCTAACAACTAGTTGTATTTGATAAGTTTTTAATGAGTTGATAATTATGTTTTAAGATTTCTATTGACTATATGTTTGTTCAAACTTTTTGACTTCGTCTGTAATCAAATTGGATGTTTTTGTTATATTTTTGTATCTGAACTTTGAACTCAAATTTTGTTTCACTTATCAAACTATTTAAATTTTGAACTTTAAATTTAATTTATCTTTACCAGATAATGCAATTTTGGTATTTGATTGTTTTATATTAATATGTTTATTTAAGTTTACTATAATTATTTAATTTTAAGGATATTTTAGCACAATAAGAATAGTCTCAAATGATCAAATCCATTAGATATAGGATTGGCCCCGGTTCAAACTAAACCGCCAGTTTTGAACCGGTGGTCTTGATTTTTTAATTTTTAAAATTGGAGCTGCCGACTGAAAACCGGCGGGGAACCGGAACCGTCGATTTTAGTTATTTTTTTTAAAAAGAATTTGAAAAAAAAAATTTGTATGTTAAGCAATAAAAAAAAAAATCTGGTTCAAAACCGACATGGAACTGCCGCTTCAAAGAACCGACTCATAAACCGGAACCTATGAGAAACCACCAATTGTAGAACCGAAATTGAAACCGTTACCCTACAGTTTCGGTTTTGAAACCGATAGTTTCGGTTTTGAAATCGATAGTTTCAGAAACACAGCCATATCTAATTAGATCGGATCGAATTATATTTTACTTTAGAATTAAATTAGATCAAATTATAATTTCTTCAATTAAATAGAATTTAAATTATATAAAATCCAATAAATTCGGTATGTCGTACACCCCTAATAATTTTCAATTATCGTTCCAACTACCAACGGTTTAATTAACTTTTCTGTTAAGATTAATTAATAAACTCCTTCTGATGTGTCAAGATTAATCAACTCCTTCAAAATTACTTATGAAAGAGTAATTATATAAATAAATTTCTCCTATACTGAGAGTAGATCCCTCGCTATATTAGGAGTAAACGATTTTTAAAATAAAAATAAATAGGTAACCATACTATAAATGTCAGATTAAAAAAAAAAAAATTAATGAACCCACCACGGTGCAAAACATCAGCATCTATAAAATTAAGAAAATATTATATCTATTTGTTTTATTAAAAAAAACCCGTGTAATAAATGATGAATCTTTAATAATTATATTATAAAATGACTTTCATTTACATACAGAAATTTTTTCTCACCAAAATATGGAAGGAAAGTGGAAGTAAAGATGAAATTTTGTTTGATTCTTTCAATTTTGATATAATTTCTATTCTACATATAATTTTAATATCCAATAAAAAAAAATTTACAAATCGGCATGCTTTATAATTTTTTACTCGGTCGGCTAAGTCTCGTGCCGCCACTGTAAATCAGCGATCCCGGTGGAATCGAAGTAAACATTGGAGTAATCGAACAGCCCTTCCTCAAATCCAACGTATTCGCTTAAATTACTACTATTAATTTCACTGATTCCCAACTCGAACGAGTCATAACTCGGTACGTGATCCTCGAACCCCCAGAACTCACCGATTCCAGACGACTCAGACGAAACTCGCACCAACTCAGTAAATTCGTCGTTTTTAGCCTCAAGGCTTGAAACAATACTTGGAGGCAGTCCAAGCTCATCGTCAGATGCTTCTCGAAGGTACCCAAGATCTGGCTGTGACTCACCGGATTCTGACGACGTCAGATCCACGACCTCAACCGGCGATGAAGAACATGCAGATATTTCTTGCTGGAAACTCTTCATCACTGAGTCCAGGTCCTGAATTTCAGGGTCAGGAAAAGTTTCGTCGAGAAAAGCCGATAACAAATCATCTCTGAGTCTCTTGACCTCCGGCACGTCGAACTCCGACTCAGCAGAGTCATCTCTGGCACGCTTCTTGTTACAAATCACCTGCTCCATGATTAGAAAAAATAGAGGAAAACTAGGATTATAGAGAGTTTATTTGAAGAGGAGGAGATAAATATGGTGTTGTGGTTGTGGAGAGAAGCGGCAGGGGAACACAAGTTTATATAAGGAGACCACAATATAGAGAGAGAGAGAGATGATGATGATGTTGCTGATGATGATGATGGAGACGCATGGCGCGTGGAAGACAACACCTAGCCCATCACGGACGACTTGTCATTTTTTGTTGTTTCCTATACTGTATTTTTTTTAAAATTGAAGATTGATGTCGGGTTTTCTATTTTCTTTTTAATTTTATTTTATTATTAAATGGGGTGAAATCCGTCTTCAAGTCCGGTCTGATGGGACCCACTAGCTTAGTCAATCACGGCCAGATTATTTTGTTTTTGGCTTGGCTCGGCTGGGGCTGAGCGTGGTGTGGGTGGTTGTTCGGTGGGAAATATAATTAGTATCACGTTGGGATTTTTGTCCGATTGGTCGGGTTATTTTAAATTTGTAATTAATTAATTATATTATGGGATAAATTCTATTTTTGTCTCTAAATTTTTTTATAAATTATTTATTTTTTAATACAGGTTTTTTATTAGAAAAGTAGTTCCTAACTTAACTTTTCGTAAATACATAATAGCATACTTAACGATCTCAGAATATTTTAACCTTTAAATAAAGGGAGAACTTTAATTTAGTCCCTACTTATTTGTGAAACCTCATTTTTTTACTCACATTTTACTTTTTAGTTCTCTTGGTCACTAATATTTAAAAAATAGATCAGATTGGTCATTTGACTAACTATTTGATGGTTGACTATTAAAACTTTTTCTAAAAGATAATTTTACCCTTAAAGAATTTAATTAATAGAATTATAATTTTATCTTTTAATTAAAATAATTAAATAGAAAATTTTAATAAAATAATATTAAACTAAATTATAAAAATTTAAAAATTTAAAACTTATTAAAAAAATATTTAAATTAAGTTATTTTATTAGAAAAAATTAACATTTATAAAATTAAAAAATAGAATTAAAAAATTAAAATTAAATTATTTTATTGAAAAAATTAACATTTAAAAATTTAAAGAATAAAATTTAATTTTCAATTCTATTTATTTTATTTTATTTTTAGCAATTTTTAACATTTTCATTCTTTATTTTTTAAATATTAATCTTTTCTAATAACATAATTTACTTTGATTATTTTTTAATAAGTTTTATATTTTAAAATTTTAATAATTTAATTTAATATTATTTTATTCATTTTTCTATTTATTTATTTTTATTATATTTTAATTGAAAGATTAAATTGTAATTATATTAATTCTTCAAGGGTAAAAATATCAAATAGTGATAGTTGACCGTCAATTAATTGGTCAAAGGACCAATTTGATCTATTTTCCAAATGTTAGGGACCAAGGGAACTAAAAAATGAAACGTGAATAAAAAAGTGAGTTTTCACAAACAAGTAGGAACTAAATTGAAGTTCCCCCTTAAATAAAAAATACAAAGTCTAGTTAAAGGTCTCAAATTCCTCCAAAATACAAGGTTCAATATTTTGTGTAGCCATATAAATATATATTCCTACCATTATCCATAAAAATATAATTGTGTTGATAAACTTCTTCCTCGTGTTGAGAGTAGACCCTTCCCATTATTGGGAGTAACTGTCCGGACCGTTAAATAAAAAATATGTCACATGTCAACACAGAAAATAGAAAATAATAAATAATAAATTTTATATAACACAAATAAATTAATTTAATAAAATTACTATTTAATATAATGACAAATTACAAAACTAAAAAAGAAAAATAAAAAGTTGGCAAATAGCACATCGCCAAATCGCATCTGTAATCTAGATTACCTTTTATTGTTATATGTTTACTTTTGAAATCTGTTTTGCATCTTAAAATGCTCATATGGGAGCAGAGGTGGGGCCGAAGATGATGAAGATGAATAAGGGAGTTAAAGGGTGGAGATTATTTTTTCTACGGAGTTTGTTTGTGTCATTGTGTGTTGTGTTTCGTTGCATCATGTTGCCCTGCAAATTTGCAGAACTGCTCGAGGCGTGGGAGGCTCCAGATCCATGGAAGAGACATGGATCGGTGGAGATCATCTCAACCGTGTTTTTCTTTTTCTTTTTTTATTGATCTAAAACCGTCCATCTATTATTGGAGATCCATTTTTTTAATTAAAAAAAATATTTTTATTTTTAAAAAAATTGTTTAAAACTTTTAATTTTTCTAGTTTCTATTTTATATTTCTTTTTGTTTGATCTCCAAGGGACGGTTGGAGATCCATTTCTTTTATTAAAAGCATATTTTTAATTTCTCAATTCTCTAATTTCTTAAATTTTCCTATTTTAAACTTTTTAAATTTTCAAATTTATACATATATATTATTTATTTAATTATATATTAAATTTATTATGTTGTATAAAGTTTAATTAAATAATTTTTTTTAAAGAAACATTTAATAACACACGTCAAAATTTAATTGGAAGTTAGCTGAAGTAAGAGCATCTCTAATGTAAATATATATTTTTGAGTATCTAAATAGTATCATATCCGCATTTCTAAATAATATAGATCTAAGTTGTCAAAAAAATTATAGAAATGCATATTCACTTCTCTAATATAAGTATTTAGATAGTAATTTCGAACCAATCACCACAAGCCATTTGTCATATTCTCTCTCCAATTTAATATGACAATTAAATGTATTGAGAAAATATTAAAATTATTTTGGTGGGAAAAGTTAGAAATACTAATCAACATATCAATGGAGATATCTACAATTAGAAACTCTACTTGATATTCTCTAACTTTTTTATCACATCATATTAATATAAGTATTTAGATAGTAATTTCGAACCAATTACCACAAACTATTTGTCATATTCTCCCTCCAATTTAATATGACAATCAAATGTATTGAGAAAATGTTAAAATTATATTAGTGGGAAAAGTTATAAATACTAGTCAATATATCAATGAGGATATCTACAATTAGAAACTCTACTTGATATTCTCTAATTCTCTTTTTTTTCACATCATATTAATATTAAAGTTAGATAATTGTATTGAAGAGGGTTTTTTTTTTAACTTTTTCAATATAGTAACTATATAACACTCAGTTTTTTTCTAAATGTATAATAGCATTGGAGATGCTCTAAAGTTATCAAAATTTAAAAAGTTTGGGAGGACTGTATTTTAACTCATTTAATTCATCTCAGGGTAAAATTATCATTTTGTATTTTTTATGATGTTAAGTTTTAAAAAATTTGTCAAATGAATTAAATGGATGTATTTATGATCATTTTGAGATCAAGTATATTAATAAAGAAAATTACATTAAAATTGATAAATTAAAAAAAAAATTAGGGACGAAAATAAAATTTATCCAATAGTTTATTTAGATTGAATTAAACTAAATTTAATGGACAAGATGGGATTACCCAACAATATTCTCTCACGCTTACATTTAAGATTATACGTTTAATTCATTTCACTTTAAATCCGAATTAATAAAATAGTTAAAATAATAATATATTATTAGTAATTTTATTTTTATATAAACACCAAACCCATTAATTAATTTCACTTATTTTTTTCTAAATTTTAAACTTACTTTAAAAAGATAATTACTCATGATATGATGAAAATTAAAAATTGAACTTATTTTTTTGTGTATAAGGTTTATAAAAATAAATTCTTTACCCAATGGGTTTTTTTTTTTTCAATATAAAATATTTGTACTGATTATTTAAAAATCAGTGGATAAATTGTGCAACCACTTATAATTTAAGTGAATAGTACACTTTACTCTCAATTTAATAGTGAGGATTTAAATCTCATAATACATATTTATTAATATATATACACGTAAGTTTTTTAAATATGGATAAATTTAAAGAATTGAAAAAGATATAAATAAAATAATCTATTTCATGGAAGACTTCCCCACTCAATTGAATAAAGTTGTAGGTAATTGATGGCGCATTTGCGATGATGATGATGATGATGATGGGCACTACTTCTAGAAAAATATAATATGAACATGAATCATGTTACACGTTAGAAAAAAAAATTAAAAAAATTAAATATTTTTCCACAAATCTTCTCGCAATAAAATACCAACTTTATTCAACGCAATATTCTACACGACTGGACTGTCTTATTAATAAATAAACTAATTCAACTTTATTACTTGATGCTCTAATTGCATTTTTCATCTCATTTAATTATTATATTTCATTTAAAATTCATTGAGAAAATGGAGAAGAATATGCTTCGTAGACATAGTGCTAATAAAAAAATTAAAAAAAATTAAAAAAAATAACCTTGTTTATCTTTCGGCGTTGCAATCTTGGTGTCTATGGTTTGTTAAAAAAAAATGATTCTTTCAATCAAATACTAGACAAATAATAAAAATAAATATTAATTAAATTATATATTTATTTATAATTCAGGTAATTAGTGTAATATTCTTTTAAATATATAATATAGGTTCGAGTCTCACCTTTACTAATAAACTTCTAAATATGATGAGGCCCTGCTCAATTATAGCAATTGCTTTTCAAGCTATATTTGTAGTAATTGATTACCTTGGCCTAATCGGCATCACATTTTTAAAAAATGTCACTATTTAAATTAAAAATAATAAAATAAACAAGGAAGATATGATCTCCTCTTAAATGGATAAAGGAGATCATATAATCTCATCTATCATTTCTTTTTTTAAATAAAAAAAAAAAACTCTATAGAAGGTTTTCTTGATCAGCTGCTCCATGAGCAAAAGATAACTCATCCATGGAAGGAGCAATCTACTCCTCCATGGAAGAAGTGGAGCGAATCTTCCATCTGATTCGGTCAGATAGTGTAGATATTCGTTTTGATTTGATAAGATTAATGAAGGAGATATCCTCCACCAATTTTTTTAATTATTATTTATAAATTTTTAATTGACTTTTAAATAATTAAATTCTTAAACAATAATTAAGGGTAATAAAATATTAAACAAAAGGAGTCATTAAGGGCAATTTAAACATTTTACCTAAACAATTTAGTCACCAGTTAGATTGGATGGAAGTCAGCTAACGACAGAAGATATATGTGTTAATTTTAATATGTCCATATATATACAATTAGACATAAACTCATAAATGTTTGTGCAATTATCTCAAGATTTAATCGAAAATTTACTTAAAGAATGCATCAATGTTTTGTAAATGTCATGTGTATTATGATATGTTTGTTTTGCTCCTCGAGTGGCCAATATGGCTGCTCATTCCCTTGTAAAATTGGCTCTGTCTTTGTATTCTGATTTGTTTATAATCGATTATGTTACTTACATAGTGAAGATTGTAACTTTGGCTGATTTATCACCGTAGTTTGGTAATAATATTTTCTATTAAAAAAATAATAATATAATAGTTACAAATTATCCACCAATTAATAAGTGTTAATAAAATAAAAGTTTTAATCAAAATTTGTCTACATTTAAAGAAAATTACCTATAAAACGCAATAATAAGACAATTTTAAAATTATAAAAGCAGTTGCATATGGTTTATTTTACTTAGTTTCTAGAAAAAAATATATATTTTTTAATTTTTTTAAATATAATACGAATTAGAAGACTATTAAAATTTATTAAAATTAAATCATAGGTTTGAAATTCTTCTTCCATTTAAAAAACAGTCTACCCGGGGAGAAATTATGTTGAAGTAGTTGTAGGAGCCATCAGGTGATTGATCCCCATGACTTGAATAGCACGTGAGTGGATGGAAAATACCATCAAAGTACGGCGAACCCAACGTCCCAACCCATGAAAACACGTGAGCCCACTGCCCATTCCCAAGTCTCAACCACCCATAAAATATCTCATCTGCCCCCAAAGCTGAAGTGGTCGACAACCAGATCGCAACCCTCCAAATCCATTTTAATCATACGCTTCCCACGTTGTCTCTTCATCATCTATTCAATTCCCACCTATCCCCACCTTCTACATTATCATATCTCTCACCCCAGCCGACCCCAGCCTAGCTAGCCACCACCATTTTCTATTTTCTTTAAAAAAAATAAATAAATGGCGCGCCGACACCTTCCAGAAGCAACGACCAGACCTAACACATGTATTCACGCCGTCTCCAAGTTGGGCGCCGCGTCAACTTACCAGAATCAAAGCCTGCTGTTGCCCTTCCTTGCACGTTTCCACGTGGCACTTTCTTTCTTTCACATTTCCTTTTCTAAATTTCGGAGAATTTTAATACGAACCAGTTGGGTATATCTACTTGCCGTCTAGAAAGATTGGTACGTTTTCCAAAAAATGGGGGCCACGTGATAATAAGGTGGGTATGTTAAAAGCGATCACATGATACTGCAGATAGTATTTTACTTCTCACGAGGAGTTTGGTGGCGTCCATCGTACCATAGACTAAATATCTGGTGTGTGCATTTATACTGTAATTTCGCAGCATCAGAAACACAGTCCTGAGATGCATATCAAGATGGTTAATTCAAAGTCCATTGACACGGTGGTTGAAGAAGTCTCCACCAAGATTAAGCACTCAAACAGTATATACATATATATATATATATAATATTAGTAATAGATTCCTTCCGTTATTAGAATTAAAAGTGAATATAAAAATTGTGATAGTATAGTTTAATTTTAATAATTTTCTAATCTGATATGTGTCAGATTTAAAAAAATAAAAGTTATATTAGTGTTAAGATATAGAGATGGAGTATATTTGAATGTTTTTTTTTAAAGGTTATAATTACAATATTAATAACTGTCAGAACCTGTTGAGATTAATTATTAAACGCGTTGTCCTAAATATTTACTCTGATAACGGGAGATATTTACTCCCACAATAAGGGAAGAAAATTATTCACATATACTGATAAATGTATATGGTGGAAATTGAACCACCAACACTAAAATGTGAAGGATGTGTACTAACTACTTTAGTAAATATGCACATTTGAATGTTTCTTAAATGAATGTGTAAAACTAACTTTACATTATGGCCAGATTTATTGAAATGAAATAATAATATATGTGATCATAATATTAACTTCTTGGAGAGGTATCTGTTCTTGTAATATTTTAAATATTTTATATATATATATATAATTATATATATATATTAATAAATATGAATGGTAGGAATTAAATTTCATGTACATATATTAATGGTAGAGAAAGGGAGAAACGCGGCAGGTGTCATGACTTTATGACTCATGAGCCCCCCCCTAAAAAAAGTTTTTTATTAAAAATTAGAAATTTAATCTTCTGTAACTTTTCCCCTTTGACCAGTTTTTTTATATATTAAAATAATGATTTTTTAATAAAAAAAAATTGTTAATTAGGCTTGATAAACGTGGAAGGAAGATCTTGCATAGTTACTGTCAGATAAGATCCAATACGCAATTCACATGTAATAGTATTTTAATAAATTGGATAGTATATGCAATGTAATGTAAGTCGATGGTAAAGATAATTATTCAGCTCAATAATATTTTAGTAGCTTGGTCCAATAATATATTTTAAAACTTATAATAATAAATACACAGTCAGCACAGAGGAAACTAATTGTTGTAATATAACTTTTGCCAACTTTAAGACGTTATCTATTACCAGATAGAAGAATTGTCAGATTTTCTCTTTCTTAATTGTCAGTCTTATATATATTTTTTAAATTAAATCGTAAGTTTGAATATTTACTTTTATCCAATACGAAAGAGGTCTCTATCTATACAATTATAATTTTATAGACAATCGTAGGAATAATATATACACTACCTATATGTTGAATCTTAATAGTTTGAAGTGTACAATTATAATATTAATAATCGTAAGGGCCTGCCGAGATCAATTACTAAATGCGCAGCTCGCACGATCCGAATATCTACACTCATAATATGAGACATATACTCTCATAATAAGGGGAGAAAACTACGTACACATGCTGGTAAATGTGCATAGTAGAAATTAAACCTTTACCACTAAAATGAGATAGAGATGCATTAATTACTTGAGTTATAAATTGATGTACAATAGGATATTAATATTAAAATATGTATTTATTCCCCTACTTTTAACACATGCTATTATAATATATTTTAACAAATATATTTTTTATGTATCTAATTAAATATAAAAAAATTATAAAAATATACATTTTATTTAAAAAATATCGCCACCAAAGGAAGCAACGTCTTCCTGACTTTTTCTAGAAGGCCACATATTTTTTATTTTTTTTATTTTTAATTATATAAAATAATTAAAATAATAATAATTTTGACAATTATCTTATTTTCGTTATGTTTAACTAATGTCTGAATGACAGAAAAATCAAACTAGTTTTAAAATGAAAAGTTTGGTAAGAAAAATAAAAATTTAAAGACTAAATTAAAGTGTCTTCATAAATAAACATCAAAGGAAAAAATAAATAAATAACATGACGGCATACAGTACAACAGGGGCAGCCGGCAGTCGTGACCAAGGAGATTTTGAACTGATTTATTAATCTACTAATTGTATATAGATGGTATACACTTAACCACATTATATACATGTATTTTAGAAACACGTTTTATAGATTTTAACGTGATTCGGTGATAATAATATTCATTCACTCTTAATAATATCTCAGATTTGAGTCACTACCATTATCAGTGGAAGGTAAGAAAAAAAAACACGTTTATTGTAGATTATACAAGTAAGAAGCATAATATATATATATATATATATTAATATTTTGATTGACTTTTTTTTTTAAGGGTTGATTGACTTTATTTACTTTAATAATAATAAAAAAAGAATATCTAATTCTTATCCAACAATATTATCTACTAGTATGTGATATATATTATTTAAATTATTTATTTATTCAGATTATTTTATGGGTAGCTGGTATATCAAATTTAAAATTAATATTTTTTTTTTTCAAAGTATAAGTTTAGAATATAGAAAATGAGATTCAATTTGAATTCATAATATTAATAATATTACGTTAAAAAATAAATGTTTTTCGCAATAGGCGGACATAAGGGAACCAGCAGGGCATGACCCCATTCCCTAAATAAAAAAATACCTTATAAAATTTATATATTTAATATTTAATCTTGTAAGATTTTTACTTTACCATCTAAATATTATATTATACGTTAGTTTTCCGAATAAAAATTTCCAACTTTACCCCTCCCTACTAGCTTCAATGTACATTTATTTCCCTTACTTAACCATTATGTTCACATTCTTCTAAATTTAGTTAGTGTAATTTACTTAGGAAATAATGAATATATTAATAGAGCTAATTGCATCGACATCTCTTAAGGTTTTATCAACTATAAGCGGAATCAACTTTAGCGTTTATTAATAAACACATATCTTATCCTTAGTAAAATTTAATCAGATATAGCAGTTGACCAAAGAATGTTTTTGTTAAAGAATCCAAAAGTTGACTAATGGAAGGGGAGGTCTTTATTAATAAACTCAAAAATTTGGCTCCGTCTGTAATTAAACAAATCTCAAGGATGGTATGCATTATTTATTCTTTATAATATTAGAGAACCATTTTTTTTAACGTTACAATCGAGACCATAATATTTAACTGTTATTCCAAACATAAATTATACGTGGGACTTCGAAAAAAAAATTAGTTGAAGAGAAAAAATATTTTTTTAATTAATAAAATCAAACAAAAAATTATTTCATCTTCATAATTTAAATCAAATAAAAAAATAAAATAAGATTTTCACCGCCCATCAAATTCCTAACTTCATCGCTTAAAATAAATATCAACTTCGTCTTCTTTTCTTTAACAAGTCTAGTCCAATGGTTTGAATGGGGACCACACCACATTATCAATGATTCACATTTTCTTCATGATTTGCTTGGATTTCACATCTAATTCTTTAACTTGGAAAATCAATTTAGATAGGCTTTATGGTGGGCCTTTACCTGTTTGTTTCTTCTTGTGATCTATAAAATTCCTTTAAAGCAATTCCTACCTAATTTTTTTTTATCTTACACTTTATAGGTAGAAGAAATATCGAGACTAATTAAGATTAAATTATATAAGTATAATCTCATAACTATTTTAAGTAATAGGAGACTGAGAACTACAGGGAGTAACAGGTCCGAACAATTACTTCAATACGGAAAAAGAGGTTACATCCATATAACTTGACTCAAATAAAATCTTTTCTTTTTTTTTTGTCTTGAATGAAATGACTAGTCTTGGTACAACTACTTTTCTTGCCCTTCATTTTGGATTTGAATTAGATCCATCCAAATTTCCATATATTCTCCCCTTCAAAGGTCTAACAAAAATATTTGAATTAATGAGATTTAAAAATTTGTAAAAAAAAAACTAGTGAAATTAGGTTGATGTTGAGATGCTTGCATTTGAATTGAACTTTCTTGGTTTTGACAAACTAAAAAACAGTCATATTTGTATATTATTATTAGTCAATACGTCGGGATACATATCTTCGATAGTGTAGTCAATCCTCCGGCAATTTTGATTTGTATGGTCCAAGTTAGATGGAAAACTATTGAAATACAGTTTTCGAAATGAGAACAGATATTCGGACCGTAATTGTAATGAATTTGCTTAAATTATTTAAATAAATGTGATGACCTAAAAAAGCAGATGGCCTAACACAATCAAATAATAGATGACAGAGAGACAACATCCACCACCACCACTAGTAGTCCCTACAAATCTACAATAATGCAAAGAAAAACATTGCATGAGCAACATATGCTCCCATGCACATGTATGGACACAAAACATATAATTATTCAAACAAACTTTTTCTTTGTACTGTTATTTATTAGCTGTGCCTTTACTTCAATTTTGTCGGTGTGATTTCTTTCTCTTAATTCTTCAATTTGGCTTTCCTTTCCAACTTGACATCTTCGTTACCACCAATATTTAATTAAATGTTTAAATTATGGTTTATGGACAACTATTGATGTGTCTGCTATTTATGTAACCGCCATAGGTGTTCTCTTGATTTGATCAACATTCCTTGTTGATTCGAAGATGTCTAATTATGAGCAACGTATGCTAATTTATTACCTTATTATTTTATATTTTTCAAATCTTACATTGAGTTTGTTAAGAATATACCGAAATGTATCGATATTAAATATTATATACGGTTTAGATATTTGTTGAAAATCTATTCTATCGTATAGGTATCTCCTAAAACATAAGATTATAAGTAAATATTTTATAATGATGTATATTGTGTCTTATTAAGAGTACTGAGGTAAGGTTGGATTTTTAAGTTAATTAGTTAGGGTTTGTCCGGCGGATTTGTTTTCGAGTTCGTTAGTTTTATTGTCTATGTGCGTTCGGTAAGCGTTTTTCAAACTGTTTTTGAAAAATAAAAAATAAAAATTAAGAAAAACAAACCTAGTGTTAAAATTGAAAAATACGAAAACCATGTTTAATGTCTTATTATTATTATTATTATTCCCGATCTAGTCTTCCAACAAATGGACCTCCTCCTCCTCCTTTTTATTCTTCTTCTTCTTCCCTATTTGGTACTCTAACAAATGGAGGAGTAGATCAACTCCTCCAATGCTGGGGGAGGTGAGATCCTCCTTCGGCGTTGGAGGGTTTTGCCTGAGTAGGATTTCACCTCTTTTGGCATTTGAGGACGTTGCCTCCTCTATCCTTAGTAGAGGCAGCATGCGACATTTCTTTTTCTTTTTTTTTTTATAATTTTTTAAATTTAATAAAAGTGATATTTATTTATTATTTAAACTTTATATCTAAAAAATTTATAATATTTAATAAAATAATAAATGTTAATGTGTTTATAATCCTTAAAAAAACAAAAAATTAAATTATATATAAAATTATATACTTACCACAAATAACATTTTTATAATATTATTTTCAGCACATACTATCAGATGTATTTTCAAAGTTAAAAAACGGAAACTAAAAATACTATTTTTATTTTCATTTTCTTTTTGAAAAATAGTAAATAAAAAACATTATCAGACGCACTATAATATTCTACAACATTTTATTACGTAGTTATAGAACTTTAGTTACTAAATATCAAATTTCTTATGGTGAGAGATAAATGATTGTTTCTGAAGAGTGGATATTTGCACCCATCTTAAATTGTATGTACACCTCATTCGTATTCACAACTAATTAAAGATTTTTTAAGAAAATTTTAATTTTATGAATGGAACCCACTTAATTTCAAAATATTATATCCTTTAATTTTATTGTATTAGTATTAATCAACCTCACTAAAAAACTATTATGTTATTCACTCGATATATATTTTTCATTTTCTTTTTTTCATCTAGTTATTTAAAAGTTTGCCTTTTTATGTTTTTTAATTTTTGAAACTTTTGAATGAACTATGAAGTTGCTTTTTCTTTTCATTTTTCATTCCTTTTTACCGTATAAAAAGTATAAAAAAAATTTAATATTTTTTTTGAAAAATCAATAACAATCTTCTAAATAATAATACGGGGGAATTGCGATAACTATTTGTGTATATAAATGAAATTGCACAAAAATATAAAATTATATGATAATAATACAAACCTTCCTTTGACTCGTTGACAGATTGTTGGAAACCGTTTAAATTAGACGGAAATGGTATAATGTCCATTTTACCCTTGTGCATTGTTTAATTTTTTTTTCCAGATCTTCTTCTTGTTCTTCTTCAAATAAAAAAAAAAAATTAAATCCAATTTTTTTCTAATTCTTTATTATTCATTATCCCAATCACCGTCAGCTCAATTTTTTTTTTCCAGATCATCATTATCATCTTCCTGTTATTGTTCTTCTTCTTGTTTTTTTTTTAAAAAAAAAAAAATTAAACCCAATTTTTTTTTAATTCTTTATTTTTCATCAACTAACCACCATCAACTCAATTTTTTTTTTCCAAATTCTTTTTTTTTTTTTTACCAGATTTATTTTTGCTCCTCCTCCTCCTTTTTTCACATTTTTTTTGTCTTTCTTTTTCTTCGTCATCTCTTTTTTTTTTCCAATATTTTTTATTTTTTTAATTGTCAAATATACGGTATAAAAATGATTTTACCCCTCCCCCCTTAATAACCCCCGTTCCTCCTTCTCGTTTTTTCACATTTTTTTTTGTCTTTATTCTTCTTCATTGACTCTTTTTTTTTCCAACATTTTTTGTTTTTTTTTTTAATTATCAAATATAAGGTATAAAAATGATTTTACCCCTCCCCCTTTAATAACCACCGTTACTTAAACGGTTTTCAATAGTCAGTCAATGGATCAAAGAGGGGTTTATATTATTATCATATAATTTCAGATTTTTGTACAATTTCACTTATGTATACGGGTAGTTATTGTAATTTCCCCTAATAATATTAATAAGTGTTGAGTGAATGTAATAAATATAATAGTAATATATAGATATTATTTAGAGTAAATAACATTTACACCCCTAATGGTTGCTCAATTACATATGGAGTTAACTTTTGGATTTATTGACAAAGACCTCTCATCTTTTGGGTTTGCTCAATTACAGACGGAGTCAACTTTTTATCAACTCTTCAGTTTTTTGACAAAAACCTCCCCTGATTAACTGTCATATTTGACTAACTTTTACTAAGGGCAAGGGAGGTGTTTGTCAATAAATAATAAAGTTGACTTCGCTTATAGTTAATAAAATCTCAGAGGAGGTCCATGCAATTAACTCTGTTATTTATATAGTATTATTATAAATATATATGGGGTGTACTTATGGAAACGGTGCACATACTACGTTTAAGGGATGTAACAGCAAGTATCGTTTTGAGTGGTGTGTACTTAGATATCATTGAGGGTGTACTTAGTAGCGTTCTTTCCATTATTGCTTTTGGGTCCACGTATGCGTTTAGTTATATAAGTAGTGGCTTGTTTGGGCCTGGATTTTCATACATGGCTACGACTTTATGGTAATCTTCTAAATGAACCTCGTTTGTTATTGAAATTGTCAAACACTAATCTGCATGGGCCTCGCAAGTATACATGTATGACGTGACATGAGTAATAACCCTAATACAGAACAACGGAATAACAAATGAAATAAAGTAAATGATAGAGACTTTCACACTTAATTTTTACGCGGAAAACTTCAACTAGTTAAAGTAGGTATATATTTGTAGGTATGCTTATTCCTATATTAAAACAGTCAGTTTACCTATATTTATAGTTGTATAGGTTGTCCCTTTAGATTTGCATTTTAAGAGAAGTAACTTCGAGCTTAGCCGTCCCTTCAAGACTTGGTAAGTTTTTAACTTGACTTGGATTCTTAAAGAGACTTCGACACACACAAACAATATTACATCGTTGTGCACAATTCATAGCATATGCATACATTTCATACATATTCCCTGCACTGTAGATCAACTTAGTCACATGCAAATTTAGTTTTATATCTTTTGTATTCGTAAGTTTGTGTTTTATGTGCTTGAGTCTTTGGACTCTTTGCGTTTGCAAGCACGTTGAAGTCAGCCACTTTGAGAAGCTATTTGGAATGGTTTCTCTCTTGCAACCCAAAGGCATGATGGTGTGCTCACAGGTTTTTGTTATAGTTCCTCTAGTTGCTTACTGGTTGTATCTCGTGACCTTATGGCGTGATGGTGAGCACGCTAGTCTTGGTCGCGGCTCCTCCATTTACTTAATGTATGTGTCTTGCGACCTTATAGTACGATAGTGCGCTTCGCGGTGGCTAGTTGCGGTGCAGTTTTAACCTAATGTTTTGCTTGTCACTAGTGACCTTATGACGCGACCTAATGGTTGTGGGTTGTTGATCGTGATTTCTTTCCCAGTGAGCTTTTCGATTAACTCGCGACCTCGTTTCGCTAAGCTCATGCTCATGGTTTGCATCGCAATTCCATTCCAAAGAGCTCTTGGGTGGGATAGCAAGGTTGGATTGCTATCCCATGCAAGCGAGGTTAGATTGGAGGTGCTTATTTGATATTTCATTGGTTCATAAGAATAAACATCAAATTACTAAAAGATGCGGAGATAAAGGCTACGTTGATTAAAAAAAAAATAAAAAATTATGAATCCATTACAAAACATCAAAGAATAACTGGAAACAAAAACAAAAATAATTATGATTTACTTAATCTTGAAAATATTTTATTACCTACCTTATGACATGAAAAACATGCATTTTAGATATGACAAATTAACTCTACAAATGCACATTAACATTTGAGTTAATTAAACGCTGTTGTTAGAGGATGCAGGATCCGAGTTGAGATCCAAACCCGAATCACCCACCACATCTTCATCTTTCTTACCTCCATTATCGTTGTTATTATCAGCGTTAACGTCGTTGTGTTTGTCGAAATCATCAGCTTGGAAGCGGGGCAGCCATCTGTTCTCCGTCAACATACGTCCGTCGCATTTATTCTTCTCAAAATACTTCAAAGAGACCTGTATTCTCCTAAGTATCGCAAAAAACTCCTCCACCTCATCCTCCGTCACCGTCTGTCCTTCGTCAACTTCCTCTCCTTTCCTTCTCTTCCTATGCATCTCTCTATCGTCTGCTGGTTTTGATCTCTTCTCTCCTTCCATCTTTGAACTGGGTGTGTTGATGGTGGTTTTTTTGCTTCAATTATGTGTGAATTTATATTAAAATGGACGGCGGTGATAGGATTGATGTCGGCAGCTGAAGATTGGTTAACGTCATGTAGGTTACGATATGATTACGTGGGAAACGTGGAGCGGCCACTTAAGGATTCCAATTGTTAAAAAGAAGAAGAAAGTGGACAAGACAACTGCTTTATTCGTCAACAGACAACAGTGGACCACTGCTTTTTTTTTTTTTTAATAGTTGGATTAAATTCCGATAATCCGTTTTAAGGTGGGTAACACTTAAAACTTAACTTCGAAGAATGTGTTTAGTAAAATTAAACTTAAGACTCTTTTCACGTAATTAACGTGTTTTACCAACTTAGTTACAATTCATTAGTGGCACTGCTTTTTTCACTTATACTATATAATCTTTGGCTGTCATTTGTCGACCAAAGATTTAAGTGTAAATTGTAACGAACATACATAGAATTTTTGTTTTTAAATTTATTTAAAACTTCATTTACTTCCTTAAAACCAACAATTGAAATAATGGCAAATTGCAATCCATCACTCTAAGATTTTGGATAAGGCACAGATGAACTGTTAATTTAATGTTAAACTTAACGGTTAGAAAGTAAAAGAGCAAAATAATCTTTTACAGGTGAAAAAAATTAATAAAAATAATAATAATATCCAATCAAAACATGAGACGTCACATAAAATTTAAAAATAACTAAAATAATAAATTAAAAAAAAAATCAAAGATGGATCCATAATCTCACACATTTATAGTCTGTTTATTTGATAGGATTAGACTTGAAATTGGACTAATCTCAATCTCATACAGCTATTTAGGCTGGATATATTTGGCAGGACAATTCCAAGCTGTTTTTTTTCTTCAAATAAATATAATATAATATATTAAATTATTATTAAAAAAGTAATATTTTTTAATATTAATAGTAATTAATTATAAAGAGTTGTATTTATTTTTTTAAAAATAGTATAAACATTTTATTTAAAAAAAATTAACCGAATTTAATTTAAATAATTTAACATTTTATTTTATTTTAAAATTAATTTAATATAATTTTAAACTAACAAATTTCACCCTATATAAAACATAAAACACAATTTTTTTAATTTTAACCGAATTTAATTTAAATAATTTAACATTTTATTTTATTTTTAAATTAATTTAATATAATTTTAAACTAACAAATTTCACCCTATATAAAACATAAAACACAATTTTTTTAAAATTTTTTTATACTATACCAAATAAGAGATAATACTATTTTTAATTCAAATTTGTATCGCATCAAACACATAACAATACTAATTAGTTCAATTAAATTCAATTCAATCTCATAAAAATAGTTAATTTTAATTTCACGCACTCTTAGAGGAAAATGAGATCAATTTTGGATCTCCTACAATTCTCCGTTAGAGGAGATAGAGCAAGTTAGCTCTCTTCTAAATGGAGGAGAAGAATCTCCTCCCTTTGGATGGCACTTTTTCTTCTTCTTTTTCTTTTTTACTTTCTCTAAATTTGGGAGGAGGTTCCACGAATGAGCGATGCCGCTTTTTTCCTTTCTCTTTTCTTTTTCTATTTTAATATTTCTGAATTATGATATGACCATTTTTAAACTTTTGATGATTTTTGACATTAAATCTTGAACTCTAAACTCTAAATTTAAAATTTAGAGCCTCTCTTTTGACAATAATCCACATTTGAGGGTTAAGGCCCATTTTAAAGGTATATTGGGCTAAACTATCATCCATTACAATTGATTGATGACGTATGCGCTTACATAACGTTGAAAAAAAACAACTAATTTTATAAAGATGAATGTTTCCAACGGAGAGGAGGACCGTAACAATAAACACGTACGGTGGTCCACATTGGATTGGATGGGCAATTAATAATTTAATATAAAATCCAAAGATGATTTTGTCTCACGTGCAACCTGCACTTTTAATGACACCACATGCTGCGCGAATCCCGTCCAATTAAAATATGTCAGTGGCCGAATTACAATCAAATATTTTAATATTTAATTATATTATAATAAAATTATAAATTTAACTTTAATTATATATTAATACTTTTCTTTAATTAATTTAGTTAAAAAATTAAATTTTAATCAAAATTTTATTTTAAAATAATAAAAATATTCCTAATTAAAATAAATAATATTAATTATTAAAATTAAAAAAATAAATTTTTTAAAATGAATAAATCTATTTAATTATTTAATTTTTAAAATTTTAATAATTAATATTATTTTTATTATTTTTAACTGAAGTAATTTTATCATTTTAGATAAAAAATTTGATCAAACTTTTATTTTTGATTAAGTCAACTAAAAAAGGGTACTAATATATAATTAAGATTAAATTCATAATTTTATTAAAATATAAGCTAAACATCAGGGTACTCCATTACAATTTGTCCTAGTTTATTTTTGTACATCCATAGTTAAAACAGTTAATACATATTCCTCATATCTCAGTATTGAGGGTTTAATTCTCATCATTTATATTTGTCGGTATATATAAATAATTTTATTTTCTTATTATGAAAATATATATCTTATATTATGATAGTAGATATTCAAATCGCACGTTTAGTGATTATTTTCAATACACCACTTGTTTATTCTCTATTCTCTCACCACACAAGTTTTTTCCCGTATCTTATCTCGTATCATTCTTGCTTAAAAACGACCCAAGATGCAGCAAAAGAAATCGATTTCACGTTAGTTATAAAAAAAAAGAAGAAGAGGATTTTGGATTCAGGAGGAACACAGTATTAAATGATGATGACAGGAGAAACAGATGTTGTTTATTTAAAATGATGTTGGTAAATAAAATAAAATAAAATTTTGAGTTAAGTGAATTATAATTTAAAAAATTAAATAAATAAATTTGAGGTTAACATTCGAAGGCGAAGACGACAACGGGTGAGAGACTCAAAAGCACGCAGGCATCCAATTGCAAAGCCTACTTTTAATTAAGAATAAATAACACCTGGATCCTTAATGTTTGTTTATTAACAAGTAAAATTAATTTTTAAATTTATTAGCCAAGACCTCTTCTATCGTTAGTTAAATTTATCCAATTTAACGGTTGACTATATTTAACTGTTAATAAGATCAAAATATTCTTAAAATAATATATAAAATTACTAATATTAATTAAATAAAAAATTAAAAAAAGTTAAAATATTTACCGTCTATCTCATCTTTTTATTTTTTAGTTTTTATATTTAATGAATATTAATAATTTTATATACTATATTGAAGGTATTTTAGTTATTTTAACAGATAAATATGGTTAACCGTTAAATTAAATGAAAGTTGACTAACGATAAGAGAAGGTCTTTACTAATAGGGGTAACTTTATTATAATACTTAAAGTTTGATAAAACATCAATTTTTTACTTATCTTTACTTTTTTTATTCGTATGCTAAATAGATCAAATTGACTATTTGACCAACTATTTGATCGTTAATCATCACAGAATTTTTAAAAAGGGTTAATTGCAATAAAGTGCCCTAACGTTTGGCTATATTGCAATGAAATCGTGAGTTTAGCCTTAATTGCATGTTAATACCCTTAACTAACTGATTAATTGCATGTTAGTACCCTTGACCAAGTTGACCGGTATGTTGACTTTGACTTTTTTGGTAAAAAGACAAAATTGCCCCTAGTTAAAAAAAAATTAAATAAAAATTTAAAAATTAAAATTTTTAAAAATAGATCTCCACCGTCCATCAAGATTGATGGACGGTGGAGATCCATTTTTAAAATTTTTAATTTTTTCAATTTTTTTAAATTTTTATTTAATTTATTTTTTTTAAACCAGAGGCAATTTTGTCTTTTTACCAAAAAGTCAAAGTCAACATACCGGTCAACGTGGTCAAAGGTACTAACATACAATTAAGGCTAAACTCACGATTTCATTGCAATATAGCCAAACGTCAGGGTACTTTAGTGCAATTATCCCTTTTAAAAAACAGTTTTATCCTTGAATAATTTAATTAATAAAATTACAATTTTACCTTCCAATTACTTATTTAATACTTAGACCTTTTATGTTTATTTATTTACAAACAGAATCAATTTTTAGATTTATCAGTTAAGATGTCTCCTATTGTTAGTCAAACTTCAACCAATTTAACGGTTGACTATATTTGACTGTTAATAGGACCAAAATATCCTCAAAATAATATAAAAAATTACTAATATTAATTAAATAAAAAAAACTAAAAAAGTTAAAATATTTACCGTTTATCTCATCTTTTTACTTTTTTTTTCTAATTTTTAAATTTAATAAATATTAATAATTTTATATATTATTTTGGGGACATTTTAGTCCTTTTAACAGTCAAATATGGTCAACTGTTAAATTGGATGGAAGTCGACTAACGGTAAGAAAAAATCTTTAATATTATTTTATTTATTATTGTTATATTTTAATTGGAAGGTATACTTATAATTTTATTAATTATTTAAGGGTAAAATTATCTTTTAAAAAAATTATGATGGTGAACCGTTAAATAGTTGATCAGAACTACCAATTTGATCTGTTTAGAAAATATTATGGACCAAATACACTAAAAAATAATATTTTAAAGTTACCCTTAATAATAAATAATATGAACAAATTTAAGGGATCTTAATATTAATTAATTTCATGTGTGAGACAACGGTCAGACAAGAGTTAATCTAAACGGGTCAAAATTGAGAATATATTTTTATAGAAGATCACGACTCACGAGACTTAATAATATCAGACAAAATCATGATTTGGATTTTATTTCAATCTTCTCCAGTTTTTCACGTTTCTCTGTCTCTTTCTTTCTCCAATTATAATTTAATTAGATAATCAAACTTTCGTTGGGGACCATCGCCATTCGCCAGTCTGTAGTTTAGTCACCGACTGCCTCTGCCGTTCAAAATGGAGAAAGAAAAGTAGCTTCCCGTCAATTAGGCTGCCCATCTCATTATTATGCTGTACTTAATTGAAAATATTTTTATATTATTATATAGATTAAACATGATTAAATTATTAATAAAGTGTGGTTAGTACAGTATAGTCATGGTCATTGGAACCGAACCGGTGGTTCCGATTCCAAAACCGTCGGTTCCGGTTCCTTTTTTTATCTAATCGGAACTGACCGGAAAGGTCCCGATTCGGATTGGAACCGGGGGGGAACTGCCGGTTCCGGTTCCCCCGCGGTTCTTTTGGAACCGAAAGTTCAACCGTCGGTTGAACCGCCGGTTCCAAAACCCGAACCGGCTCTAATAAAAAAAATTATAGTGTAGGAAGTTGAGTGCTTATAAGTAGTCCCATATTGGAAAAAAAAAAGAAGTGTAGAAAGTTGAGTGCTTATAAAAGGGATGAGTATTTATTGGGTTATGACTTAAGTAATATGTGGCCCAACAATAGTATTGGGTCATTTACTCGTATTTATTTATAAATTATTATATGTCCCAACAGTGTTAGGATATATATTTGTTTATATATATATATAATTATATATACATATATGTTTTTATATATATATATATATATATATATATATATTTGTTTTTATATATATAATTATATATATATATATTAGTAAAAAATTAAAAAGTTTTCTATTTTTTTTTTTAAAAAAAAAAAAAAGGGAAACCGAACCGGAACTGCCCGAACCGGGCGGTTCCTTGAACCGGCGGTTTCGATTTTTTTTAAGGCTAACCGGAACCGGGACCAGCTGTCCGGGTTCCGGTTTCCGGTTCTAGAACCGGTTTTGAACTGGAACCTAAGGTTTCGGTTCAAAACCGCCGGTTCAAACCAAACCGGGGCCATCCCTAGTACAGTATAAATTAAATTAAAAATAATATTATATTTTATTTAAAATAGTGTTTAATTGAATAAAAATATATAGCTATTTTAAAATTTATATAATATAAGATAGATTAGTTTAAATTTAATTTAATTAATTTTAAAATAAGAAAAAAAGTAAAAAAGAAATTCAGAAAATGAACAAATTTGTCTCTATCCTATAATGTGAGACTTAATAGTCCCACCTCAGCTGGACTAAAAGGCTGACATAAAATTAAAGAAATTCAATCCCATATAATATGCTAACGTAGAATATGAATTTGAATCCCATATAATAAGCTAACCCTTTGTCTTCTTCATATTATTCTCGAGTAGAAAATATTGCCAATTAAGAATGTTTTCTACACGCACGTTACATTCACTCATAACTCAAGTGGTTAGTGCACTTCCGTCCCAACTCAGTGGTGAGGGTTTAATTTTCACCATACACATTTATCAATATTTGTAATTACTAATTTTGCATTATGTTGAAAAAAAGGAATGCTTTCTACACTATAGAGTTCATTGACATTATTTAGAATCTACCTAAAAAGTAAAAAACAACAATTTGGCATTATGTTGAAAATTATATATCAAATTTGATTTTTTTTTTCCTTTTTAGAAATATTGTAACAAACCTTTTATGGTCGGTACTATCTCTCAAATTATTAAGATTTATATACAAATAACATATAAAATACTACAAGCTTTATAGACACATCTGATGATCATCACTTTACATACTACAAGATTCTCTTCACAAAAACCATTTTCTAACTAACTTGATTCCTCATTTGCTGACCAAGCTGTCCATGCATGTCACGTGAGTATTTTCTACTAGCTGATGTGGCACATTCTGTTAAGAATTGCAACAGCTTTTAACTGCCTGACTAACTACCTTTTGAACTTTAATTTAGAGCATCGATCATCTTGATCATTTGTATTCTCCCTCAAACAAAAATTGATCTAGATCAGCTACAAATTTGGTGTGAAGAAAGTGAAAACAAATAATGGACAGGGCTTTTATGAAAATATATGCAGTTTGAGCAGCAGTAGATATATGTCTCACCTAAAATGCATGCTTGGTGATCATATCTCTAATGAAGTGTATGTCTATCTCTATATGCTTTGTTCTTGAATAAAAAATCAGATTGTGGACAAGAGAATTAGTACTTCTTTTGTCACACTATAGTATGAGTTGTTGAATGAGAGATTTATAACTCTTCATGCGAAGACGACGAGTTTTTGAGTTCACTGAAGAAAATGCTTAAATATAAGTTTTAAGGAATCGAAAACTCTCTTAACTCTTAAGATCGAATAGGATTCACACACACACTTTTATCATATTCATGAATTTACATTTGAGTGCTAACATGTTGGTTTTAATGTTTTGTAAGTGTGGAGTCTCACTTGTTTTATTAATTTATTGCTTTGTTGAGTTTTTATCTGTGAGAGGTTTGAGAGAGTTCTAGGTTAGATATTCTTTAATATTGTGCTTCATTGTTACTAGTCTACACATAATATGTTCTAATATTATATATTATTTGTTTGTTCATATATTATTGAGTATTTAAATCTGAACTCAATAATCTTGAAGGATTTTGATTCTTCGACCTTACGAAAGAATCACGAAGTCTTGCAGCGCGAAAAGTCTATGAGCAGCATCGGATAGAATTGGGTTATAGCAAGAATCGTGCGATTGAATGGTCAATCAGCGAAAGTTGTAAATAATATATTAATTAGTGAAATCGGTGTGTGGTGTGTTAAGTGATCTACGAGTTGATCCCGTAATTTTACCCGTTGGGAATTTTCCACATAAAACTCGCTGTGTTGGTATTGTTCAATTTATAAAATACAAATAGGATAGCAATAGTCTTTGACACTGAGATACAAGTGTCCGATGAGAAGACTTAATGTTTCTTCATAAATTTATGTATTCATTGATCGACCAATTGTATTGTCCAAGAATACAATTGTGAATACGTAAAATTTTGATATAGTAAAGCATGGCTTTATATAAAAGAGGGATTAAGTTGCTTGGACTAATGGATGAAAATTAAATCTAGGACACATACGTATGAACAATAAATTTGATATATGGTATGTCAAATTGCAAGCTTCGTACAAGTTGATTATTCACACCGTGCATTTGTTTGTATGAACATTTATGATTAGACCTAAAAGTTTGAGAAACATCATTCTGTAACATTTATATTGTCGCACTTAAACGAGTGAGAGATGTTGAATTAAAATGATGTACGTTGAAGCAGTTTAAATAATTACTGATTGAGATAAAATTATATGATATTTGAATTATTAAGGGATAATGATAACTCTATCTGATACTTGAATTTTGATAATTCAAAAAAAAATATCAAATAGTTAGGACTAAATTATAATCAAATTTAAATTGATTTTAAATTTGAATATAGAATAAATAGAATTCTGAATCTATAAATAGGAGTCTTTACTATTCATTTAATCAATGAATCTGAATTATCAAAGAGCAAAACAATAGAGTATTTATTTCCTTCTTCCACTGCGATAACTATTTAATATCAAAGAAAAATTAAGTACAATATCAACATATAAACTTACGTTCTCAATAAAAATAAATAATTTAATCCTAAAAATCACTAAAATAATTTCTTTTTGGCTTTTGGCATTAAGGATAACATTTTATAAAACTCTAGTTTCATCATAATTTAAGTTTATCTATTAGTAATGTATTGAATGTTTATTTAGTTAATTGAACTATAATTAATTAAAATTTAGAATTAACTATCATATCAGTTGGTAAAAAATTTAACAAATTCTGCTAATATATAAGGACATTATAGATAGTTGCAGGATTCTTATTTTAAAGATAGAAAAAAAATAAGAATATTTTGTAATAAATTTTGCGAGAAAACCATAGCCACCACCACCGACTCAGTTACAGAAAGTACAAAATTATGAATCAGTTGGGCTGAGAAAGGCGAGCATCATGGTTTCAATAATTTCATACACTGCGACATACCTTTCTTGAAATTTATTAATTACAGGTAGAGTCAATTTTTAAATTTATTAATAAAAACCTTTTCTTTCGTTAGTTAATTTTTAAATTTATTGACAAAGACCTCCTGTTGGTTAACTTTTGATATTTTTAATAAAGATTTTTCTTCATCAACTGTTATATTTGATCAAATTTTATTAAAAATAAAAAAATATTTATCAATAAATGATAAAATTAACTTCACTTATAATGTATAAAAGTTTAGAAAATATCGATACTTCTAACTAAAAATATATAATTTTTATAAAAATAACTAAAAAAATAAAAGGAAGGTAAAAGTAAAAACTCAGTCGGCTAAAATTCTTACCTACGCGATTCATTTTTGGAGGGTAGATCAACGGTAAGTGGTGATTTCTAATTGTTTTTACTTAAAGATATTTGATGAAACTGCACCTCAATCAAGGCCACTAATATTTGCGGGACCCTTGAACCATAATGATCACGTGGTTATACTACCTCACATGTATCTCCAATCAATTACACTCTCTCGGTCTCGACTCTTGACTGGACCTCCTCCTATATAATGACTCCAACTGTCCAACACAAGTTTTGAGATTGGGAGTAGCATCTTCTCACTATGTTATCTTCTACTAGGTTTGCTTCACTCTGTTTTCTGGTTTTTCTACTATGTGTCGGCGGTGTACTCTCATCCTCTGCCCCTCCTACTAAGATTGGCAAAGGCTACAGTTTGATCTCCATTGAAGAAACTTCTGATGGAGCCATTCTGGGCCATCTTCAACTCAAGCAGAAGAGCAAAATCTACGGTCCAGATATCCCTCACTTGCAATTATTTGTCAAGTAAGTAAGCTTGTGATTTGTTTGCATATATTGAATGTTGTACTTGTCCATAGCTTTGAATGCAGCTCACACTTGGCTTCCTTTGATTTTACAGGCATGAGACTGAAGATCGTCTAAGAGTCCACATAACTGACGCAGAGAAGCAGAGATGGGAAGTGCCGTACAATCTTCTACCGAGAGAACAACCGCCCAAATTGAAGCAAACGATTGGAAGATCAAGGAAAAACCCAATTACGGCATCGGAGTTCTCTGGCAGTGAACTCGTTTTCAGCTACACTGCAGACCCGTTTAGCTTTGCTGTGAAAAGGAAATCCAATGGGCAGACCCTTTTCAACTCAAGCTCTGATCAATCCTGCCCGTTTGGGGAAATGGTCTTCAAAGACCAGTACCTAGAGATTTCCACTAAATTACCCAAAGATGCCTCACTCTATGGCTTCGGAGAGAACACACAGCCGCACGGAATCAAACTGTACCCGAATGACCCGTACACTCTCTACACAACCGATGTCTCGGCCATTAATCTGAATACGGATCTTTACGGGTCACACCCGGTTTACATGGATCTTAGAAATGTTGATGGTGAGGCAAATGCACATGGAGTTCTGCTGCTAAACAGCAATGGCATGGATGTGTTTTACAAAAGCACTTCTTTGACATACAAGATTATTGGGGGTGTTTTCGACTTTTACTTCTTTGCGGGCCCTGCTCCTCTCGCCGTCGTTGATCAGTACACCGCCTTTGTTGGCAGACCTGCTCCCATGCCTTACTGGTCTCTAGGTACCGTTTTCTCTTTCTTCACACCTTTGTATCATTACTTTTATAAATATTTATTTTGTCAAAGAAAGTGAAAAACTAAAGTTGCTTGTTTTACTTTAAAAAAAATCTGGCTGTTTTTATTTTTTGGAGTTGTCGTATATGGAAGGACAATTATGCCCTTTCCTGGTTTTGTCTTGTTCGTGTTTATTAGTGGTTCTAACTTATTAACGGCGCTTTCGGTATAGTTGTTTGGATGAAAATATTTAATTTTTTTTTAATAATTACAATTAATTCGAGATTCGGGTGTAGAACACTATTCGTACTCATAACCCTAGATTATCCACAATGCATGAGACCCAAACACAAGACCATTGTATACTACATTACCATTTATAAGTCTCATTTGTAAAAAATGATTTTTCTCATTTGGATTCTATTACAATAGTTTTCTTCTTTTCAGAAAGCAACTATATTGAAAAAAATAAATGAATTCACTTTTTTACTTTTTTTCGATTGTTTTTTATTAAAATATAATATATATATATTATATAAATTATATAATATATTTTAAATATCAATACTATCAATAATTATTTATTAAATTATAATTAACTTAAACAATTGAAATACAATAGTAAAAATAAATATAAGAATACAACATTTAAAAACTAATACATACCATTCAAAATATTAATTTTTATAATTTTTTTACATTTTAATTTAAATATATACATAATTAATATTAAAATTTAAATATCATTTAAATTTATAATTACATATAACTATTATAAAAAATTAAATTTATAAAAAAAAATTAATAATTTTATTAAAATAATTTTTATATTTTTAATTATATATTAATATATATATATATATATATATATATATATATAGGCCAATGATTGTATCCAATTGTTGGGCAAGACCCAAATGGGGTTCCACATTTGGAATCCCATTTGGGTCCAATATTATGGACCTCACCAATGGGGCTTAAACAGTAAATCCTATTGTGGGATTAACTAGACCCACTTAGTTGGATGAATTTCGTTTTACTTGCACTGTGGGTGCTCTCAAGAGCAGCCACAGTGCAAGTAAAAAGGGAGCCATTTAACTAGACCCACTTTAAAGTGGGTCTAGGTAGCCCCACAATGGGGCTTACTGTTGGAGCCCCATTGGTAGGGTCTATCATATTGGACTCAAATAGGGTTCTAAATGTGGAACCTCATTTGGGTCTTTGCCCAATGATTAGTTTTAATAATTGGGCCTATATATATTATTTAAGTTTTAATATATAATTATAAATTTAAATAATTATATATATATAATGAAAAAATATAAAAAAATTATTTTAATGAAATGAAAATATTTGAATGAAAGCATTATTTTTTTTTTATAAATTTAACTTTTTATAATATATGTAATTATAAATTTAAATGATATTTTAATATTAATTATTTATATAATTGAATTAAAATTATAAAAATTAATATTTTGAATGGTATGTATTAGTTTATAATATTATTATTAAAAACTGCTTGAACATTACAAAATAATATTATAAAATTAATATTGTTAAAAATTAATAGACTTGTCACATTATAAAATAACATTTTATTTAAAAAAAAATTAAACATGGTATATTAATAGAGATGTATTATGGCTCAGTATCATAATTTTTACACCTATTGACTTACACTATTGAAGTTGTAGGTTCGAGTCGTGTCATCTCCCCTAAGGACCACTATTTAGTTTGATGTTAATCCATGGAGTACTACAGATAATCTGTTTTTGGGGATTTAGGAGAGATGACACGATTTGAACCCACAACTTCAATAGTGTTAGTTCAGTATCTCATTTTGAAGACTTCTCTTTTTTATTCTCAACTTTACAAGCCCAAAGCCTCAAAGAAATTAGTGGACCCCATATATGAGCTAATACAAAGTATACATGCATCTCATGTTGCATATTAAGGATTATCTTCCCTAACTGAACTAAAAATTGAACAATTTACTCCACTCTATAATCATATTGCTGCTGTATTACTTTTCTTCTTCTTGATCCTCGAATCTAAACTAGGGGCTACAGCTGAACTCTACAAACTTGGTAGCCATAAAACTTATAGAATATTAATATCCTAGATAAGTCTATTGAACCATTGGCCTCTGGGTCGAAATCCTCATCTCTCAACCACTAAACCATCTCCCATGTGGTTATTGCTGCAGTTGATCTGGTGGTTGATAGCTAAGGCTTTTAACCAAGAGGTCAGAGGCTCAGTAACCCTTGGGGCCACCTATCTAGGATATTAATATCTTACAAATTATGGCTACTAAGGTTGTAAGGTCCAGCGGTAGACCCAAGTTTTTAGAACTTTGGAAACTAAGAAAAGGTTGGTCGATAAAATTTTTTAGATAAAGAATTTAATGCTTGTAATAACCTATCTAACTTCTTATTTCAAATATAATGATCTAAACATATAAATTGAGTTGCTTTACAATTTCTTGGAAAATGAGGCAGTAATAGTTCTCTAATGGTAGGTTGATATACATGGATGGGTGGTTAAAATAATTGTCTTTTAACTTTGATGTCGTGTCCTTAATTTTTCCTGCTTTTGTCCTTACTGTGCTCAAAATACCAGGAGTAATTTTATGACTCTTTATTTTATATGATATCAAGATAACTATTTTGCACATTGTTTCTTCCAATTATATATAAATACACCACCATTTGTCTGCAAATATCCTGCTAACTCAGTTTAAACTTCAATTGCATTTTCAATTGAATCAAGTAAAGCATTTATCACAGGAGAAGGGAGATATAAAAGATGGTATCGTTGTTGTTTCTAGTTGCTCTTTCTTCTTTATCCTCATCATCTCTTCTTAGAATAACTTTATTAGAGTAGTATCTTCCAGAAGTTTGCATCATGTTGGCATCGCATGTTGTATTTGCTAACATTTCTTATAAAATTGCTAACTAGAGATGAGAAAATATGAAATATCATTCAAATTGGTGTTACAGGATTCCACCAATGCAGATGGGGTTACCATAACCTATCTGTGGTTGAAGATGTCGTTGAGAACTACAAGAAGGCTAAAATTCCCCTTGATGTGATCTGGAATGATGATGACCACATGGATGGGCACAAGGATTTCACACTCAACCCTAATGCTTACCCTCGCTCAAAGCTCCTGGCTTTCCTAGAAAAAATACATAGCATAGGCATGAAGTACATTGTCATTATTGATCCTGGAATTGCTGTCAATTCTAGCTATGGTGTGTACCAGAGAGGTATGGCCAATGATGTTTTCATCAAGTATGAGGGTGAACCATTCTTAGCTCAAGTTTGGCCTGGGGCTGTCTACTTTCCTGATTTTCTCAACCCGAAGACCGTTTCATGGTGGGGTGATGAAGTCCGCCGTTTTCATGAACTTGTTCCTGTTGACGGCCTTTGGATTGACATGAATGAAGCTTCAAATTTTTGTTCTGGACTTTGCAAATTACCAAAGGGCAAGTGTCCAACTGGGACTGGACCTGGTTGGGTCTGTTGCTTGGAATGCAAAAATATAACAAAGACAAGATGGGATGATCCACCATACAAGATAAATGCTTCCGGATTGCAGGTGCCAATAGGATTCAAAACGATAGCCACTAGTGCATATCACTATGATGGCGTTTTGGAGTATGATGCTCATAGTCTCTATGGATTTTCCCAATCCATTGCAACTCACAAGGCCCTTCAAGGTCTTGAAGGCAAGCGACCATTTATATTATCACGCTCTACTTTTGTTGGTTCAGGCAAATATGCTGCACATTGGACAGGTGATAATAAGGGCACTTGGGAAGATTTGAAGTATTCTATTTCTACAATGTTGAACTTTGGCATATTTGGGGTGCCAATGGTTGGTTCAGACATATGTGGTTTTTATCCTGCCCCAACAGAGGAGCTTTGTAACCGTTGGATTGAAGTAGGTGCATTCTATCCATTCTCCAGGGATCATGCTAACTACTATTCCCCAAGACAGGAGCTTTATCAGTGGGAGTCAGTAGCAGAGTCTGCTCGAAATGCTCTTGGTATGAGGTATAAACTTCTTCCTTACCTGTACACGCTAAACTATGAAGCTCATATTAGTGGAGCCCCAATTGCTAGGCCACTTTTCTTCTCATTCCCAAATTACACAGAGAGTTATGGATTGAGCACCCAGTTCTTGTTAGGGAGCAGTGTCATGGTGTCTCCAGTGCTTGAGCAGGGAAAAACAGAGGTTAAAGCACTCTTTCCCCCCGGTTCTTGGTACAGTTTATTTGATTTGACACAAAGCATTGTATCAAAGGGTGGGCAATATGTCACGCTGGATGCGCCTTTACATGTTGTGAATGTGCATTTGTATCAGAATACCATACTACCAATCCAGCAAGGCGGGTTGATTTCCAAGGAAGCTAGAATGACACCTTTTAGCCTCATAGTGTCCTTCCCAGCAGGAGCCAACGAGGGACAAGCCAAAGGGAACCTTTTCCTCGACGACGATGAGCTTCCTGAAATGAAACTCGGAAATGGGTACTCGACATATGTTGATTTCTATGCAACAGTGAGTCAGGGAGCTGTCAAGGTTTGGTCCCAAGTTCAGGAGAGCAAATTTGCATTAAACAAGGGTTGGATCATTGAGAAAATAACCGTGTTGGGATTAGGTGGAAGTGCGAAATCATCTACGCTTGAGGTTGATGGAAACCCGGTAAACGATGCCTCAAAAATAGAATTTAGTTCATCCGAACAGAAGAACCTGAATGGGCTGGTAGTCGAAAATAAGCAGAAGAGTTTGATGGTAGAGATTAAGGGTCTCGAACTTCCAGTAGGGAAAAACTTTGCCATGTCGTGGAAAATGGGGATTTGAGTGTCATCTGTTTTTTCAAAGTAATTGTTTTCGGTGTTTTCCATCCATTTTGGATTGTTAGTGATGTTGTATTTTCTTTATTGATGAAGAGGAGATGAGCTTAAAAAAAATGCTCATCCTTTTCCATGGCAACATGAAAACGAGATATTTAGATGTTCTTTTTAAGGGTATTCAATCAAATTTCTAGTCTATTGTCACTATTAGCTTTTACTTTTGTTGGATATGTTCTTAATGCCTTTGTGTTTGTTTTCTTATGAAGATTAACTGTCCAGAAAATGACAAAACTAATTAATTGTGTAACTGCCCAACCAAAACTAATAAATTGTGAATGCATTAGGCACTAGTATTCAAACGTAAAACAAACACAACCTAAAGTGTTTGTTAATAGGTTAATTTTTAGCTCAGTAGATGTCAGGATCTACACTTGTGTTCGAAGGTGGGAGCAATGACGTGCAAGGAAAAGTGAAGAGTGAAGTGATTATATGACACTTGAGTCATTGCAGTGGTGCTATTCAAATGCACTTCGTTGCTCAAGTTAGGAGAGTAATTGAATTAATGGTGTAGATTAAATTGAATGTAGGATAGACAAACCTTTTGGCGGCTGTAGATGTTGATCGAAGGGTCATTATTCCTAATGTTGAGCGTAGACCGTGGAGAGTGTAGTAAGGTGTGATGGCTGGAACCAAGGGTGTGTCTGAGTCAGTATAAAGTCGACTCAGACTAGGTTTGACCTAAGATAGAATACAATTCGTGATGTCTACGTAGATCGTGGCGTCTACCAAGATTCAATTTCTTAATAATCAATTAGAAAAACTTTTTCATAGAAAATGTGTAAGCCCCTGACCCTTAGTTAAAGGCTTCTATTTAAAGGCAGTGCTCTTGAGCTCGTTGATGTGATCCCTAAAATCACGGGCGGGGATATTGGGCTAACCCTGTGAACCTAAAAATAAGATAATGCTAAAAATAAGATAATGTTACTAACCCTTTAACTAGGTTCAAGTTTCGACTTGGTCCAAGTTCAAGTGGATGCTAGAGGGTTTGGGCCTCTTTACAAGCCCTTTTTGAGCCAATCCTTTTTATGCCTCTTATTTTTTGTCCTTCTTATAATAAAAAATGGGTTCTGATCCAATTTTTTACCATTACAGTTTGTATCCCGCTTTCTAAGTTGAGATTTCCATCTTATATAGTAGTTTGTCAAGTGAGTCTATGTTGATAGGAGGTCGACAATTTATGTCAACCAAAATTTTCACCTTTGAGGGGTGATGAGGGATTGACATTATGTCGATTGAAATTATCAACACTGATAGGTGGTGAGAGACTGACATTATGAACATAATGTCGATAACATATTATTATCATTGATTGGCAATGAGAGATCGACATTATGTCGATCGAAATTATCACTATTAATGGGTGGTGAGAGATTAATATATTGTCGGTCTAAGACTATAACTGTGGTAGTGATAAGAGATGCAAGACTATCACTATGATAGTGATAAGTGATCGACATATTGTCATAAAAAAAAACACTCTTGAGTCATAAATGATTTAATTTGTTGAGATATTTATGGTGAATGAGCATAAACCGATGAATTAATGTATGGAATTGATCTCCCATACCAACTTTATTAATAGAGTACAAAAGTGTTACTGCAACTTGAATTCATTCCATTCAAACCCAACAAACCAATTGCCAACACGTTTCTTCAATTGTTTACATTTCCAACAACTTATGCACTTTTCTATATCAAAATTCAATTAAACACCTAGAAAATTTTAGATATTGTTGTCTTTAGGTAGGCTCATTTATACCAAAGATCCACTAAACATATATTATTTTTATTATTATTCAAAACGTAATTATGTAGATAGATCCCTTTCCGTTCTTAAGAGTAGACAACTTTCGAAATAAAAATAAATATTCGGACTGTGCTTATATAGTTTAATCTCAAAAGGTCTCGATAATCCTTCAATACTGTTAAATTTTCAAAAAGAAAAAAAAAAGTAGGCTCATTTATTGAACTTACCAATATATCTAAGATTAATAGTATAAATGCAAAACCCAACTACTTTTTCTCTTTATTGATTTGGACTCAAATAGTTTGTTTGAAATTGAAACTTCACTGAAACTAGAAAAAAAAAAAAAAAAAAAAACAGAAGTGAATATTTATCCATCAAATTTATGTATTGATCTTTAAATTTTTAATTTTTTTTTTAATTTTAGTCTCAAATATTTTATTTTTAGTGGTTTGGTTAAATGAGGTTTTTTATTTCTTTTGAGATTATATTTCAATAAATTTTTCACAAAATATTATAATTTTATATGTATATATTAGATTTTTTGTTCCCAGTTTTAAAAGCATTATCCAGAATGATTATTCTCCCACTGCTTTATACATTTTTATAAGTTTGTGCATAGTGAAAATACTATAATGGCCCTACATAAATAATTGAGTAGTGAGTACTTTATAAACTTTTCAAAGTTTTGCAGTCGCTGTTAAGGACATGCGATAATTTATTAACGGGTAAATTGTTGTGAAATACGCTTACGTTTAATAAATTATAATGAAATTGTGAGTTTAACCTTAATTATATATTAATATTTTTAATTAACTAGTTAATTGTTAACTCAAACAGTTAACTAGTTAGTCAATAATATTAATATATAATTAAGATTAAACTCACGATTTTATTATAATATGATCAGTATTTTGTTATAATTCGCCCTTTATTATTTATATTTTATCCCATTTTTTTATTTTTTCTTTTAAAAATAAATTAATAAATATAAAGATAGATCTACACCGATAATCTCATAAATAGTAAAAATTATATAAAAAATATAAATTATAAAAAAAAAAGAACTCAAGAAAAATGAAAAAAAAAAACTGGATTAAAAAACAAAACTAAAAACCCGAAAAAAAAAAAAAGAGATGAAATCGGAATACTAAAAAAAAAATTTTAAAAATTTTAAAATAAAAAGAAATGGATGGGTGCATATCTGGTTTGAATTTTCACCACTTTGATCTATGGATGGAGATAGGATCTCCATCGGCAATGGTGATCCCAAGCACGGTGGCCCTCGCCTCCCCCTTCCCCTCCCGGCCTCCCTCTCTCCCACTCCTACCGTAGATTCATTTTCATATAGATAAGATTGAATCTCCATAATCCATTGTACAAATGTCCTATTGAATCAAGAAATTAATAAAAAAATATTTTTCTTTCACATATATATATATTTCACATTTATTGTAAAAAAATATTAAAAAACTATATAACCGTTCAATATGATTAGTTGATAATAACATTGATTTAAACTTTCATATTTATTGTAAAGAAATATCAATAAGATTGAATTCAAAGTCAATGAAATATTTTATTGGTTATATTTTGTGAGTTATTTATTATTAAAATATGAAGGTGTAAATGCAAAGACTTTCTTTTTATAGGGACTGTGCAGACATCATCATCATCATCAACCATTCAGCCTATGTTGGACTTCGAGAAGAAGAAGAAGGAGAAGAAGCTCTCATTTCTATTTTATAGAGATTCTGAATATACAGGAAAAAAAATAAAACAACGGTGTTGGGCAACAACTGACACACTTGTTCTGCGTGGCCCCATAAATGAGTTGTTTTGGCGGGAAAAAGAGGCAGTGAACTATACACGTCACCGTCTTTGGCGGGAATCAGAAGCCACCTTTCTTGGGTCCACTTATCTTCCCTTGCGTAAAATTTAAGGATCTTTAGAGTTTGGAGCCACCCCCTTTGCACGAGCCTCCATTGGTTGTCCACAGTTGTCGAGCACGAATCAGGGGAGACTAGTATTTATTGGTTGTTTGCGAATCAGGTTCGGACCTGATTTGCTATGGGTTTACAAACCTTCGTGAACCTAGGTTCTTGTTAGGTTGGCGATCCATTTTTAAATACGCCGTTTTTTTAAATTTTTATAGATTTAAAAATATGTAGATTTAATGGTTAAGATTTTATATTATATTCTATTTCTTTTTAAAAAGTGTTTACACATCTGATAACATGTGGCGCATAACCAATTTAATAGTTAGGATTTTATGTAAAAGTTTAGAAAAAGCTTAGGTTAGGAAATTTTTACCCTTCCCTCTCCTTTTTTTTTTATTTAAATAAATCTCTACGGTTTATTAAGAAATCTTAAATTTTATTTTTATTTTATTTAAATAAATCTCTACGGTTTAGCTTAGGTTCGGACCTGATTCGCTATGGGTTTACAAACCTTCGTGAACTTAGGTTCTTGCTAGGTTTGCGATCAATCGTTAATACACCATAAATTTTTGGATGAGAATCCTCTCCTAGTCTATATTTTTCCTAAACTTTTACAGATCTAAAGATATATGGATTTAAGAGTTAAGATTTTATATTCTATTCTTTTTCTTTTTAAAAAGTTTTTAGACATTTGATGACACGTGGCGCATAACTAATTTAACAGTTAGAATTTTGTATAAAAGTTTAGAAAAAACTTAGGTTAAGAAATGTTTACCCTTCCCTCTCCCTTTTTTTTTAATTTAAGTAAATCTCTACAGTTCAGTAAGAAATCTTAAATTTATATTTTTATTTAAAATTTTTTAAAATAAATCTTAGTAGAGTTCTTTATTTTTTATTTATTTTAAAAATAAAACTCCATGTCTATATATTGGAGATTATAATTATTTTTTTATTTTTAAATATATTTTTTAAAAAATAAAATAATTAAAATATTTTTAATATTATTAACTTTAACTAATATTAACTCATGTTAACATTAAAATTTAATTTCGACTCTAGCCAGAAATATCTCGGGTCGGTTATCTCGCATTTATTCTTATACGAGACTGAAAATGATTTGAAAAGAACCAGGAACAATGGCCTAATAAAGCCCAAGCCCAGCCCAGCCCAGCGTTACAAATCCATTTTTCTTACATGTTCACTTGACGGGTGCATTTTAATTTGATGGACAATGATGGGCATTTTGGGAAGTAGAATTACAATTTTGGTAAAAGCACTGTGCATTGAGAACCGAGTCAAGATGTTTTCGTAACAGCTGTCTGCTGTCCGTTTTGCGAGCCAATCACAATTTCTTAAACTGATTATCCAATTAATTTACTCCCTATCCACTTGCATTTACCTTCTTTTTATGACCATTTCGTTATTTATAAATTAATTATTTTTTAAATCATTTTTACAAAACAGTTTTATTTTATTTATGGTTTTTGTTTTTATTTTATAAAAAAGTTAAAGGCTAGGAGTTTTTTTTTTTTTTTTCTACTTAATTTTAATAGGTATGAATTAAACACATTAAAAGCCTATTTGACAGGATTTTTACTTTGAGCTTTTGACTTTTTAAAAATTCTTTCTACAAAAATTATATATTTTTACTTTACCTGGAAGAGCTTTTAAAGTCATATAATTTAAAAGCTCTTCTATGAGAACATCTAAATAGTCACAAAAGGGTTTTTAGGCTCAAAATGTCAAAAACAGACTTCCAAAAGCTCTGTCAAATAGGCCATAATTTATTTTATTTAATTTTTTAAGTAGTTAAATAATTTAAAAATATTTAAAAACAACTTAAAATAAAAAGTTAAAAATTATGACTTATTACTTAACACCTAATCACTTAATTATAATTTTTTTTCATAATTATTATTCATATATTAATATATTTTTAAATTTATCTTTATTAAGATGTTTCTATCTTAAAAAATAAACCATTAAAATTTTTATTTAACAGCTAGAAAAAAAATAATAAATATGTTATTCATGTTTTAAATTTTAATTACTATTTAATCTTTAAAAAAATTTAAATTTCTTAGTCTCCACTTTATATTATTAGTTTATTTAGAGCCGAGAATAAATTAGGAACGTTTAAAAAGGAAAACCATGATTTGCAATTATAATTAAGGTCAAAATCTCACCTTTTTTTTCTTCTCAAAAAGTTTGGTATACAAGTCAACTAAAATTCCAAATTTGGCACAATAATTCTAATAAAGAAGTATTTTGGCCAAAAAACAATAAAATCAACCATAAAGGAAAATGTATATTCACATTCTATAATTTGAAATCCTTGATTTTTTTGTGCCCGAATCCTAAAAAGTAAAACGACAACGAAAAAGGAAAAGTGAATTTGTCAAACCCAAAATTGGAAAACTATTATTTATTTCAAGGGTAACTTGGGAAACCTAATTTCCAGTGGTACTTTTGTAATTTATCAACAAAACCGGGTTAAATTATCCCGCAATATCAGCAATACACGTCGACAGAAACTCCTCGACAATACGTTGCGAGGCGCGGCGCGGAGATAACAGAATAAAGCTGACCTCTTAGATACACTCTACAACACTCTCCTCCAAAGCGCGTGTGATAAAACACCAATAGTTTTTTCGCTCAACACCGCCGGATTAGCCAAGCATCACCACTACTGCATCATCAGCGTCATACTAGAGAGTGCAAACACGCGAGTGATATAAAGGACATAACCTAAAAAGAAGAGCATGACATGCATGACATTTTAGATGGTATGGTCATGCATCATGAATGGTTGGTTCATGCCAGCTCATAAAACTACCATAAATAAAATAGGTGTAATAATATATACATATATATATATATATATATTTTCTCTGCTTTTTAATGCCCATATTTGACCGCTGCAGAAAAAAAAAAAAACAAAAAATCACAGAGCACGGAGAGAGAGAGAGAGAGAGAGAGAGACGTGAAGAATAGAATTAGAGTGAGAACTGGGAAACTAGTGAGGTATCCATTTATCTTTTACAGCAACTACTGTTTTTTTAGCTTTGTAATTTCCAATAAATAATATATATTTTGATTTATGATGTTTTGTTTTTAGAGATTTGTGTTAATATGGAACATGTTTCGTAGATTTGGTCTTTTTACACTGTGACACTCTCTCTGCTTGCTTGTCTTCTCTTTCAACTCAAAACAGGTCTATATCACTGTTATACAAAACTCGATAGTAACCATTTAACAGATCTTTGTCACGTTGTAGAGGCAGATAATGAAATCGTAGCCATAGATTTGTAATCTTTTTCGTGGGTTTTGTTCTGCTGGTTTTGCTTTATTATCTATATTTACTGCTGTCTCACTGATATTTTTCCTTTCTTTGAAGGAGCAAGAACTGAGAAACAAAGAGACGGGTGTCTGTGTTGACTGCTCAGTTCAAATTTTTTAGCGATAGAAGACTAAAGGGAGGCTGAGTAGTGGATTTATGTCGGCTGGGTTTGATTTGGCTGTGATTGGGGCTCCGTTGAAGCAGCTCTGGCTTTCTTATTTTTCGTCTACCGCTTTGTTCACTTTGTTCTCTGTTGTCTATTGTATGCTTCTCTGCTGTTTACAGCAGGGTTACAATCTGTTTTTTGCATCTGTTTCGATGCGTTTGAGAGCCAAAAGGTATGCGAGTTTTTTTTTTTTTTTTTCCTTTTTCTTCTTAAATCTGCATAGATTACTTTCATATATTTATTTTGAGTTGTGTTATTTTCCATTTTGTTTACAGGACTTGTTCTGGAGATTTTCATATAAAACAGCGATTTTTCTACCTCTTAATCTTCTTAAGAGGGGACTTCACTTGATACAATTTTGAGAAACCGAGATCTCGTTCGATTTTTTTTTATTTTTATTTATTTATTTGAGTTAATTTTGATATTTTTGAAGGGTGGGGTTTTTGGTGAGTTTTTAGCCGGCAAAAAAGAAAAAAAAAATGACTAGAAAAGTACGGATTATCTGTGATGATCCTTATGCGACTGATTCATCTTCAAGCGAAGATGAATCGGAGAAGAAAATGAACAGGAAGCGTTTTGTTCGTGAGATTAATATTCCTCTTGTACGACCTTTGGCTGATGCTCCAGAGGCTGAGAGTTCATTTGATAGTAACAATGAAGCCAAAAACCTCACTAGGAAGAGGAAGAAAAACCCATCTTCCTTGACCAAACCGTCTTCTGCAAAACCAAAAGGTGTTCGGCAAAGAAAATGGGGAAAATGGGCTGCTGAAATTCGCGATCCTTTTAAGAAAGGTCGCATTTGGTTGGGTACTTATGATACCTTGGAGGAGGCTGCACAAGCTTATGAGATTAAGAGGCTCGAATTCGAAGCCAGAGCTGCTTCTGAGAACAGCAACATCATCTTTGAGAAGACCAACTCCTCCTCATCATCCTCACAAGCGGCTTCGAATTCTCACAACGATAACAATCCGGTTTCTTCCGAAGACAGTGATAGTGTCTTATCACATAATTCACCGGCTTCAGTTCTTGAATTGGACTCGTCTGCATCGAATCTGAATGCTTTTGAGGATCTTGAGATACCCATTCTGGGTTTCATGGACCAGGCATTTACAAGTCTTCCTTTTGAGGAAGAGCTCAACAGTTTCTTCTTGGATTACGAATGTGAGCAGGTTTTTGGTGATTTCTGCAGCATTGATGACCTTAAAGTTACAGGAGTTGAAGGTGAAGAGCCCAGTGAGCTTCCTGATTGTGATTTTGAGCTTGAATTTGGCAACTTGGAGTTTGCTCCTTTGGAAGATCAAGCCCCTGCTGCTCCTCTCAACATTGCCTGCCGTTAAAAAGTTTTGCAGTTAGGATAATTATATTATTAGTAATAGTCGTCTCCGATTAAGAAGAAGAAGAAGAGATCTCAGGGACTGTGAAATGGGTTCTTGAGAGTGGTTTTGTGAGTTGAGTTGAGTTTTATTTTATTTTTGTTTGTTGGGAGTAGTAGAGATGTTGAGGAATAGACATGGATTCCAGTTTTGGAGAAAGAATTCTTTGGGTTTTCCTGTGCTATTAGAGCCGTCCAGAGGAGGATTCTTGTTTTGGGTTTCAATGCTCTTTTTGTCATTAGTTTTTTTTGCTCATTTCATCGCATCTCTACATTTTGTGTTTCTAAGTTTATATATGATATGAAAAAGTTTTATGTATTTTGCATCTTTGAATTGTCAGATTCTTCTTCTTTGCTTGAGAATTATTCATGTCTTTGAATTTTAAGAGAATTTGATAAGCAGCAAATCTAGACTTTATTAGTATGAGTAGTAGGTAGAGTTCAGTGAAGTGTGTTGCGTAGAGAAAGACAGAGAATGCAAAAAGATGTCAATACTTATTTTAATGAGCTTTAGCTGGATTCCATTTCCACTGCCCAAATATGTATTCCTGCACGTACAGTTGTATTTAATTAAAGCACCTGTTTGGCGACACATCTTAAATGTGTGTCTCTCTGTGTGTGTGTCCACTGCACCTGATACTCTTTTTTATTTTCATGGTCACGTGATGTAATAATAATTTAATCTAATTTCATTTAAACTTTTTAAATTGATAAGATTGATTTTGATGTCAATATAATTATCGGTTTTGAATTACACTGTGATTGATTTTTAAATCAATCTTTTACATTAATAAGATTGGTCTCACTCTTATCATAATGGAAAAATTTAAATTTTACTTAGAATTTCTGAAATGTTATATTTGTTGGATTTCCATGTAAATAGTAGTACATCTACTTATAGTAAAGTGATTAGTGTATTTTTCTCCTACCTTAGTGATAAGGGATTCGATTTTCATACTGTGGGCACACATACTTATTAGTTGTTGCCTGTTAAATAAACAAAAGGGTTAAATAAAAATACACTCCTATTATCCAACCAAAGTACTCTTATTTAAGAGTTATTAGTAAAATTGCATCTCTAATTTGGTGTATTTTAGTTAAAATTCTCTTATTAATTTTATTTATAGTTAAATTTTTTTTTATAATTTTATTTTATAATCAATGTACCTTCTACCGTAAATTTTAATTATCGAAATACTTTTAACCTCTTAACTTTTCTGTTAGGAATATTATTAAAATTTCCCTCTAATTTGGTGTATTAGTTAAATCTCCCTCTAATTTATTTATGGCCAAAATGTCCTATGTAGTTTTATTTTATAATTAATTTTCTCCCCACCTTTAGTTTTAATTATTAAAATAACTTTAACCGTTAACTTTTCTGTTAAAAATTTTAGGGTACCAAGGATATAAAGGTATATATTTATATATATCAAATTAAAATATTTTAATTTATAATATTAATAAATATATATGATGGACGGTAGAGATCAAATTTAAAATATTAAATAATTTAAAATTAAAAAACAAATTACATACAAATATGTTTTGCTCAGGAAATCTTGACCTCACATATATATGCATAACTATGTGAAGTTATAAGGTTGATATCAAAATTCAAAGCATGGAGAGATTCCAAGTCTTAAAAATGCCAATATATGATGAGTTGTTGAGAAAAATATGTCAAAAGATCGAATGACAGAAAAAAAATGGTGTATCTGCTCATTTGCACACAATATGCTTGTATGAAATTAACTATTTCCTTGATTGACATTGGGATGATGGCTGGTTTTGATCCTTGATTAAAAATTTTCTAAAATTCTTTGTTTACATGTAAATACATATTGTCTGGATAAATTGTTTGAGGTATGTTGATAGAAGTCTCTGGGTGTTAAATTGGTCTGTTTGATGTTGTCAGCCTCACGGTGGGCGTCAAAATATAGATGTTGGAATCTACATTTGTGTTGATGGTAGAGCCAATAATCTGCAATGACAGAAATAATGGTAGAGTACTTGGGTCACTGGAGCGGTGTCAACCAAATAAATTCAATGCTCAAGTTAGCAAGTAAGTGCGAACAAGTAAAATGATTGCAAAGGAAATCCAACCTGTGATGGGCAATTGTCGAGAGTGGCGACCTACGGTAGATGTCGAATGTAAGTAGTATTAAAGTCTTCGTGGATGGAAGTTTATGGTAGTCGAGCTGACAACGTCAGGGTCTGGCATCGACTGTGTCGAGTGGTGGTTGAACAGTAACTAGTCAGTGTGAGGCCGAGCTGAGTGTATTGTTCACATTAATTACTAGTGAAATCGCGTGACCCTTGCCTCCGAGGTTTGGGTTTGTACTTATAAAAGAGGTTTGAAGCCCGTTGGGGTCGACTGAGAAGATTGTGCTCCGAGATCTTAGGTATCCCTGAAATCTCGGGGAGAGGTTAAGCCAATGTAGCCGTTATCTGAACCTGGTCTTATTGACTTAGTTCGTTTTGACTTTGGCCTGACCCACCGGTGGACAACTTATGGGTTTTTGGGCTTTGTACGACTATTTTAGGTCAATTGTAGGCCCGAATCTGCTTTGGGCCCTTTTTTGACCGCTACAGATCTCAAATTCGAACTCCATATTAGTGAAGCCTTATATCTGCCAACTGTACTCAATTGTCCCTTGATATTAGTTATCTAACCCTCCTCATTAGTAAGTTTCACTAACTCGCACAGTCTTAAAATATCATCTGACTCCATTTCTTGCAAAGAAAAACCAAACTATATTAACTATGAATGATTTCTTTCCCGAGACCCCCATATAATTCCACCCTAGATTCCTACAGAGAGACCCCTAAGGAGAAAACTTAATATATATCTTTTAGGTTTCATTTGTTTGGCAGGATTGAACTAGGATTTGACTAATCTCAGTCCAATTCTTTATTTGTTGTTTCTCCAATCCTATGGACACAATAATCCTCCCTCCATATTGCTTGGGACTGTTGCTATTTTTTTTAATGTTTTATTTATTACGTTAAATATTTTTATATAAAAATTTAATTTATTTTAAAAATAAACTTAAAATATTTCATTAACAAATTAAAATTTTATATTTTTCAATATTAACTAAAAAATAAATGTTGTTTCATATTTTTATTTTAAATATTTTTATTTATTTTAAAAAATAATTTAAATATTTTTCATTCAAAAAATATTTAAATATTTTTTTAACCAAAATTAATTTAAATAATTTAAAATAATTTTATTTTACTAAAAATTAGTTTAATCCAATTTACACTTACCAATATCACATCAGACACAACTATTTTATGTCCCATCCTATACTACACCAAATAAGAAACAATATTATTTTTAGTCCAATCCAACTGCATCAAATACATTACAATACTAATTTAGTCCAATTAAATCCAATCACGTCCTATTCTATCCTATAAAAACAGTCCAATCTAATCTCGCACATCAAATACACTCTTACAATCCAAAACGTGCAATAGAGAAAAAAAAACATTGCTTGTCCAATGTAGTCCTTTAATACCATGACTAATCAACATATCATATTTCCATGTTTGTGACTAAAAGAATTAGTTACATAGCCTTAAAATTTATGCAAAAATTATCTGAAATTAACCTGGTAAGTAATTTTTATCTTTACCACCTAAATTATTGGATGCAATAATAATAATGATATGAATAAATCATTTGTCACGTCATTTAAATCAATCTTTCAATAATTTGTTGTCTTTGAAACGGGAAATTAAAAGTACATTAATTATTGTCTTAATAATTACCTATATATGAATAATTTATTTAGAAGCAATTACTGGTGAACTTCACAGCAATCCTTTTTCTTGGAAACTCTTGATGCAGTCATCAAACATTTCAGGGACAGTTTTGAAACCAGGAAAACCTAACTCAAGTATTTTACTGGTGTCCATGCTGTGTGGATTGTTGTCTCCTTCTTGCTTGCTACAACTACAATCCCAATTAACAAAAACATATAAGACCAAACAATACATATATTTCTTAAAGTAAATGAAATAAACCATTTTACTCACTTGGTTTCATAGGGATAAGATGGATATTTGGCCCTGAGCATTTCGATGATCTGAGACCAATGAACTACTGAGCTTGAGCATATAAGCCTGCCTGATGCTTTGCTTTCCTCCATAGCCAAAATGTGAGCAGCAACCACGTCGTCTATGTGGACAAACCCTACCGTAGTGTTTGGGTATTCCCCTCGTAAACCTAGTTAAGAACTCATGGAGTGGTAACTCAATTGTTAATTAGCATTTTGGTTTGCATTACACCGGTGCTTTTTAATCCTAGTATGCCAATAGTTCTTTAATGACGTTTCTCTATCATATTGATAATATTGATAAGTGTTTGATTAATTGTATGGTATCAAGGAATTAAACATCCAGTGCCCAAGTCACTAAACGATTAAGTAGCCAATCCACATTAAAAAGGATAATGCAATGTGCCTTAGTTGTTGTGTTACATTCAATATTTTATCTGAGGTTTATATGGTATCAATCTACGTTTATGTGATTCCTATTGAAACATATGCACGGGAAGGGGTGCAGGGTGGACGATTTCAAGATACTATATGCAACAGATACTTATGAAAATGTAAATTTACCTTTAACTATGGCCAGTATAAGGAGCAGTGTACTGGTTGGTTCTGGGGCAAGCAGTGGACCAACAACGAAAGATGGATTCACCACCACCAAATCAATCCCACAATCTTTGGCTATTCTCCATGCCTCTTTCTCTCCTATTGTCTTTGCATAAGCATACCAGAGCTGCATTCAAATAAACTAGGAGATGATATACAATATCATACATTCAAAAAGAATTTAAGTGAGATCGATGTTACATTGTAGAGTTTGCAGTAGTCAGGATCGCTCCAGTGAGACTCGTTGAGAGGAGATACTTGTTGAACATCATGACGGTATCTTATTGATGAGCAGGAAGAGGTAAGCACTACTCTTTTTACACTTTTTGCTTTCGAGCAAGAGCTCAGCACATTCAAGGTGCCCTTTATACATGGATCAATCAATGTCTTCTGCAAAATTTCTACCATATATCGATAAAAAAAAACAACCATATATAAAAAAAAACAACAGGTAACCACTTAAAATAGTATAGATACATAGTTATTTTCTATCGAAATACTTCATCAAACTAAAATGCATTAAATTTAGAGTACTTTCTAAAGAAGTTGCTTTGCTCATAAGAGAAAGTACAAATATCCTTTTCTAATATGAGACCTTCCAAAAGGCATGATTAAAAGTTAATAGAATTATGATCGGTGAAGCACAGATTCTTTAACTGTTGCAGTATCTGAGTATTGGATACGGATACGTGAAAATACGTGTCGAATATGACAAATGACTTATCTGTTGATTTTTAGCAGGTTTGAAATATAGGTATGACAAGGATACGTCTGGAATACGTTAAGGATACGGCTGAGGATAAATTTGGGACAATTTTGTAATTATTTTAATCCAAATTTATAATTTTAAATAATTTTAATGTCAAAATTGAATTTTAAAAAAATCATCTCTGTTGTCTTTATCCAGGTTTTATATTTCTTTCATCACACCTCTCCCATTTCTTTTATGATGTCGCCCCCCGCTGTTTGAGAATGAAAAAGATAGAGAAAGAAGGAAGAAAAGTTTAATTATGAATGAAGTTATTTATATTTTAAATATAAATTTGTATTTTAATTTTTAGAGATTTATCGTATTCACGTATCGTATAGTATGTTATACCATTGATCTTGATTAGAAAAACATCCTTAAAAGCAAATTCGCGAAGCAACACTCTCATATATAAATATATATAATGGAAAAGTAATTTTGCCTGAATGTTGTCATCGTATGGAACGAGCACCGGTGATGCCGTGTGAAACACACCATCAACTCCTTGTATGGCATAATCAAAGCTTCCTTCCACAAGCAAATCAGCTTTGATTATCTTCAGTCTCTCCTTGGCTCCACTAAACTCCCACAAGAAACCAACTTTGCCCAGATTTTCTGTTTCAAATTAACAATAGAAAAAAGAGAGTGAAATTTTCTTAATTTTTACAGTAAAAGAAGAAAGAAAGTGTGGAGCTACCTGGGTCTCGCACAGTGGTTCTCACAGTATGTCCTTTCTCAAGTAATGTCTTCACCAAGTAGGCGGCTATGAAGCCTGTTCCTCCTGTCACACAGTATTCTGCCATCTTTGTTTCTCTGTGGCTGTTTTGAGTATGCAATGCTTATTCTATTTTTATATATGTGGGTGGCGACTGGTGACTATAGCAAGTGGTAGATGACTCATGAGTGTGACCTTTGTTTTAATTTTTTATGAACTGGAACCATTTAGGTGAGAAACCTTGGCTGTGTGACTTTTGGCTTTATACATTACTCTCTTTTACCACCTTACGGCTTATAATACTACCAAAACTAACGGAGATTAAATCATATAAATATTATTTAAATAATTATTCTAAACAATGAGAGACGGGAACTACCAAACTAATAATTTGAATAATTACTTTTAATAATGGGAGGAATTTACTCCCAATATAGAAAAAATATCTATCTATATTATTATATATTTATAAATAATAATCAAAATATATATTTTATATCTATACAAAGTGCTGAAACATCACACTGCTTTTTAATTAGTTTAATTTGTAATTACAAAAATATATGGAGGGCCAATGACAATAATAATCATATAATAATTGTTTAGATGGTCTTCTTTGATTAATGTTATCCAATTTAAGGGGTCGTGGATTTGCCAACTCATTATTGTTAAAGATAAGGTCATGTCATTGTTGTGAATAAAATTAGAGGCTATATGCTATACCAAATTAATTCTTTAAATTTCAAACTCTTATCTTTGACTTTTTTTTTTTTGAAAAATGACCTAATAGCTCCTATTGCTCATCACATTGATATTTAAAATATAAGGTAGAGTTAAATTTATTGATAGAAAATTGTTTTTAAAAAATGAGATGCAAGTGAATAAAATTAAGATGACCACGTGATAAATCCCTGATACCCACATTAATGAGATAATGGGTTCATTCTTGTGTTTTTCTTTTGACTCCTAAATTTATGGTAATTAAGAAATAGTATGATATAAATTTGACCTTTAGAAAATTATTTTACAAAAAATTGAATTATAATTTTTTTTTTGATACATCTTAAAGTTGTGGGTTCGATCATATTCACATCAATGATATTTCAAGTTCAGTTGTGTTTTTTTTTTTCTTCTTTTAACTGCTAAATTTTGATAGTTCAAAAACAATATGATCCAATTTTTACTTTTAATGATTTAGGTATAATCTTACTAAAAATTGAATCATCTTAATAGTCTTTCATTTTTTCTTTTTTTCTAAATTGATTATGGGTAAGAATGAAATAATTTATCAAAATAGTTCTTTTACAAGTAGATTTTTTTAGAAATAGAACTTCTATAAATAGAGTTTTAAAAAAAATATATGTTGGTAGTCATTAAAAAAAAAAACTCTTTGAAATGATAAAATTATAAAAATGATATAGTTTTAAGTTAAAAGAGTATTATAAAATTAATAAAATATAAGAGGGTTGTTAAATATTTTATGTTAAAAGGGCGTTGTAGAATTAAAAGGTAAAAAATATATACTTGAAAAAGTCTAAAATTTGTATTTCTCTAAGTAGACGTAAAATAGCTTTTTTAATCATCCAACAACTCTACTGGAGTAGTAACCAAACAATACAAAAGAAATTGAAGAGAGTTTTTGGAATAAGTGACTATTTAGGTATTTATAATTTAACCTTAGCAAAAAAAATACTAAAATGCCTATACAAATCACTCATCCTTACAAATTTACCATTAACATAAAAATTCCAAAAAAATCTAAAATTAACTAGTAAATTATACGCTACAAAATTTAAAAAATCCAAAACTTTTTTAAAACCCTTCAAAATATATAAAATGATTATTTACGAGAGTGAACAAGATATTCGTCACTTTAATACCAAAATATGTTTTCTTTACTTTTATTGTATTACATTGTAAACAAACTTCACTCAAAACTATTTTGATATCCCTTCAATATTTTTTTTTCTTCTTCCACTCAACACTTAAATATATTTGCACAATCATTCATAGCTCAAATGGTTAGTCTACCTCCTTTTCACCTCAATAGTGAGGGTTCAAGTTATACTATGTACATTTACCAGCATGTGTGGGTAGTTCAAGTCACACCATATGCATTTACCAGCATGTGTGGGTAGTTTTTTCTCTTTATTGTGAGAGTAGATATCTTCTATTATTGGAATAAACATCTGAACTGCGCGTTTAGTAATTGATCTCGGCAGGTCCTCTTTTAATTGTTCACTTAAAAAAAAAAAACACAGAGATATATTTATACAGTTTTTTTTTTTTTGTTTTTTATAACTGTTTTGGGTTGGGTTGTTGAAATTGGGTATCTTGCTTGGTCATGATAATATGTGCAGTTTAGTTTTAGTAAGTAGATCCAGTTGACTTGGGCTTTTGTATCAAAGCAGCAGTCTTATTTAGCTTTTATGCTATCTGGTTTCATTTAATTTCTTGTGCTTAACATACCCACCCTTATTTTCTCAGCTCACCCATTTTCTAAATATACATTATTCAATATTTACACTTATTTTAATTTCCCCCTGGCCTCCTTGTTATTTTTTTTTATTATCTTTTTTATCAATAAAATTCTCTCTCTCTCTCTCTCTCTCTCTCTCTCCCTGATCGTCCTATTTGTCCATCATAGTTAAAATATAACCTACATCCGCCTCAAACAAGAACGTACAAAAATTAAAAAGATAACGAGAAACATGATTGCAACCGAATTACGTACCATTAATTGATTGCGATTTTCTATATTATATTCTTCAAATGTTTTATTGTTTTAATCAATCTTCTCTTAATACAAGTGGTGTGCTTCTTTCCTTTCACATTTGTGGTGAGGAGTGTTAAAATTCAGAAGATTGACAAGAATGGTGATCAAGCTGATCATAAGAAGGATCATCAGCTTGATCATAAACTGAAGAAGAATGATCACATATCAAGGTCGAGTTGTTCAACATCAGATGGTGAAGCACCATTGATCCAAGCAACAACTATCACAAGATAGAAACTCTACTGAGTTTGTTAGAATTGGCGGGAAAGTCTGTTACAACCTGGTGCCATGTCATCAGGTTGTTACAAGCATAAATTTCATACTTGACTATCTGCTTTCTGTATATAAATAGAGAGTGTCCGTTGTGATTAACGTATACTTGTATTTGATATAATTCAATAAAAAATAGTTGAAGAGAATTCTCTCAAATATACTTCCATTACTGTTTTTGCTTTCTCTTTCATTTTCTCTTGAAACTTTAGAAATCTTATCATGGTATCAGAGCATGATTCCACTGCTTCTGCTCCTATAAATTAAACTGTTGATGCTTGTCATATCATAGTTCATGGAAACACGAAGATAACAACTCAATTGAAGCTTGAACTGATAGTCAAGCTGAATCACAATCAACAATCAAAAGTAATTGTCTCTTTCCATTCATTGATCTAACGGTTTTTCCTCCAAATCATCTGAATCTAGATGGATCCATAAGTGAGACTTTCCTGATTGAGAGCAACTGAATCATATATTGATGTGTTGGATTTTGTCCTCCGTTAGTCAAAATATGTTGAATGAGCTAGTTGGATATACAACAACTGCCTCCAGGGGCGTTAGCGTAGTGGTATGGAGGGTCGCTCTCAAGGGTCTAGAAAGCCTTTGGTATGGAGTTCGAATCCTATCGCTGCTGCTCGAGTTTCTGACTTATATTGTTCACCTACTGTGGGGTCAGGAGGGTGGGCCCGGGGTTTTTACCGTCTCCACAAGCGGGCTTAAGACGTACAAGCCCAAGATGTGAGTGGCCCAAACACGGATTTTCCTCGGATATAAAAAAAAAAAGGATATACAACAACTTGTGAAGTCTGTAGTAACATTGAGAGGTTGTTTACCTCTCAACCAAAGGCAAATGTAATGCAGTGAAATTACAACTGCAAACACTAAAGAAATCTTGCTCTACGATGGCAGACTATCTTTGCTTTTTCTAAATATGTCATGAATGAAGATGACAAAATAATTAAAAAAATATTTTGAACGTGAGCGTATTTGATATGGCAATTCTATTAGCTAAATTGTATTTTAATGCTAAATCTCTTTTAAATTAATTTTTTTTTTGGGTATCAATAGAAAAAATATATTTAAATATTAAAAAAATGATTATTTTATAATCACTCGAAGAAACTTAAAATTTGAATTTCTTAGATAAACTTATTTTGATCTTTTGTAAAAGAAACCAATTATCCCATCTACATTTATATATTTTGTAGGTTCTATAATATACCCTTTTATTACAAAACCCCATTCATCGACCAACTATATATATTATTATTATTATTATTACTTTCAAACCTGCTTTTATAGATATTAGCTAACGAATCAATGAAGTTAAACCAGTTTTTGTTTAATTGAAAGCCAAATAAAATTATTATTTTTTTATAAATTTTATAATGTTAATGCTTTTTTTTTAAAAAAAAATTGCTTACAAGATTATTTATAAATATATCGTGATTTATCGAGATCGATCACTACCTTCGAGGTCCGAATCTTTACTCCTACAACCAGGAGACATCTATACCCATAATACATGGAGAAAACTCCTAACACATGCTAGTAAATACGCATGATAAGAGTTGAACACCACCAGTCGATGGATAAGAAGGTGACGTAACCACCTGAGATATGAGTGAATATGTAATATTTGTTACAGCAAGCATTTAGTGTAACTGATTCAGTTTGATAGTAATTGTAGTTAGTTAAATTCAGTTACATTGTAACTAGATATTATTAGAGTATAGTTAAGTTAACCTTAGTTAATTAACTGCAGTTGATTTGTTAACCATACATATATATATTAAAGTTGTTACTGTTGGGATCAGATAACAAAAATCTGATCGCACTTCATCTCTCTCTCTCTCGAATTCTCTTCTTCTTCTTCTAGGGTTCTTGTTACTCTCTGTTTTACCATTGTTTCATGGTATCAGAGCTTCGATCAGAGGCAAAATGGAATCACTAGCTTCTCTACCTTCTCTAGCCTCTCCAATCCCCACTACAAAGCATAATCCCTCTGGAACCTTCAATCGAACACCAAAACTCACTCGAAAACAAAGAGAGAATCAATCTCAACTTATTTCCAAAAATCTCAACTTCAACCTTCCTATCAAGCTAGATGACAACAATTTCATCTACTGGAAGACTCAGATCTTGCCAGTAGTCAGAGCCTTTGACCTTGAAGACTTCATATTTGGAGCTACAACATGTCCTCCAAAGTTCGTTAGTTCTGTTGATGAAGAATCAGGTGAACAGATCCAGTGCTACAATGATGATTATCTGGTCTGGAAGAAGATCGATCAACTCCTTACAAGCTGGTTGATGTCAACGCTTACTGAATCTGTCCTAGGAAGAGTCACTCAGTGTATCACTTCATGTGAGGTATGGCTCACAGTGACGAATATGTTCTCTCAACAGTCCATGGCGAGGATCATGCATCTTCGATCTCAACTTCAGACACTGAAGAAAGGCTCTATGAAGATAAGTGAGTACATTCTTAAAATCAAAGGAGTAGCTGATGCCTTGATGGCAGCAGGACAGACAATGACTGAACAAGATCTGGTCGCCTACATCCTGGGAGGATTAGGGCTCGAATTTGATCCTATTATCTGCAATATTGCTTCTAAGAAGGAAGAAATTACTCTTCAAGATGCGCAATTCCTGCTGATGGGATACGAGTCAAGATTAGAACAGTATCATGCTTCTACCACCATAGATATCAGTCAAGCTACAGCTAATCTGTCTGCCAAGACAGCAAACTTTGCAAGAGGAGGAAACCAATTTCAGAACAACAACAGAGGCAAATCACGAGGAGGTAGACGAGGAGGCAGAGGTGGTCGCTATTTCAATCAGAGGCTTGTTTGTCAATTGTGTGGCAAACCTGGACATTTCTCTGGTATCTGTTATCATCGTTTTGATCAGACCTTTGCTGGAACATTGGGCAAGCAGCACCAACAACATCCACACTCTGTCTCAAATTATCCTATGCAAGGGAATTTTGCACAGCAACAGTAGATGGAGTATCCTCTCAATTCCTCTTATCCTCATCAGTCAGGTACGACTGCTTATTTTGCTACACCTACCTCTGTAGGAGATCCCAGTTGGTACATGGACAGTGGAGCTACACATCATATTACTCCAGATTTTTCTAATCTCAACATCAACAATGAGTATAAAGGGAATGATCAACTTGCAGTAGGTAATGGTCATCTACTCCCTATCTCTCATATAGGCAGTAGGATGATATCCATTCATCACAATCTACACTCACATTTCACTATGAACAAGATACTGTTTGTGCCACAAATCAAAAAGAATCTGATGAGTATTTCTCAACTTACTCATGACAATAATATAATTGTGATTTTTGATGATAAATCATGTTTTGTCAAGGACAAAACTACGGGGAGAACACTGCTCCAAGGAGTTCTGAAGGCTGGCCTCTACAATCTCACCCTTCCAAGGGCTGAGAAGCTTATGAACAAGTTTCATCATAATATTGTTTCTGCTTCTGCTAATAATGTTGTTGTACATTTTAATTCATGTAATTCCTCAACTGATTACTTACAACAGCCTTATTTTTCTGCACTTAGGGCATCTGAATGTAATACTTTTAGTGTAGAAAAAGGATTATTACCTGCTCCTGTTAATGTTCTTGCTACTACTTGGCATCAAAAGTTAGGTCATCCTTCTGCTAAGATTCTTCATCAGGTGTTACAATTGTTAAATGTTAGAATTAAGGGTGTTGATCTTGTGAATGAGTGTGATGCTTGTAAGGTTGGTAAACTGCATAGATTACCTTTTGAAAAATCTGAGTTTAAGGCCACTGCTCCTTTAGAACTTATTTGTTGTGATGTGTGGGGACCTTCACCTATAGTTTCTACTCAAGGGTATCGTTACTATGTCAGCTTTGTAGACTCTTTCACTCGATATTGCTGGATATATCCATTAGTCACTAAGTCTCAGGTTAGGAATATTTTTCCTATATTTCATAGACTTGTTGAACGGCTATTCAACACCAAAATTAGGATTCTCCAAAGTGATAATGGAGGTGAATTTAAAGCCTTAACTCCCTATCTCTTGCAATATGGGATTAGTCCTAGATATTCATGTCCATATGTTCATCAACAAAATGGACTTGTTGAAAGAAAACATAGGAGCATAGTTGAGATGGGTTTGACATTACTTGCTCAGGCTGGTATGCCTTTAAAGTTCTGGTGGGAAGCATTTCAGACTGTTGTTTTCACCATCAACAGACTTCCTACAGCTATTTTACACTTGCAGTCTCCCTATTCTGTCGTTTTTCATCGAAAGCCTCATTATATAGATCTGAAAACTTTTGGGACAGCATGTTTTCCTTGGCTTAGGTCATATAACAGACACAAATTCAGTTTTCATTCCTCAAAATGTCTGTTTATCGGCTATAGTGACAGTCACAAAGGATATAAGTGTCTTCATCCTTCTGGTCGAATCTACATCACTAGACATGTTCTATTTCATGAAGGAGAATTTCCTTATTCTCAGTTATTTCCTTCTGAAGCTTCTATTCCCTCACTGTCACAGTTACAGTGTTTACAGCCTGCAGTGCAGACCTCTCCTGCACCTCTGTGTTATTCTCAGCTGCAACACTCTTCTGCACCTATTATCTCTTCCATTTCTGCTTCTAAGACAGTATCCTCTCATCCTATGGTTACTCGATCTCAAAATGGGATTTTTAAGCCTAAATCCCTCAACAGTGCAGTTTCTGTTTCTGCTATTGATGTCCCTAAGTCTGTTACAGCAGCCCTCAGTGATCCAGATTGGAGTGCTGCAATGCAATATGAATTTGATGCTCTTAAAAGGAATAAGACTTGGAGCTTAGTTCCTTTTTCTGACAGTATGAATGTAGTTGAGTGCAAATGGATTTTTCGTGTTAAATACAAATCTGATGGTAGTGTTGAGCGATACAAGGCTCGACTTGTGGCTAAAGGGTTTCATCAAACCCCGGGTTTAGACTTTAAGGAGACTTTCAGTCCTGTAGTTAAATCCTCCACAATTAGGATTATTCTTGCTTTGGCAGTTTCTTCTAATTGGGATATTCAACACATAGATATCAATAATGCATTTCTGAATGGTGATCTTCAAGAGGCTGTCTACATGAGTCAGCCTGAAGGTTTTGTTCATTCCTCACAGCCCTCCATGGTCTGCAAACTTCACAAGTCTCTCTATGGTCTTAAACAAGCTCATCGGGCTTGGTATGATAAACTAAAGACTGCTCTGTTGAAGTGGGGATTCAGCAACTCTAAGGCAGATTCTTCTTTATTTTTCTTCAAATCATCTAAAGCTATTTTGCTGGTTCTCATCTATGTTGATGATATATTGATCACTGGTGACAGTCCTTCATTAATAGCTAAAGTCATTCATGATCTGAACTGCCAATTCTCTCTCAAGTCCTTGGGATCTCTGCAGTATTTTCTAGGTTTTGAGGCATATCGCACAGCTGCTGGCCTCTCTCTTACACAGACAAAATATGCTTGGGATCTTTTGGTCAAAACCAACATGACTGACTCTAAAACTTGCCCAACTCCTCTGCCACCAGCATGTAAAATTTCAACATCTGATGGGGCAGCCTTTGATGATCCTACTCTATACCGAAGCACTGTGGGTGCTCTGCAATATCTCACCTTAACAAGACCAGATTTATCCTATGCTGTTAATAGGTTAAGTCAGTTTCTTGCTTCTCCAACTCAAATTCATTGGCAAGCAGTGAAACGTGTACTTCGTTACATTAGAGGTACTCTCTCCTATGGTCTGTATTTTACTCCTTCCCAATCAATCACATTAGAGGGCTTTGCTAATGCTGACTGGGCAAGCAATCCCGACGATAGAAAATCCACTGGAGGTCACTATATTTATTTAGGTGGGAATCTCATCTGCTGGTCATCTAAAAAGCAACGAGTGGTAGCTCGTTCAAGCACAGAGGCTGAATACAGATCATTGGCATCTGCAGCCACTGAATTTGTGTGGATTCAGTCCCTTCTAAATGAGATTCAGCTACCATTGGTTGAGGTTCCACTTCTGTGGTGTGACAATGTAAGTGCTAACTCATTAGCTCACAATCCGGTGTTCCATGCTCGTACCAAACATATTGAGATTGATGTCCATTTTCTTCGTGATCTTATTACCACGAATCAACTGGAAATTCGCTATGTTCCTACTGCTGCCCAGACAGCTGATATTTTTACCAAATCACTGTCAATTTCCAGATTTCACCTACTGTGTTCCAAGCTTGTTTTTGACAGGGCTCAGCTGCATTTGAGGGGGAGTGAGTCTGCTGTTGTCTCTGCTGTATCAACCACACCAAATGCTGCTGCAGATAATTCAAATGCCCAGATTTTTAAACTCAGATTTCATATTACTGATTTAGAATAAGTTGCATTTGAGGGGGAGTGTTACAGCAAGCATTTAGTGTAACTGATTCAGTTTGATAGTAATTGTAGTTAGTTAAATTCAGTTACATTGTAACTAGATATTATTAGAGTATAGTTAAGTTAACCTTAGTTAATTAACTGCAGTTGATTTGTTAACCATACATATATATATTAAAGTTGTTACTGTTGGGATCAGATAACAAAAATCTGATCGCACTTCATCTCTCTCTCTCTCTCTCGAATTCTCTTCTTCTTCTTCTTCTAGGGTTCTTGTTACTCTCTGTTTTACCATTGTTTCAATATTAATGTTTTTTTTTTTGGGTTAAAAACTATAATGAAAGTCATATGCCAAACATACCCTTATCCAACATTTTTATGTCAAAAATGCTCTCCAATTAGGTGTTTGTAAATATCATTTATCATTCATAAAATTTTACTCGTGCTAGACATTCATTAATAAAAATAGTTTACGTGTTAAGAAAATTCTAAGAATTTAAATATTTAATTTTCTATTTAGTTAGAATTTGTGGTGTCTTCTCTATTTTATTTTTTCTTTAAATAACTTTTACAGTGAAGAGTAGAAGAAACAGCAATATAATGATTTGTCAATAAAACAATAAGTAATTAAAACGAAACTTATTAAAAAAATAGTATATGCGCAATAATAGAAAGGAAAAAATGTACAAATCAACCTGAGTTTAGTTAATATTGCATGCAGTGGTAACTTTTACTATAATTATATAAATATCCCCTAAAATTTATTAATTAATGTTAAATTTAATGAATAACTGATCCTAAACTAAAAAATAACCAAACTTCACTTCAGATAGTTATTTAATATTATTTTATTTTTCGGTAAAAGTTATTAAATAACTATCTGAAGGGCCATTGATTGACCCTAAACTAAAAATGGTCATTTGAAGGACAGTTTGACCAAATCGAAAAATAACTCAATAACCACATTCTTGAATCAGTTAGTCAACAATTAGTTCATCCGTTAATCAACGAATTCTAGAGAATGTTTGTATAATTATAATAAAAATTCCCATTACGGATAATATTCCTTAAACTCGGGAGAGTTTATACGGTTTTTCCTACTAGAAAATGTTGTAACTAATTTAAAGAAGAAGATTGCACTTAATTGCTGGGATGATTTGTTGGGAGGCAATGGTGGTTGGAGGCTGGCAGGTCCAACTCTCAAAATTAAATTTTAATCAATTAATAGAAGTGCAAAATGTCAATATCCAACCATGTTGGAATATTTAATTTCGTAGAAGAAAATAATTTTTGTCTTTTTTTTTTGGATGTGAATGCACTTCAAACCTAATGCCTTATCCTGTGTGGGGGACTTGGTCCTATTGGGACCATTAGTGATGCATTGTAGAAGGAGTGGACACATGTCTTCCCCTATAATGGGTAACAAACTAGAATCAAAACCTATTTTATGGTTGTGACCTATAAAACTTTCTCATTTCAACAAATTTATGTTATATTTAATTTTAATTAACTACATTAGTTACATTAATTTTTTTAAAGATTTGTTTATAGCATTTATATTCAAAACCATAAATCATTTCAAAAAAAAAAAAAAAACCATAAATCTAATATAACTATTGATTCCAAACACGATGGGTAAGGAAATCTTTATTTTGCCTCTCAAAAAAAAAAGGGGGGGAAATCTTTATTTTTCATTTTAAAACTTTTACATTTGATAATTTTATTAGTATAAATTGTAATGAAATATTTCAATGAAATAGTACTTTTGATATGATGATCCTTTCAAGAGTAAAGTTATATTTTGAATTAAATTTTATAGGAAAAAAAACCCTAATTAAATCTAATTAAATTAAGAGTGGCAATATTATCATTCTTAAATATGATTTACATACCCACATTTTATTAAAAAAATTAATTGTAAAAATATCCCAACACAACACAAAATGACCAATAAAGATAAACTATTTTAATTAAAAATAAATCAAATACTATGTACACCCATTAATTACACCCATTTTATCTAAAGCTATATTAAAATCTTTATTTAAAAAAAAGAAAAAAAAGTATGATAACCCTAATTTTATTTCAAGTATCAAATTTTTCCATGAAATACATGGTTATCATATAACTAAGTAAAGAAAAATTATGATCATATAAAAGTATGTATTTTTTAAATTTTGAAATTTGAACTTTTTTTTTAATCTTTCTTTTATGTCTGGTTATGGATTCTACCAATAAACAAAAAGTGAGGTATAATTTTTAACAAAGAACTAATGTTTATTCATGATATTGTTTTTTGGTGAGAAATTAAGTATTTTGTTTGCTTTTTAGTTTCAATAATGACTTGTTAATCAGTACAAATTTGAAATAACGATAGAGTTAAGAGCTCTTTTGCCTATCCCTTGCCAAAAAAGGGGGAGAAGAGTTAGGGGAAGTTCTATAAACAAGAGGGAGTTTTTGCAATAGGGTTATGTGGCATGCATTGCATTCATTCGGTATTTTGATTATCTCATAATTTCTGTTGCTTGGAAAATTGCTTTTATCGTTTTTCTTACAGGTTTGGTTGATTACAAGAGATTGATGTTAAAGTTGCTAAGATTAATTTAGGGATCTCTTTGTAAAGTAGAATGAGCGTCATATGTTTACTCTAGCAACATTTTCTTATTTTGTCAGATGGAGTTTTGGACTCACAATAGTTAAAGAGGAAGATTATAAAGACATAAGTTTTAGATTGACTTATTCTCGCGTCAAAACACCTACTTGTAAATTTAGCTTCATAGTTAGTCTCTTTATGGATTAGCATTTCAAGTGAAGTAACCTTTTAAGCATTGCTATCATCAAGGGATTACTCTACGTCGACTTGTCATGACTCCATCATCACTTCCAATGGTCTTTGTCCTCGATAGCTAGTGTTTAATTTAGGTAATTATTTTATTAATTTAGTTAAATTTATTCAAGTTTAATTTCTGTTTTTTAAAATTTAATAGTTGACTGCAAAGTTATATATATATATATATATTTTGCTAGTAAAAATCCAACTTGTTTTTTATTGATCAATAAATGTTAAAATATAAATTTGGGATAATTTGTTTTTATGTTGAAACTGATTTTGCAAGTAGAGCATTTAACTAGCATGAATAAAATACTTAAGAAAAGAAGATGGTAGTGAACTCAAAGTGGTAATGAAGGTGGTACATTCTGATGCCGAAGATGTCGATGGAGAACTCAAAAATGGAGAGTTGGCTTCAGCTAGAAATGAAGAGGCAAAATGGGAAGGGAAAATAATAATAATAATAAAATTGATAGATTTATTAACCTTTGAGTGAGTGCCACGTGTCACTCATTCACTGAGTGCAACCAATGCATCACCATCGGATTCCAGTGATGAGCACTTGTGGCCTAAATGAAGCCTGAGATTGCATTGAGATTGAACTATTTTCAGTACTCCAATCCCACGATTGACAGTTGTATGAGATTGAAAATCCAATGCCATGCCGTTACTAAGGCGCTGCTTGGCTGCTTTAGCATTTTTTTTTTAAAAAAAAAAGTATCATGGAAAAAAGTTATATTTTTAATATTACTAAGAACATATATATATATATTATATTTTAAAATTAATTATAAATAGTTATATTTATTTTTAAAAATAGTATAAATTTTTTATTTAATATAATTTAAAATAAGTTATATTTTATTATTAACTAAAATAATTTTATTTTACTTTAAAATTAATTTAATTTAATTTAAATTAACTAATATGACACTATATATAATATAAAATACAAAAAAAAATTATCCAATATCATACTATGACAAATAAGAGATAATACTATTTTTAATTCAATCCATACTATACTAAATATATAATATGACTAATTAGTACTGTTCAAATTCAATCCTACACACTAAACGTACCCTTAAACTACTACATGTAAAAATAAAATAAAATAAAGAGGGTATTGCTTACGATTTTAACAAAATTGATAGGCTACCAACGGCAACCTTATCATCTCATAAAGACTTATCACTTTCTTCATCCAAACACCCACCTACATTATTCATCATCTCTCTCTCTCTACTTTAATTCGAGCCAAACCTCTCTATACATAAGAGTATGATTTAATCTCAAAATCTTCTACACAACCTGTAAGAGATTTAATTAACAAATCTATTAATTGTTGATAACAAACAAAGATCATTAATAATAATATTTATATGTCACATTATTAAGAAGGTAAAGATGAAATGAAAAGAGAAAGAGATTAATCCAAATTTATAAATAATATTGTGCATTCATTTAGTTCAAGATTTATTTTGAAATTTTTTTTTTATATCTTTTGAATGCATATGGAAAAATATATATATTATGTTAACATGTGTTATTAGGGTAAATTTTAAGGGCGGAGCCAAAAATTATATTTGGTGAGTCAAGATAATAAAATGTAATATTTAGAGGGATTAAAGTAAAATAAACTAAAAAAGAAAAAAAAAACAATGAAGATCTCTACCGTCCATCTCATATATATCTTAATTTTAGTTTTTTTTATTTAATTAATTTTTTTTAATTTTATATATTAATTTGGGGGCATTTTGGTCTTTTTACCAGTCAAACATAATCAACCACTAAATTGGATGAAGTTTGACTAACGGCGGGGGATATCTTTACTAATAACCCAAAGGTTAATTCCGCTTGTAGATAAGTAAAGCTTAGGGGATCCATGTGTTATTTACTCAATATTTGAAAAAAAGAATAAAAAATCTTACTAATCTTTATTTTTGTTATCTAAAAATTGGTTTTTATAATTAATGTTAGAAGATAATTAATAAATTTAATTGAGACTATTTTCGTATTAAAATTAAAGTAAAAACATTAAAATACATTTAATGTAAAGAATTTCTATTAACAAATTAAATTAATTAATTTTACTATGATGTCAAAATTAGTCATTTTTTTATATTTTTACCAGTTCAGTCATGTAGTTTGTCAAACACCTTAATACAACTGTTCCAACACAGAACACTTCTGAACATTTACTCATTTGTCATTACCTCTTTTGTTCATAAAATCACACAACAAACATTTTAATAATCTGCATGCATGCTACACTGATTCATATTTCATGATGAGTAAACAAACCCTAATATACGTGTAGTCCGAATACCATTAACATTGCTTTTAACATCGATAAAAACATATACAAAACATTTTTCAATATATTTTGTTAGTCAAATGTTAATAAACAAAATTTATAATTTTTATTATTAAATAGTCATAATACCTCCATAGTTCAAGGAAGGCTGGTAATCAAGCAAAAGAATATTATATGTTTCTTCTCTCTCATAAACGCATTAACAAGAGGGAAATTGTATACATAAAGAAAACTACTTTCTTTTGAAAATTTGGGTCCTATGTTTATCTAAATTTTTACTTGAGTACCTTTAATTAGTGCGTGCGTTTGGTTGTGTAATCAAATCTTTAAAACTTCTGCAAAAACAATCACAGTATAATTCCTCTTTGTTACACACATTTAGGGACAAAAAGAGAAATGAAGTGTGACATTACTATACACTTTAAAGGATTTTCTTAAAAAACAATAGATGTTACAAAGCTGCCTTCTTTGGGCAAAGCTACTCTACGTACATGAAATGACAAATTTGTAACAACATGTCATGATTGAGAAATAATAAGTTAGACATGCATCCTACGTTTTGTATCTCACTTATATCGATCTCATGTAATAATGTAGTAATTGGTGAATGAATACACATTAATAATTATTTATCTCACTTGTCCAATGTTATATGAGTCCAATTGCTATATTATTACAAACGTGAGATGTCTATAATTATTGATCGGGAAATTAATCGCCTGTATCTCCTTCAAATGGATAAATACACTAAAACCTCTAAAATTTGACATAAGTGGAACTGGAAAGTGAATACGCATTTATCTAGTTACCTCCTATTCCCTTAATTTTAAGAATATACATTAAAAAAAACCATTTTAAAATTAAAAAAATAAAACATAATTATGTAAAAATTTAAATTGTATATATACTAGATCTGGAAGCTCACTCCCATATTAGGTGGTGGTGGAGGAGGCTTGTAGCCTCCTCTACTATTGCCGACGAGGAGGTTGGCACAAGCCTCATTGTTAGTTGTTGGATGGGGAGAGTTGCAAGCCTCCCTAACGATTCTTCGGACGAGAAGGGGGCAATCCTCCTTATCCGTTGTTGGACTGGGAGAGCACAAATCTCCCCGTGTTGTTTAAAAGAGAGGTTCAAATCTCCTTTGGTTGTTGAAGGAGGGCCTCCCTGCTAGTTGGTGAAGAGGGAGGCTTGCCTCCCCTATTTGTGGCGAAGACCTTCCAGGCGATGTGGTAGTCTTTACTATTTTTTTTATCTTTGTTTTTAAAATTTAATAACTATAGACAATTTAGGTTTTTTTTTTATAGCGGTCAACCAAAGTCAACTATAAAAGTAGGAGAAGGGTGAGTTGATAAATATATACTTATTCAAGTTAAATTTACTCCAAATTTAAGAGAGTCTAATCCCCCTTCAAAAATAGAAAGAAAGAGAGCAAATAGCAGTCAGACCCCTGAGGTTTGCCATTTTAGAAAAAGAAATAACTTTACTATTAATTAACTGATAATGACCACCCTTACCGTTAGTCAAACTTAATAGTTGACCGTGTTTGACTGATAAAATGACCAATATGCTTATAACATAATATATGAAATTACCAAAATAATTCAAAATTAAAAATTCAAAATTAAATAATTAAAAAAAAATAAAGAAATTCAATAAAAATTTTTTTTGAATTTAATTGTTTTAAAATTAGTTAAAAAACAAAAAATTAATTTTTTAATTTTATTTTAAATGGATCTCATCTGTCCTCCTTTGAGAGAGATTGATGGATGAATATCTTAACTAATTTACCCTCCGTCCTCCTCCTTCAAAAATAGAAAGAAGGTAGATGGCTTACTTTGACTTTTATTTTTTTTCTTTCCCATCTTCATTAATGGAATCCCTTATTTTGTCGAGATGCAGTTGCATTACAAGTCAAATACTTATACACTACCTATACAGCTTTAACTTTATTACTTGATATATTTCTTTGTTTGTGGTGGCTTCTTTCCAGCTTGGTCAATTGGACAAGTCACCATCTTAGTTTCCATGCATTTACAGTGACAGATTTTGAAGCCACTTCATGATACACTTAAAATGATCATACAGTACTCAAACACACAATCTTTTGAAAAACCAATTTGTATTCACGAACAAATAACACAGAACTTACCTGAGATTTGTTAAATTATACATAAAAGTAAAGTTTACAAAAACTCACATTGAACTTTCATATTATTAACTTTGACCGTTAAAAAGTAGGATTGATTGTTAAAAAAAAAAAATAGAAGAAGAAAATTGAGATCCACATAGATCCACCTTGAACGGTGAACTAGGGGAGGCTCGAATCTACCTTTTAACAGTCAAACTTAATGGCAGGAGAGTTCAGTGTGAGTTTCTGCAAGTTTTGATTTCAAGAGTAATTTTTAAAAGAAAAATCTCAGGTAGGTTTAGAGATTAGGATCTTTTTCTAACCTAAACTTTTACACTCATGATATGTGGATTTAATGGTTAGGATTTTATGTTTTATTCTACTTCTTTTTAAAAAGCTTTTATACATCTGAAGATATGAGATGATCGTAATCTGTGGAGAGATCCTAATCCTAGGTTTAGTGTTAATTATTGAAAAACTAAGAGATAAAATAGAGATGATTGGATGATAAAAGTAGTGTGGGAAAGCAAGAACAATCACGTCATTGGTTAAACAATAAAAGAAAACTTGTAATTGATGGCTAGGTATTGGATTTGGTTACAACTTACAACTTATAACAACTGGAAAAAAGAGTGAGTAATGGAAAATTAATAGCAAGTTAAGTGAGCGTTGAGTGACGTGAAGTCCATCATTAATTCCTCTCATCTGCCTTCTTCACTGCTTCCGGTCCCGTTTCCTTTAAATCCCCCACTCTTCCTCCATATTTCATCAACTCCTCCTCCTCCTCCTCCTCCTCTTCTTAATTCAATCTTTCTCTCTCCTTCATTTCTACAAACCTCCAAAAAATGCCTCAAATCTTGCCTGATTTTTCCAACTCCGTTAAGCTCAAATATGTCAAACTTGGTTACCAGTACCTTGTCAATCACATTCTTTATCTCTTGCTCATACCTATCATGGCAGGTATTCTCATAGAAGGTCCTCCGTTTAGGCCCCGATGAGATTCTCAGTCTCTGGAACTCCCTTCACTTTGATCTTGTCCAAATTCTTTGTTCTTCTTTTCTCATCATCTTCATCGCCACCGTTTATTTCATGTCCAAGCCTAGAACCATCTACTTAGTCGACTATGCCTGCTTCAAGCCTCCGGTTACTTGCCGGGTCCCTTTTGCCACCTTCATGGAGCACTCCAGGCTCATCCTCAAGAACAACCCTAAGAGTGTTGAGTTCCAGATGAGAATTCTTGAAAGGTCTGGCCTTGGTGAAGAAACTTGTTTGCCTCCTGCTATTCACTACATACCTCCAACTCCTACCATGGAGGCTGCAAGAGGAGAGGCCGAGCTTGTTATTTTCTCAGCCATGGATTCTTTGTTCAACAAAACTGGCCTTAAGCCTAAAGACATCGATATTCTTATAGTGAATTGCAGTCTTTTTTCACCAACACCTTCTTTATCGGCTATGGTGATCAACAAATACAAGCTGAGAAGTAACATCAAGAGTTTCAATCTCTCTGGCATGGGATGCAGTGCAGGGCTTATCTCCATTGATTTAGCACGCGATCTTCTTCAAGTACATCCAAATTCTAACGCTGTGGTGGTAAGCACAGAGATCATCACTCCCAATTACTATCAAGGAAATGAAAGAGCTATGCTTCTTCCAAATTGTCTCTTCCGTATGGGTGGAGCCGCACTCTTGATATCCAACCGCAGGTCGGAGCGCTGGCGAGCCAAGTACCGCCTGGTTCATGTTGTCCGAACCCACAAGGGTGCAGACGATAAGGCTTTTCGTTGTGTATTTGAAGAAGAAGACAAAGAAGGCAAAGTGGGAATTTCTCTGTCCAAAGATCTCATGGCAATAGCAGGAGAGGCTCTGAAATCAAACATCACCACAATTGGACCTCTAGTACTTCCTGCATCCGAGCAACTCTTGTTTCTTCTCACTCTCATTGGCCGCAAAATCTTTAACCCTAAATGGAAACCATATATCCCAGATTTCAAGCAAGCTTTTGAGCATTTCTGTATCCATGCTGGTGGGAGAGCAGTGATAGATGAGTTGCAGAAGAACTTGCAGTTATCAGCTGAGCATGTGGAGGCATCAAGGATGACACTACATCGTTTTGGCAACACCTCATCTTCTTCCCTCTGGTATGAGCTGAGCTATGTTGAAGCAAAGGGAAGGATGAGGAAGGGAGACAGGGTTTGGCAAATAGCATTTGGAAGTGGGTTCAAGTGTAACAGTGCTGTCTGGAAGTGTAACAGGACCATAAAAACACCAACAGATGGACCTTGGGCTGATTGCATTGATAAGTATCCAGTTCACATTCCTGAAATTGTCAAGCTCTAAAATACCAAAATCAGAATAATACTTCAAACAAGAGCTTTGAATTTGATGGGTTTGCTTCTTTGGTTAATTTGATCATCTGATTAGTTACTTTTGCTTTTACTCTTGTCTTCCTGTATTATTTATTTACCTTTATTTCTCAATCTATATATATTATTATGTATTTCCAATACATATATACCACCCCATTTGTCTTTCTTGTTTCAATCTTCATCCCATGTAAGTAGAAAAAATACATCAAAGATTGTTGTTAATTAATCATTGGAACCATGTAAGTTACAAAACAAGCTTGAAATAATAAAAACTAGATAGTTGAGACTTCAATTTAACTTGATCTGTTGGCTGTGTATTTAATTGGGTTGGTTGAGACTATATAGTTTTAGTTTTCTCAGTTTTCAATTTTCTTTTCCTTTTAATCCATTATTTTCTCTTGTAGGAAGCTGAATATCATTAATTCCTTTTACTACAAAGTGGTTGTGTCACCAGTTAGATCGGTGTTTTAATCCAAAAAAAATCCAGTATCTCTCTCACATTTTTAGAATTTGATACCAGTATTCTCAAACTAGTTGGGAGAAATAATAGATTGATCTTAATAAACATGTGTGTACATTTAAAAATATTAGAATAAATAAAACTGATCCTACGTTAGGTTTGTTGAATTACATTCGTAATCATAGTTTACAGAAAATTAATCATACTGAACTCTTATATCGTTAAGTTTGACCGTTAAAATATAGGCTCTAGCCTCTCTTGATTCGTTATTCATGTATCTCTCGCTTTTTCTTTTTCTACTTTTCATTTTTTTTAACGGTCAAACATAAAATAAGAGGAGTTCAGTACGAGTTTTTATAAATTTTAATTTTGAGTGTAATTCAACAAACATTTTAAATAAGTCCAATGTTATTTATTTAAAATATTAATTGTTCTATTGGGTTGTAGATGGATGTGAAGAGTTAAAGATTACATTATCATGGGTTATATTTTATAAATTAAATTGGTTGTGAAATTCAAACTAAGATGACAAATGATAATACAATTCGAGGAATTCCCAAAATGTTAGGAGAGAGAGCATAAAGAAAAAGGTGTGTTTCTAACCACTAAAAATAGGTTCTATTTTTTAATATAAACGTGATAGTCACTTCATCTAATAATTAGGGTAGGCTACATGTGAAATGCTACAATAGCCAAAGCCCCACTTTACACCTATCAAAAGAGTTGGAAATTTTTATTTATTTTTTTTTTTTTAATGTTGTCTCTCTTATAGGTTTGGGTAATTATTAATTTAGTGTTTAAATTTTAATAAATTATAAATTTTTTAACGTAATTTATTTTAATGGTACTCGTAAACCCTTAATTTTTATAAATGTATCAATTTAATTTATCTTACCGAAAATATTAAAAAAACAGTTTTGTCATTAACTCTATTTAAATGAGTTAAAATTATAATTTTACCCTTAAATTTTTAAAAAGATTATATTTATTTTTTTATTAAACAAAAGGGTAATATGATTAATTTATATTAATTTTTTAAAATAAAATTAAAAAAATTAAATAGATCTACACCGTTTATCGATCTTGATTGACGGTATAGATAATATTAAAAATATTTAAAAAATAATAATTAAAAAGAACAATTAAAAAAATAATAATTTATGTTATTAAATATTTTAAATAATATTTTTTAAATATTTGAGAGTAAAATTATAGTTTTAACTCATTTAAATAAATATAAGAGTAAAATTATCTTTTTAACATTTTCTGTGAGTTTAACGGTTAAAAAATTGATCAGAATAACCAAATTAATATATTTATAAAAATAAACTGCCTTAAAAACTTCATAATTCATTAAAATTTAGAAACTAAATTGATAATTATTCTATAAATTTTTTAATTTGTAAAAACTAGGCTTATTATATGGAAATTCAAATTATTGTTGCCCAATGTGAAGGGACCAAGACGCCAATCAGAAACTTCGTAAACAAAAAATAGTGAAATTATCGTATAGTCTTTAGGCGTTAGCTTTTATGATTTGTGTCGCTGATGTTTCACAATGTTCAATTTTTATTTCATTTTCACAATTTTATTTATATCTTAAATATATTATATTATATATAATTTAATATTATAAATATATAATATGATATCATAATAAATAAATATCAATAGATAATGAAATCACATTTAAATATGGAGAAATTGAATTCATTATTAGAATAACATTATTAAATAATATAATTTCATTTAAAATATTGTAAAAGTGAAATTGTTCTTAGAGAAACTCCGTGACACACAGAAGTTGATCTGAAAATCTTATTATAACATTACAATAAAATTAGTAGAATATAATATAATGAAAAAAGTGTAGTATATTAATAAATTCAAAAAATATTGGAAAAGTAGATATATGTAAGTGTAAGAACAAGTCCAACCCTCCATGAACAAGTTTTATGGGCTCCATACCATTAAACTTGTTCAATTGCAGAGTTGTTCTTAATGGAGAGATCACTGAGTCTTTTGTCCTTGGCAATGACATTAGACAAGGAGTTCATTTATCCCCCTATACTGTTGTATTATGTATGGAGAAGTTATCCCATTTGATTATCTAGAAGGATCTTGGAAGCTGGTCATGTGATTGAGAGATGGCCCTGGAATGTCTCACCTTTTTTTTTTTTTTTTTTTTTTGCAGATGATTTGGGATGTGTTGTGAATTGGGTGGAATGTAATGCTGCCAATGTTGTTAAAGCTGTCCATGATGTGGATTTGAGTTTTTGTTTGATTGGTCTGATATCAATGATGTTAAAGTTTTGTATAAAAGGTTGTTGAAGTTGTTAAATGTCAAGTCATTTCTCGTAAAAGAAATGGTTTGGCCCGTCTCTAACTTCTTTAACTTGTTGAATCTAGTTGTATTTTTCTTTTGTCTATTAAAGTTTACAGTTTTTGAAAACTATAAAGTTTGTAAGGATCGAGAATTTATTATATTTTTTAAGAAAAATATTTTTTTTTCAATAAAGAGTTTGAATTTAAATATTAACTTTTCTTATTGTTTCTTATTAATTATTTTTGTGAATTTTATTTTATAGCCAATTATAAATATATAAACTATATTTTTGTGTGTTGGTGTTAACTTATTGAAAATATATTAATTTATTTTATAAAAATTATGTAATATATATATGTAACAAAAATTAATGGTGACGGTGTAAGGTTAATATTTTGGTGGCTTTTATTCTGTGAACAAAACATATTTGTTTATAAGTCTTAGATAGTTTAGTTAGAGAATAAGTAGAGCATGTCGAATATTAGGAAAAATTATACAAAGACGACGAATTTTTGAGAACACTCAAAACAGTGCTTAAAAATAAGTTTCGAGCAATCGAAAACTCTCTTGACTCTTGAGATCAGATAAGATTCACACATGATATTAATGGAACAAGTTCTACTATATTTCCCGAAGAGTTCTGAGTTTTGTTTGTAGACATACAAAACATGTTATGGTGACCAATCTTTGGTAAAAGTATCTACAAAGATTCATTGTGATGATGGAAAGAAACTGTACATTTTTTTTCTTTTGATATATGTTTATTCACCTACTATTCACAAGTCTTAATTTATGTCATGTAGAATAACAGATCAAATGAAAATCCTTATCTTCCAAATATTCATTATTCAAAGAGTGGTCATTATTCAGAATCGTGTATAATGACATAAAACAAACCAAATACATGAACCCAAAAATGAAGTTTTTCACAGTTGATGAACAAAGTCATGAAAGCAAGGTCCCTTCTCTTCAATTAATTATACAACATTATTATTAATGGAGTAAATCCTTAAACCACATAGCTGATTTTCAAACTATCATTATAATCTACAAAAACACTTCCAAAACGAACCGTATAGCCATTGCCCCATTAATCAAAGTTATCCAAAAATGATCATGCAAAGTAACCCCTCACATGCACCCCTTACCTATATATATTTAAAAAAAAAAAAAAAAAATTGGTTAATTTTAATCTTCATTAATGTTTAGAAAAAATTAAACTATCATAATCCTATCAAATAATAGATTTATATGTGTTATACATGAACCATATATATATATACACACTCTCACGTAATGGCACTTTGAATATATGAAAGATGACTTTAATAACAATCTGTCATCGCATTGTCCTCGAGCGATAATTTACCGTCATTAATCTCATCAACATCTGTAAATTAGATTGTTATAAAACAATATATAAAGATATATATATAATTTTATACACATAATTATGCAGGCAAGTTATAATATATAAATATATATGGTTGAATAATTAATTAATTTGTTTTACCATTTTCAGTTATATAAATGACTGGATTGCTCCAGTTATTCTTTGTGTAGAGGAAAAGATATCGAATTCTTCTGGATAAACATATAGCCAATCAGATGCAGCCTGCATATATACATATGTAATACATCAGAATCCAATTCATATAGCCTATCAGCTGCAGCCTGCAAATGTTGAAATACGTTTATACGTACGATTATACATGTGGTTTTGGAAGAGTTCCATTTTATTCCCCTCATCAGTATGGAAACATAAATGGTTTGCTTTTGTATGGTCTGGTCTAGGAGGTGGTTGGAGTTGAGAATTTAATTTGGGGAGTTTTAGGGATGCATACGTAGAGAGAAATAAGTTGTAGGGTTCTGTAGTTGGGTTACGTATCAAGGGAGACAACACAACACCAAGACCCCTATAAAACCTAGATCGACAATGAAAGAAGCCAGAGGTGAAATAGTTTAGATAATTGGTTAGTTTAGAGTTTAACACATCCGTCAATCTATTTCTTAATTACTGACTTAATTGTCGAAGGGTGATAATCGACAAACCTAAAGATCTCCCTTTTTATGTTGTGCTTTCTGCAGTTTGAAACGGCGACATCCACCAAATGATAGGACGGTCAAAGCTTCTATATATATAAATCGAATAAGACCTGTATATGTGGAAGAAACAGTGGATCAAGGCAGGCACTACTACTACTACCAATGCAATGTCCCTCTTGTACAGCACATTAAAAAGACAGACCACGCATGGATCCAACCGCGTTTGCCGACCGAACACGACAACAAACACTAATAGTACTTTGAATGTAGAGAAATGATTTTAAGAACAACTCCAGTTCCAGTTTATATACTTGGTTGTAATAACACAAGCATGAGACATGGGTTCCACTAAAATATATATTTCAGTGTGTTGTTGAACTGTCCTTTGACGCAACATTTAAAAGTCGGGTCGTAGATTGCATCATTGATAGCAAGGATGATATGATTAATATATCTAAAGTCAAATCGTCTAAGCTGTCACCAACCCCCTACTTCCTTCTTTTTTATTGAGAATTCTTCTCTACTCTTCCATGTTCAAACATATCTTCAACTCAAAGAAATCATCTTCCAAGAATTTCACGTTTTGGATAAAAAGTTGGTGAAGGGCATTCGTTTCGACGACGAAGAAATAAAAATTAGGATCAAATATTGCACTAATATCTTTCAAGTTTAGGTAAAATTTCATTCTCACACAATTTTTATATTTATTATACAAACCTTAGCATTTACCAACTAAAAATTATAAAGAGTTAAAAATATTCTCAATTATAATCTATGACTAACATGGCATGATATTTACAAAATAAAAATTTCACCCTAATTATTTTCTAAAATCTTAAAAAACACCCAAACTTTTTTAAAAATTTTCAAAAATAAAAAATAAAATTGCAGACCTCCAATATTGGAGGTCTGCATCATCTCCTCCCATGGTGGGAGATCTGAGGAGTCTCCTTCATGGGAGGAGATGAGCATATCTCCAATGGAGGTATGCTCATTTTTTTTTATTTTCTTATATAATAGGTGTAAATATTAAATTATTTATTTTTAAAAATAAAATCAAAACTTAGATTGAAACGCCAAAAGTAAAAAAAAGACAAACATGTTATTCGTATTCTCTTTAGTAAATTTATAAACTATTCAATTTTCAAATCCAAAAATAAAAAGACCCGTAAATAAATAATATAAGTCACTTCAACCAAAATTATTATTGGGGAATTACCAGATAAGTCCCAGACTTTTTTCTTAATACCAGTAGATTTTAATTTTTTTCATTTTTAACCAAACTTATCCCCATATTTTTTTTATAAGTACAGTACTAATATCTTTGACTTTTTATAAAACAATCAAACAGTTCCTTCCCATGGTCAACCTAGTGTTTGACCTTAACAGAATTTGAATTTGTAAAAGTACATTGATACCCTAAATTTATTTTATTTAAGTAAAATAAAAATAAAAAATTGAATTAAAGTAAAGAATAAAATAATATTTTTATTATATAATAAGAAAAAAAAAATATTTAAAAATAAATAAATTTACAGTAAATATAAATTTTTTATTTATCTAAAATTATAATATTAATTTAAAAAATATAATAAAAATACTAAATAAACTAGAACAACTACTTATACTTTAAGTAGGTAGTGCATCTCCTTCTCACCTCAATGGTGAGGTTCAAGTCTTAACATACGCATTTACCAGCATGTGTTTATAGTTTTCTCTCCTTATTATGAACCGTTGTAAAAGTAGATATTCGGATTGCACATTTAGTGTTTGATCTCGATAAGTCCTGACAGTTATTAATATTGTAATTGTACCTTTTAAAAGAAAAAAAAAATCACAAACTACTTTAAATTTTTTTTTAAAAAAAATGCATGACTTATTTGGTAATTACCCATTATTAGTTAACTGAATAATCTATTGCCATATAAGAAATTGAAATCAAATCAATTGACAAAAAAAAAAATGTAAAAACTAAGGAAAGAAAGAAATAAATTTGATGGCATTGGTAGGTAAGTTATTAATGGGTGGGTCCCAGAGTAGTCAATGTTAAAATATGAGTAAAATCCGAGAGAATTGTCGAACCTGAACCTCTTATGGTACTTATTCAGAAAACACGACAGAGAACCTGTTAGATTCTTAACAAATCTTAAAAGACACAAGTTGAAGAGAGAGAGAGAGAGAGATATATATGGTGGTTAAGGAAAAGAAATCGTCATCGTTGGAAGATCTGATAGAGAAAGCAGGTGGGTGTGCGGTGATTGATGGAGGTTTCGCAACACAGCTTGAAAAACATGGTGCTTCTATTAACGACCCTCTTTGGAGCGCGCTTTGCCTCATCAAACAACCCGACCTCATCAAGCTGGTCTCTTTCTTTCTTCTTGTTTATTATGTGTTATGTTTTTTATGCAAATGTAGCCACCCATGATGATAAAGATTTTAATTGTCATTTGTTTCATATTTGCAGGTTCATTTAGAGTATCTGGAGGCTGGTGCTGATATTTTGGTTACTTCATCATATCAGGTCTGTCTATTTTCCATTCTAAACAGACCATTTTTGGCCCCTGAGGTTGAGCTTCGTTTTACTTGTGCTACGAATAATTGTTTCATTTTTTTTCCTGTATAATGCAATGGCGGGTTTGACATAAACTTGGGAGAGAATCTATGTTGTGTGCTTCTGTTCTAATTGATTGGATATGCATGTTAGTGTTTGTTTGATTTTTTGGAGAAAAGGGATTAACAGCTAATGAATCTAGAATATGTTGTGATTTGATTCACATAGGTAGATAGGATGGCCAAAACTGATTTCCTTGTGGGTGTCCTTAAATGCATAGGACACAACACTCGGTGGAGGGATGAGAGCTAAGATTGATCATCAGAATTAGGCAAAAAGATTATGATTTTTTATTTAGTTTTGGCATATATCCTGTTTAGATGTTTTGCTAATATGCAGATTTTTGAATAGGGTGCATTGATTAATCCGTTTTGAAACGGTTCCGTTAGCTGAATTGATATAACCCAATGTTAAAGCAATGCAAGACATGAGGTGGGGCTGCGAATGCAGGTTGACTTGCTTGTTAATTGCTGTTGTTTTCCATCCTTCTTGGATGCCCCTGATCATAAGAGAAGCTTGGTGCAAGAGAATTATTTATTTCGCCTAAATGATTTGATTGTGTCTGCCAATGAAGACGTTGGACTCAATCTGATTTTGAACTTTTGCCTTTTTTTCCCCTAAAACGTCAATTCTCCATATTCATTTTTCACTCTGTTTTTACAGGCCACCCTTCCTGGATTTCAGTCCAAAGGATTGTCTATTGACGAAGGAGAGTCATTACTCGATAAGAGCGTTAAATTGGCTGTTGAAGCCCGTGATAAGTTCTGGGATGCCGTAAAGAAGGTTCCTGGACACAGCTACAACCGAGCTTTGGTTGCAGCTTCCATTGGAAGCTATGGAGCATATCTTGCTGATGGTTCTGAGTACAGGTACCCCACCAACACCCACTCTTCAATTTTGATGATGCAGTGATGCACAAAAACAAAATTATATATATATATATATATTTAACAATGTAGTTGTAGAAACTTATAATGTGTATAGGTTTTATAATCTGTGCCATGTGTTCTTTACTTCCAGTGGGCATTATGGACCTGCAGTAAATCTGGAAAACCTGAAAGATTTTCACCGGCACAGATTGCAAGTTCTTGTAGAAGCGGGTCCAGATTTGCTTGCCTTTGAAACCATTCCCAATAAACTTGAAGCTCAGGTTTGTTCTTGCCCAATTTTGGTTTGGTGGAGTTGTATCTTTTGAATGAATGAAAATGTGGATTTTGAGACATGTTATTAACCATTTTGTAATTTTGGTTCGGCTAAAATAATTTTGCAAGGTCATATTTGTTGACTTATGTTAAACTTTCTCATCCACAAATGGAAATTGTTTTTATCAATATGTAGGTATGAGTTTACCATGTTTATGTCCTTAACAAGTAATTTAATATGCAATTCTCGTGATTTGTACTGGTTTATAGCTGAGTTTCTAGGTAGAATCCTTTGAAAATATCTTGCAATCAGATATGTCACATGCTTGAGACAGAAAGAGAGAGGGACGGAGATGTATCTTGCTCCTACTGTGTAGGAGTGTACCCAACTATTTGTATCTTTCCTAATCCAACACTATGATTGTTTTTGGTATTATTAAGGAGTGTTGCAAGTGCAGCTATGGTGCAAGATTGTCACGTATTGCTTTCTAAAAATCACTTTGACAACCCAGTGAAACTCTCAACTTCTTAGTTGCAAAATTTACGTTGTTGGTACACCCATGTTCATCATGAATCTTTTATCTGTCATAGACTATAAGTGTAGGTTATATTTCTGAAATTCTGAGTTTTTGACCTTACGTTCAAGCTTTCGCCAAAACTACATGTTGTTGCATTTCTTTCTTCTTTTTGTCTGACTGCAAACTTCCCATTTCGTATTGTCATTGTAGTGTCTTTATGTCTTACTTTGCAGGCATGTGTCGAGTTGCTGGAGGAAGAAAACATTCATATTCCATCCTGGATCTGTTTCAGCTCCGTAGATGGTGCGAACGCACCATCAGGGGAGAGTTTTAAGGAGTGCCTTGATATCATAAATAAGAGCAACAAAGTACATGCGGTCGGTATAAACTGTGCACCTCCCCAATTTATTGAAAGTCTCATCTGCAAATTTAAAGAGGTTGGTTGATCATTATTTAGATAAATGATAAGGGTTCTTCTTGCTATGGTCAGTAAATATCTCATGTGAATTAATGTTTAACATTTGTTCGAACTGCAAATGTTGTAACTTTCAGCTAACTGAGAAGGCAATAGTTGTTTATCCGAACAGCGGTGAGGTATGGGATGGCAGAGCTAAAAAATGGCTGGTGAGTCTTTGAGTTATTATATTAACATGTTAAAAAGCCTATGTACAGAACAATTTTCCTGGTTGTTCACCTATTAATGAATTGGTATTTTGACAGCCATCCAAGTGCTTTGGTGATGATAAATTCGAGTCGTTAGCAACAAGATGGCGCGATTTGGGAGCTAAACTCATCGGGGGTTGTTGTCGTACAACGCCTTCCACCATTAGAGCCATTTCAAAGGTTTTGAAAGAAAGGTCATAAATTTTTGAGTCTCACCCTCCCCTGCACTTCCAATTTGCTAACCATTACAAACTTGGTTGCAACTCATAGGTTTTCATTTATTTAATTTTGCCTTTGTAATATTTGTTGTAGCTCATAGATGTTTTGTTTTATTTAATTGTTTTTTTCTTCCTAATTTTTGACGGATTATGAGGCAAATTAGTCATTCAACAATTATCAATAAAGATCTTTTTCTAATAATAAATCAAACCTAAACTACTTAAAGATTTATCCCACCTTGACTCAACAATATTCATATCATTTGAACAGACTACAATTTTGTTTTTCACAGCAAAAGATTTTCTATTTGTTCATTGGACATTCGGACCCTTATTAACATGGAACGGCTAGGACTGCGGCGCATTTTGTATCGTTTTTAAAATGATATTTTTAAAAGTTATTTTTAAAAATAAAAATAATATTTTAAAAAATATAAACGTATTTAATAATATTTATTAAAAATAATTTTAAATAAGAGCAAATAACATCTACGTCAGGTTTACGGAAATAACTTTTCAAAAGATTTGCACAAAACCTTTTGCCGGTAGTAAAGTCAGCTAGTGATATGTAACTGTTGCCTTTATTAGATCATTGAAAAGTCATAATATCTTTATCATATTTCAATAAATTTATTAACTTGTCATTATTTATTAAAAAAAAAATTAAATCTCAATCGTCCATCTTAAAGATGGACAGTTGGGATTTATTTAAAAAAAATTAAAAATTAAAAAGTAAAAAATATATAATTTTAGTTGGATCTTAACCGTTTATCTCAAAGATGAATGATTGAGATTTAGATGAAAAAAGAAAGAAAAAAAAATGTGGAGATTGTATCTCTTTTTTATATTTTGTAAAAAAAAAAAAAAATTTTAAAAGGTGGGTTGAGATGGAGATTTGATCTTCATCGAAATGGATACCGAATCTTTATCCATGGAGACCCTGATCTCCAAATAATAAAGATCAGGTCTTTAGATAGAGATGAGCTTGTCTCCATCGTCCGGAGACGATAGAGATGATCTCTATCGATGGAGATCAAAGTGGAGATCCCTTATATTAACTAACGGTCAAGGATTTTATGTGGATTGACCATAAATCTGTCTCCATTTGCAATGAGACAAACATCAGGTAGGTTGTATATAATTTACTTTTTTTTTTTAAAGGGAGGATTATCATTTTGGACCCTAACTTTTAGAAAATGTATCAATTTGGTCATTCTGTAAGTCAACCGTTAGTCAAACTTAACAGTTCCAGAAGCATTTTTATCTTTAAACCTATCAATGGTCAACGGTATTTTTTAGTGAAATGACATATGTACCCTCAGTTAAAAATTTAAAATAAATTAAATTAAAAAAATTTAATAGATCTCCACCGTTCATCAATCTTGATAGACGGTGAAGATTATATTAAAAATTAAAAAAAAGGTGAAAATTAAATATTTTTTTAATTTTTTTTTTAAAAAATTGAAATTCAAAATGGTGGAGATCCAATTTGGATGATTGGATCTCCACCACAAAAAAAAAAAAAAAACAAAACAAAACTGGGTTCGTTGATCTTCAACCTCAACGAATTCAGATTTGGGTTCGTTGCAGATCCAACGGACCCAGTAGATCTCCACCACCAAAAAAAAAGTTTCAAAGTTTGAAAATCAACAAACCCAGAAAACTGGGTTCGTTGATCTTCAACATCAACGAATCCAGTTTTCTAGGTTCGTTGATCTTCAAACTTCGAATTTTTTTAAAAAAAGAATATTTAATTTTTACTTTAATTTTTTTAAAATTTTTTAATATAATCTTCACCGTTTATCAAGATTGATGGACGATGGAGATCCATCAAAAAGTATTTTTTAAATATTTTAAATAGTATTTTTTTTAAATATTAAAATAAAATAATTATATTACCCTTCTATTTATTAATAATCTTTTTAAAATTTTAAGGTTAAAATTGTCATTTAACTCATTTAAATAGTGTTAAGGGCAAAACAGTTTTTTTACCAATTTTGTTAAGTTTAACCGACAAAAATTTAGTCAGAGGAACCAAATTTATACATTTTCTAAAAGTTAGAGTCCAATAATACCATTAACTATAACTGTTTAAAAAAATTGATAATTTCTCAACAGTTAGGGATCAAAATGATAATCCCCCTTTTTAAAAACTAAAAACATATTTGGTATTGATTTTTTAAGTGGATAAAATAGTTATTTGGAACACAAGGTCCACTTGCGTTGGAGGTCTTGGTAGTTGAAAGCCTCAAACTTACCATATAAATATATATTTACACCATTGCGTATAAAAAATACAATTGTGTGGGTAAACCTCTTCCTCCTGTTAAGAATAGGGATTAGGATCCTCTCCTAAGCTAAGCTTTTCCTAAGTTTTTGCATATCTAATGACATGTGGATTTAATAGTTAGGATTTTATGTCCTATTCTCTTTCTTCTTAAAAAGCTTTTACACATTTGAAGACACTTGGCACATCCACCAATTTAACGGTTAGGATTTTGTGCAAAAACTTAAGAAAAGCTTAGCTTAGGAGAGGATTCTAATCCTAAGAATAGATCTCTCCCCTCTAAAATTCAATTATTATAATAAAAATGGATTATGTTGTCAATTTCTATAAAAGATAATTATATTTCACATAAGTTTCACCTTTTTTTTTATTTTTTATGATTTGTCACATTTTTAAATGCTTTTACCATATCATATCTTTACTCTCTACTTTTTTTAAAAAACTTACCAAATTTTATTCATAAGAAGATTTCATTAAATTTATCGTTTAGAAAAAGAATTTACATCAAAATTCATTAAAATAGAATGAATTTTATCAAATTCTTTACGTAAGTTAAAGAAATGAATATATATATATATATATATATATATATGTTATCTTATGTCCATACCGTCCAGGCATCCATAGTTTGATAAAATTTAACGAGTTTTTATGGGAGTTTTGGCATGGATATTAATAAAAATAGGGTGAATTGCACTCAAGTATCCTAACTTTTATCATAATTGCACGCTTAATGTCAGTTTTGCCATAATTACACTCTAGTACCCGATAATCCGTTGACCACCGTTAGGGTAACGGTTGACCAAACGGATTCAGGTAAAATGACCAAACTGCCCCTGCAAAGGAAAAAAAAATTTAATTTTTTTTTTGAAGAACACGAACCCAGGTGCTGGGTTCGTGCTCGAACCCAGGTGCTGGGTTCGTGCTCGAACCCAGTGCTGGGTTCGTGCTCGAACCCAGTGTGGCTGGGTTCGAACACGAACCCAGCACCTGGGTTCGTGTTCGAAGAGCCACGAACCCAGATCTGGGTTCGTGTTCTTCAAAAAAAAAATTAAATTTTTGTTTTTTGATTTCAAATTAAATTTTTTTAAAAAAATATATATTATTTTTTAAAATTAATTAAATATGACGTGTCATGTTCTATTTGTTGGAGTGATTTTTAATTTTTTTCACAAAATAACTTTAAATGTAAAAGACCAATTTGCCCCCGAACCAGTTAGGTTCAACCGTGACCCTAACGGTGGTCACGGATTACCGGGTACTAGAGTGCAATTATGGTTAAAATTGGCATTAAGCGTGCAATTATGATAAAAGTCAGGGTACTTGAGTGCAATTCACCCATAAAAATAAGATATGAAAAAAAATATATAAATTTTTTGAGTTCAAAAACTATTTTTTCTAAATTTGTTTCTAGATGATAAGTTGAAAGAATCATTTTGTGAGCAAAATTTTAAATTTTTCGAACTCTATAACTATTTTTACCCCATTTTGTTAAAATATGGAGCATTCAGAAAAGGGTCACTGTAAACTTTTTTACCCAAAAAAGGACAACATTCTGATGTAGCAATGAGCTAATTATAGGTGGATTAGTTGGGTGTGTATTGTCTGGATCTACAGACGATCAGAATGCAGAAATTTAATGGGCAATGCATGTTGAGGACAAAGATGTTGACAAATGATCCCAGGCCAGGCCAGCAGGCTCATGACTCATGAGGTAAATGTAACAAAACAGTCGTTTGAATAAAATGGTTGATCGATCGATTCTCATCAGTTTTCCTCTTGTTTTATGGACCACTTCTACAGTGACATTACAATTCAGAAAAACAGCAAAAAGAAAGCTACATTTCAAGTAAAATATAGCAGAAAATATATGGATATATATTGAAACTTGCACATATAGATTCTCTATGAAGTGATAATAGTCAAAACCTGTATAGCAGAAAATATATGTTGAAGATATCATAATAACCAGCAAGTATGCAATTTTGGAAGAAGAAAGATGGTGATCAATTAAGAATATAAAGATTTTACTCCCATTTTAGAAGTTGGGTTCTGATCACATATATGGTACTCTTCCAACGAAAGATCCAAGCAGACAATGAAGATCGAAAAAAAAGAGAAAGGAAAAAACAGAAGTGAAATGAGAAAAAGAAACATCAACTACTACTATTACAATAATGTACTTCAAGCTATAGCTACGTTACTTTCATTGTCTGTCTAGGAAGGAAGAGTGATCATCATCATCAGCAGAAGAAGCCAAAGTTTCCATTATCAAAGTTGAGAGCATAGCTGAAGGGATCATAGTGGAAGCTGAACCTTTGCTTGGACTTTTTCTTCATTTGTCTCTTTATCTCAGCTCTCATCCTCCAAAACAAGCTCCTAAACCTTCTCTTCCCACTCAGAACCACCATATTTTGACCAAAACAAAACCCTAAAACACCCATTTCTGAATACAACAAAAGAAAACAAAACAAACCAAAAAAACACCCAGAGGTTAGCAAGAAAAGGTCTGTGGGGTGAGAAGATTTAAATAGAAGAAGGCATTTTGGTGTTATGTAAACAGTAGCTTGGAGTGCAAGGCTGAATGGGTTTGTGCTTTTTGAGGTTTTGCAGTTTCGAGCTGCTTGCTGCTCAAAAAGCTCTGTGTGTGTGTCTGGGGGGGTGACAGTAACCGAGGCAAACCTTTGTCTCCCTCTCTCTCTCTCTCTCTCTCTCTCTCTCTCTCTCTAAATATATTGTAGATATCATGTTGTCAGTGACTAGGAAGTCTAGTGGCTGTGACGAGGGAAGAGAAGCATGGGGGGGGCTTCACATGGGTTGAGAAGACTTTGCAATGAGACACCTTGAAAAAGTTTCTGTATAAAAAATAAAAATAAAAAATAAAAAAACCTTCAAAAAGTAAACATTTTATTACAAGCAGAAATTTTTTTAAATAATATCACGTGATATATAATAAAATTAAATTAAAATTATTTATTTATATTATTACATTTCGCACCCTCCCTGAATCTTACAATTTACAAATTTCATCAAGTACTGTATTATTATTCATTATCATTGCAATGCAGTCATTGATTGGACGTCTGACTTCGCTTTTTTGATCTTTGATGGACGGATGATTGAATACATATCAATATCAATCATCTCATCTACCACTCTTTTTTTTTTTTTTTTGGGATAATTGCAATGAAGTACCCTGACGTTTGGCTATATTGCAATGAAATCGTGAGTTTAGCCTTAATTGCATGTTAGTACCCTTGACCAAGTTGACCGGTATGTTGACTTTGACTTTTTTGGTAAAAAGACAAAATTGCCCCTGGTTTAAAAAAAATAAATTAAATAAAAATTTAAAAAAAATTTAAAATTTAAAAAATGGATCTCCACCGTCCATCAATCTTGATGGACGGTGGAGATACATTTAAAATATAAAATAAAAATTTAAAACTAAATAATTAAAAAAAAATTAAAAAAATATTTTATATAAAAAAAAAATTAGTGTTCTTGATTGGATCTCCACCGTCCATCAACATTGATGGACGGTGGAGATCCAATCTGGATCTCCACCAAGAACATCAAGAACAAAAAAAAAAAAAAAAAAAAAAAAAAAAAAAAAAATTTTCAAACGCGAACCCAGATCTGGGTTCGCGTTCGAACCCAGCAGCTGGGTTCGAAGGCGAACCCAGAACTGGGTTCGCCTTCTGGGTTCGACTTCGAACCCAGCAGCTGGGTTCGAAGGCGAACCCAGTTCTGGGTTCGACTTCGAACCCAGATTTCTGGGTTCGACTTCGAACCCAGAGCTGGGTTCGAAGGCGAACCCAGTTCTGGGTTCGACTTCGAACCCAGAATTTCTGGGTTCGAAGTCGAACCCAGAAACTGGGTTCGAAGTCGAACCCAGAAACTGGGTTCGAAGTCGAACCCAGAAACTGGGTTCGAAGTCGAACCCAGAAACTGGGTTCGAAGTCGAACCCAGAAACTGGGTTCGAAGTCGAACCCAGAAACTGGGTTCGAAGTCGAACCCAGAACTGGGTTCGCCTTCGAACCCAGAAATCTGGGTTCGCCTTCGAACCCAGATTTCTGGGTTCGACTTCGAACCCAGAGCTGGGTTCGAAGGCGAACCCAGCTGCTGGGTTCGCCTTCGAACCCAGCTCTGGGTTCGAAGTCGAACCCAGAAATCTGGGTTCGAAGGCGAACCCAGATTTCTGGGTTCGAAGGCGAACCCAGTTCTGGGTTCGACTTCGAACCCAGTTTCTGGGTTCGACTTCGAACCCAGTTTCTGGGTTCGACTTCGAACCCAGTTTCTGGGTTCGACTTCGAACCCAGAAATTCTGGGTTCGAAGTCGAACCCAGAACTGGGTTCGCCTTCGAACCCAGCTCTGGGTTCGAAGTCGAACCCAGAAATCTGGGTTCGAAGTCGAACCCAGAACTGGGTTCGCCTTCGAACCCAGCTGCTGGGTTCGAAGTCGAACCCAGAAGGCGAACCCAGTTCTGGGTTCGACTTCGAACCCAGATTTCTGGGTTCGAAGTCGAACCCAGAATCTGGGTTCGACTTCGAACCCAGAAATCTGGGTTCGAAGTCGAACCCAGAACTGGGTTCGCCTGCGAACCCAGAAATCTGGGTTCGCCTTCGAACCCAGATTTCTGGGTTCGACTTCGAACCCAGAGCTGGGTTCGAAGGCGAACCCAGCAGCTGGGTTCGCCTTCGAACCCAGCTGCTGGGTTCGCGTTTGAAAATTTTTTTTTTTTTTTTTTTTTTTTTTTTTTTTTGTTCTTGATGTTCTTGGTGGAGATCCAGATTGGATCTCCACCGTCCATCAATGTTGATGGACGGTGGAGATCCAATCTGGATCTCCACCAAGAACACTAATTTTTTTTTTTATATAAAATATTTTTTTAATTTTTTTTGAATTATTTAGTTTTAAATTTTTATTTTATATTTTAAATGTATCTCCACCGTCCATCAAGATTGATGGACGGTGGAGATCCATTTTTTAAATTTTTAATTTTTAAAATTTTTTTAAATTTTTATTTAATTTATTTTTTTTAAACCAGGGGTAATTTTGTCTTTTTACCAAAAAAGTCAAAGTCAACATACCGGTCAACTTGGTCAAGGGTACTAATATGCAATTAAGGCTAAACTCACGATTTCATTGCAATATAGCCAAACGTCAGGGTACTTCATTGCAATTATTCCTTTTTTTTTTATTATTTTAAGGTAAATTGTAATAGAAATCTTTGACCATACTGTAATACAAAAAATTATAAATCTCACTTTAACTTTATTAAATATTCTTAATTAATTGATTAATTGTTAATTTTAATTTTATAATAAAATTTTAAAAATTTTAATAAATCTCTATTTATCTATTAAAATTTATGAACGGTAATAAAAAAAAATTTTAATTTTTTTAAAAAAATTATAAAAAAGAGAAAAATAAAAAAAAATTGTTCTTGGCACCGAGAATCAAAAATAAGAAAAAATTATTTTTTGTTGAGATTGGTTTTTCCTTTTTTTTTGTATTTTTTTATTTTTAAAAGAGGGATTGTATTTTTAGTAATTTTATTAAATATTATGAGGGTATTATGGTCTTTTAGTTGGTTAAATAAAATCAACTGTCAAATGTCAATACTAACAGATTTTACTAATGAAATGTAGATTTTATATAAAAATTTAATAAAGTTTATTCATCTTTTAGTACAGTAAACTCAGGTTATGCGTTATTTGTTCATTTAAAAAATATAAATACTCATTTATAATTAAATTAGTTAATGTAATTATTCTTCACCTAGAGGTGTGAATTTTATTATTAAAATAATAAATAATGTGCGATAGATATATCTCTTTTATCAATACATTATCACGTAATTGTGTTATAATTAAAATAAAATAATTATTACGTTATATATTTAAATTAAAAAATTATGTGTATTTTTTAAAACAAATAAAAAAATTAAATATTATTATATTTATTTAATTTTCTAATATATCAATCTTTAATTTCATTTATCTCGAAATAAATTTATTATTTTATTTATTTGTTTAATTTTTAGTAAATATTTTTTTAACTTTTGTCATTTTTAAAAGGAAATAATATTTTTATCAATAATTAATCTGAAGGTTAGGATGAAGGACAATATTGTATCTAGCCATCTATGCATCTAGCCTTTTCTGTCTTTTCACTGAAACCCCGAGGAAATGAGAATTTGGAAAATAATCGGCGAGGAGGACCTTTGTCGTCAATGTTCTCTTGGAGAGAGCGAGACGCAGAGAGAGAGAGAATCATAAATCAACGAGTTGATTGAGGAAGGCATGACTGCTAGCATCACCTATTCATCCATTTTTACTTAAATACCCTCTTCCATGTCTAAAATTTCCCTAGATTTTATTTATTATATTTTACTGGTTTAAGCTGTAACTATTTAAAAGTTTGACTTAATTGACTTATACTTTTTCACATAATATTTACTTTTCTTCTTCAATTTTCATCGTTAAATTAAAAACAAATAAATGGATGTGTATTAAAATTATAAATGTAAGTTCAAATTTTAAACTGATTAATGATGTAAGTTTAAAACTTTTTTTTTTTCTCTTTGTGTTTCTCTTTTCAATTTTTTTTTAAATATGTTGTGGTTCTCTTTTATTTTCGCTCTTCTTTTTTTTTTTAGAGGAAAAACTAATATCATTAAGCAAAAGAAACCTAACAAGAACGTTCAGCATTATTACCCCACCAGAATTTAGCACTGAGACAATGAAGGGTATCAATCAATGCTTTAAGTAATTTAAAGATATTTATGGTATAGGTCAGTATAGTCTAAACCACCGCTTTGAGGAAAACCTCATTTCCTCTAATGGCGAAAAGTTTACTCTGCCACCCATGTAATATCTTCCAAACCCGATTCACAATGTTAAAAAAAAGACTTTTTTTATCCTTAGTAGCAAAGCTAGATAGTTCCATATACTTTTCGTGACACCCAACATTCTGAATCCTAAGAACCTAAGCAATCCACATAGTCAACCTATTCGAAACCTGCTTAGTGAAATGCACAGTAGACTTAGTAAAATTAACCAGCTCGACAAAAGCTACTGAGTACTGATAGAATAGTTTCTTCAGTTCAACACCCTAACTAACCACCGTCTTTGTGAGGATCATAACAACATCAACAAAAATATAACTGAGATAGTCTTGATCACTCTCTACTACATGGAAAACATGAAATCAAACAGGAAAGTCCCTCCGCTCATATAAGGAACAAGTACGAGGATAGGGGTTGCCTTGTCGGAGGCTGAGAGTTTGGTTGAGAAAACCAGCTATTTCACTATTAACCAAAAAAGAGTAAGAATCAAATAAAACACATCCCATAATTAATTCACCCTTTTCCGTTGAAAAACTCAGCTTGAGGATCATGTGAAATAAAATTAAAATTAAAATGTTCTTTTATGGTGTGAATGTGATTGTGTTGCAGGCTTGGAGTAAAGTAGAATTTGCCAGTCACAACTAATAATTCTCCAATAATAACAGGCATGGCAACATTCGCAATGTGGTGTGCATTAAATTTTTCTGACATAATTGTTATGTGTTTTCATTATTTTCGCTGCAATTTATTAATTATTTTTTGTTATAAAATAAAGCTTTGGTTGCTGCAAAATGTTGGCGGTTTCCGTTATGCTTTTATAACTTATGTGCCCACACAAATAAGAATTCGCAGGATGTGAAAACTGAAAAGTACCACTTCGTTTTCACCCATCATATACTTTGTAAAATATCATTACCTCTTACAACTAATTTGTAACTTTTACCAAAGTCCTTTACCCTCAAACTCCTCCGAGTGTAATTATATGTGTAGACCTTTTATTATATTAAGAGTAAATTTTTTCCTTTATCAAAATTAGACGGCTTTCGAAATAAAAATAGATGTTCGAGTAGTAGTTGTATAATTTAATTTATTTAGATCCCGATAATTATCTGACCGGTAAGGTGTCCGATTTTAAAGAAAAAAAAAATGTAAAGTCTGTTAAAATTTTAACTTGTATAATTACATGCATATTAATTATTTTATATTAGTAATATGAATTTTGTTTAACATTTTTATTGATTATAAAAAATTATTTTTTTTAAAAAAAATGGATCAGGTTGGTGCTTATTATTTTATTTGACAATATACCATCTAGTAGGTGAGTAAATTGGGTAAATTTTATTTTGGTACCTATTTTTTATTAAAATATTATTTTTTGACCGATATTTTCTTTTTTAGTTCGCGTGGTCTCTAACTTTCTAAAAATCTATCATTTTAGTCATTCTGATCAAATTTTTGACAGTCAAACATGATAAAATATACACATTGATAATTTTATCCTTAACTTTAAATGTTTAAGTTAAAATATATTTTTACCCTTTATTTTTTAAAATTTAACAAATTAACTTTAACTTGTACATCCAATAAGAATTTAATATATGTCAATAAAAAAATTAAAATTACAAAATATACAAAATTTATAAGAAAAATACTTAAATATTAAAAATAATTAAATTATTTAATTAACACTAAAATTAAAAATCTTTAAAAATAAAAAACTCGGTACAATAATAACTAATTTATAAAAATTTAATAATTCAAAATAATATTTTAAATTAATATTAAAATATAAAAAATAAATTTTATGTATGAAATAAATTATAATAGATTAAAAATTAAAAAATGTTTAAAAATGTTAAAAAATGAGGTATTATTATTTAAAAATTATAAATAAATAAATTATTAAAGTAATTTTTAATTATTTTTAAAAACTATTTGTTTATTTTTTCAATTATTATTATCCTATTTTTGTGTTTAAAGAGTAAAATACTCCTAACACTATTAAATTTGATTAATAGAAGGACTAAATTAATAAATTTTTAAAAAATTAAAAACTACATAAGTTAAAAAAAATATCAATAAAAAAATAATAATTTTAAAAAAATTAAGTAACAAAATAATTTTTAACCGAATAAATTCCCTTTTTTGTTTTATTGCTTGGACAGAAGGTGATTTCAAGCATCAAGGAGGAGGTCAAGTAGTTTTCCATGAATTTAATGCAAGGGCATTTTGGGAATGTTGAAAGGTAACCCAGGAAAGTCGCTGCCTGCAACAGCTGCTACGGGCATGGATATACGAGGAGGACCCGTCGCTTTAGGGCTGTGTTTGAGGAGAAAAGTGCTTTTTGTCAATATCGAGTTTTTAATACAAATGGTAAAACCAATCTATGTTCACTTTTTTTTTTCTTTGTGAGAAAGAGTCGGAGGACAAAACTGTTATGGTAAAACCAAATAAAAGGGTTTCTTTTTGGCAGAGCAGTTTGTTGACATATTGACATTCCTATAAAAAGTACTTTTGCTCCAAAGCTGGCTACGAGTAATTGCCAATGAAATTTCTCTATCACACCATAAGTTTTTCTTTATCTTCTCAAGTTTCCTCTTTTTGTGTTTATATGGGATGAGTAACAACTAACAAGTGGCCTCCTTTGAATTTCTTTACATTACTTTTGTTTAAAATAGGGGTAATTGTAACCATCGGTTGTAGTATGGTTGATCAATACATACCAGATAGGGAATGCATCGTTCGGTAATACCCGAGTTTGAATCCCAGTAAATGCAATCTTTATGTTGACGGAGTGCACTTATGGCCAGACCTTTATTGACCTCTTGGGCTGAACGGGAATTAGACCAATGCCAATATACATGGTGATCACCTCGAAGATTAAATAAAAAAAATAGGGGTAATTGCACAAACGTTTCTCAAGTTTATACCTTATTGCATGTATATAGATGTTTTATCGATATTGACACAAATATTCTTTGTTATTAGTAGTTAACGGTTAAAATTATTTGCTAGCTCTCTTTTTCTTATAAAAGGTCCAAAATAACTCTTATATATTATTTATTTTTTAGTTATTTTATTTATTTAATAAAAAATATTAAAAAATCAATTTTCTTTTTCTTCATCTGTGATGTCAGTATGTCAACAAGAAAAAGTCAATATTTTTCAATTAAATTTGTTTATTTTAAATGACGGAGTTAGGTATTTGATGGGCAGTGAAGATTTTTTTTTTTTTTTTTGTGATTTAAGTAATAAAGATAAAGTTGGATATTTAATGGGTAATGAGATAAAGTTTTTTTTATTTAATTTAAGTGATGAATATGAAATTGGGTATTTGATGGGTGATGATATGAATTTTTTTTTATTTAATTTAAGTGAAGAAGATGAAGTTAGATATTTAATGGGTGATGAACATTTTGTTTGATTCAAGTAATTAAGATGAGGTTGAGTATTTGAAAGTGATGAGATTAATTTTTTTATTTCTGATAATAATTAATTTTATTTGGGTTTGATAATTTTAATTAATAATAATCTGAGACGAATCATATTAGATGATGATGATAGAGATGAAAAAGATGAAGATTAAGAAGAGGAAGATGACGGAAATAAAGATGTAGATAATTTAATTTTTTAAATTAATTTTTATTTTATTTTAATTAATTTAAAATTTATAGGGATGACATGGCCATATATGATTGGATAAACTATTTTATTTTATTTAAAAGGGATAATTTTTTTTATTTAAAAGTTTAAAAGATCATTTCACCCCTTGAATTATCCTCTAGCCATTGACCACTAACATCAGGGGATGTTTGATTCAATTTTAATAAAAGGTCCATATGCATGCGTGCAATTATGCCTAAGTTTGTGGAAGTTTGTGGAATTCATTCTTTAAAATATGTATACATCGACTGTATATTTAATGAGATTCGATTTTTTTTAACCATTCCGAACACTTATTACCTACTCGCAAGCCTTTTACTAGTGAACCTTACTGATGCTGTAAGACTTCACGATTCTTTTGTCAGGTCGAATAATCAAAATCCCTCAAACTATTGAGATTCGATCTAAATGCTTATAATGAATGAACAATTAAATAATATGCAGGCAAACATATTACATAAGCTAGAACAATGAAGCACAATATAAAATATAATCTAAGTCTATAAATTCTCTAAACTCTCGTAGAGAACTAAACAACAAAACATAGAAACAAGGGAGAGAAAAATAAAATATGAGAGAGCTATGGATAATGAATTTAGAAGCTATAGTAAAAACCTGAGAACATAACAATGCATAAGCACGCAGATACAGGTCGTGAGTTACAACTAGAAAACTGGAAGACAACATGCAAGTTAGAAACTGCGACCATAAGGTCACACAAAGAGCCGCGAGTTTCATTCAGAAGACCTGAAATGAAAAGCATCCAGTCGCTAGCAAGCATAGTTAGATGACTGTGAACTTACATGAGGGAAAGCTCAGAATATCCCAAATATGAGTAAATACAATGAGCTTAAAAAAAGAGTTAAGAAACTCAAGCACGAACGTTGGCAAGATATAACGAAAAACGACAACAACAATAACAACATGCAAACCAATTGATATAGACAGGAAAGATATCAATTTGTAGAATGCATGAAGGTAAAGTGTACAACGATGTAGTGACGCAGATACGATGCGTGTGTGTGCATAAACATGTTACGCTACGCTGTAGGGATAGAAATATGCAAATTGTTACAATGCGTGTGTGTGCATAAACATGTTACGCTACGATGTAGGGATACAAATATGCAAATTGTTTGTGTGTGCGCCTAAGAACTTCAAAGAGCGAAGAGCCAAGCTACAACTTACCATAATGTAAGAGCTCTTCGAGGAAGGACGAAACTGGAACCCACTGAACATTGAAACACGAGGTATCCTAAGATACAAAACCTTAGGGATTACAAGATAATGAGATTTTGGTAGAGAATAAGCCAACTCTAAAGATATATAACCTTACGGATGATCGTATCAATTACAACAAAAGGACTAATATGCGTGCCATTAGACTTAAACTCGATAATGTTTATACAATTTTCCCATATTATTAATGTAGGGTTTAACTGCACTAACTTACCTTGATATTAGACATAATTATTGCACTCAGTAGCCAAAATTCTTTTTAATACACACACTATCTTTCAGAACTGATGACTAACGGTTGACCACCATTAGTCATTAAATTAAAGTGAAAATTACACCTTAACCCTTAAAGAAATAATAAATTAACTAGTTCAAAACCAAAAAATGTATTAAAAAAACCAACAAATTAAAGAAAATAATGAAAATCCAAAAAAATCAAAAGAAAAAAAAAACTGAAAAACCAAAAAATCCAAAGACTGGATTGAAGTCATCCAACTCTCTCTATAGATCATTTGTTTCTTCTTCTATTTCCTCTTCCCTCTCTTCATTTTTCACTCACTCAAATCATCAAACACCACAAATGCACCCACAAAAACTCTCAAACCACACTTTCCACGGACACATAAACCCACCTAACACATTCATCAAATCAAGGGAGGTAGCCAATGAACAAAATCCAAAGAAAAAGAAAAAAAGAAAAAAACCAAATCCAAAAAACAAAACAAAAAAATTTAAAAAAAAGTGGAGGAGATGCAATGTCATAGCTGAGATCACACCTCTTTTGGTCATGGTGGAGATCGGTGAAATCCCCACCATAAGATATCGGCAAAGGAGGAGTTCTGGTCTAACCTTCAAAAAACAATTTTTTTTCAAAAATTTTTTATTCTAAATTAATATTATTTTAAATTTTTATGTTTTCAATTTTAATTAAATTTAAATTTTTAGGGTTTATGTGGCAGAGTCTGGGTTGGATAAGTTATTTTCTTTTATTTATTAATATAAAATTATACGAAAAAAGATTAAATTACCATTAAATCAATAATTGTAGTAATTAAAATTGGTTAGGCCCAAAATATTAAAGCCCAACGAGCACTTGGCCCAAGTAAGTAGGATTCAAACTTATGTAACCACATGGGCTAGACTCCATATTTATCAAGAATAATTTCTCCCAAGGCCCAAAAGCCTGTTATTGCTTACTCTTGACTCTACACATGGGCCAAGCCCAAAATCCAATCCCTTGAAGTCTTCTTTAAGGGCCCAAACTCAGATCTACACTTGGATCCAAACCTAGTCAACCCAAGTCCACAAACCTTCAGACTTCTTATTTTGAAGTCGGATGGACCAAGTTAAGGAGGCAATTAAACCCTTCTTAATCTCGGACTAGATATTAGGGTAGGTGATCCACCCTCCAACAAGTGGATCACACACATATAAATACATAAACCCTCACTCAGAGCGAGGGTTCACAATTTTCTAAATAAAAAACAATTAAACAATTATACTATTCATAGTTTACGCAAGCGAATTTCGACCACCGACGATCACTGTTCACTCACGACTCCGATCACACGCCTTCGTACCTCCGACCATCGACGGTAAAACATTCGCACACAATAAGTAGTTATACTCACTCTATCTACATTCTTTAACCTACTTATTCATAGTCAGCTAATTTGAGCGTTAGAGTGTATTTAGCCGGCACCGCCCCAGCGACCAAATATTCTATCGACCTCGTATTCTCTGATTTTACAGGTTGTAGTACCCCAATTATCACCCTGCTATTTTCGTGATCAACAACAATTAGTTAACTATTCAGAGAAACTTTGTGTAATAAAAGGATTTCAGCTGTTGAGTGTAATTATGCCTAATAGTAGGGTAAATTAGTGCAATTAGCCCGGTGCTATTCTCTCAAAAACCGACCATTTTATACTATTTTCCACCGATCTCTCTTTTTGGATCCCAACTTTTCTCTTATTAGACTCGATTTTTTTAAGTAAATTAAATTAATTAATTTAATATATAAATAGATAAGTTAATAATTTAATTTTTACAAAAGTTAAAAATATTTTTATTATTAAAAAATAATAAAAATATATTAATATTATATATATTTTATATTTTTCACGATTTAACAAAAATATAGTAAAATACCATCGCATATTAAATATTATATAATTTGATACAATCTATTAAGACATATCATTGAATGTAGTATTGTATTAAATAATAATTTGATACAATCTATTAAGATATATCGTCGAATGTAGTATTGTATTAAAATAATACAATTCAGTATAATTTAGTATGATTAAGTAAAATTTAGTCATATCTAACCCGATCTAATCAAATCCAATATTTCCAGTACAATTCAATACACCTTACCAAATCACCCCAATTGTGTACAGGAAGTTTCAACACATTACATTTTTAAATTTGAAATGGTAAATAAAAAAATCTAAAGTGATTAGGTGTATGCTCTTGATTGGCTTAATTTATTTTAATTTATTTATCAATTTGTTTATTAATATCTTATTTTGATTTAAAAAACTACGTTCCGGTTCACTATTAGTATCACGGTAATGATTTGGTCGAGACCTCTCCAAGTTCAAAACGATGCCGTAAGATCTCCGTGTTGTGACTGCGCCTGTGAAGTCGTGAGTGGATTGCTGTTTTTCTCTCTCTAAAAACCCTATGGACGGCACTCTAGTTCATTGAGGATCGGTTATTCTTAAGGGGTATGTTTTTTTTTTTCTCTATTTGACTGCTTTTTTTCTTGAGATTTATTTATATATTTTTGTTTTCACTTGCTGGGAACTCGTAGTGAACCAGAATGGTTGACCTGTTCATTGTTTTGCGTTCTTTGTTTTTGCATTTTATGAAATGGGTAGTTGTCTTCCTGAATTTTGGATTTCTGAGTGTTGGGAAATTTTTATTTTGCAATTGTGATTCGTGTGAAATAGAACTAAAGGCCAGCCATCTTGATTGTAGTGAATTTTGGGAGAGTTAGAGTGCTTTTCTGGCGAGATGCATGAATATGGTCATACAGTTCACGCTTTTAGTGTATTATTGTTAAGTAATTGCTTTAAGTTGCAAGAGAATTACAGCACTGGATTTCTGGATATTATAAATGGTTTACTTTAAAGTTATATATCTGAAAGTTTCACTCCTTTGGTGCTTGGCATCTGTGAGGGCTTGTGTTGGGCATAATTGTTGAAGGCGCAAGGCGCACCAAGGCGCTAAGGTCCTCTGGGGGCCTAGGTGCAAGGTGCAAGGCGACAGCGCATGCCTCATTGAAGTGAGGCACACACCCACTTGTTTGGATTTTTTATATGAATCTCTTAATGAGAATAATTCATATAAATTGTATTATCCTAATTTATTCTGTAAATTTAAATTCAATAAGTAAAATTAGCTATCACATAAAAATACGTCATAATGCATAAAGCAACTAACCTTCAAACATAATATTAATTCCAAAAATAAAAAATCCAAACATATTAAAAATTCAAATTAAGTTTCTACCTCTCCCGCACTAACACTAACACTAACAACCACAAATTTATAAGTCATAACATCATCATCATCATTCATCAATGATTCATAATTGTTGTATTAACATAATTTATTTTATAAGTTTCAAGTGCTTAAGCAAAATGACTTGGAAAAAACTATAACACATCATAATTCAAGCAACTAACATTCAATTATCATGTTAAAAGCAAAGTAGCACACATTAAAAAAAACTCAAAAATGTTCAAATTAGTTTCTAACTCTCCCATTCCATATCGAAATCATTTTGTTCCATTCTACCTGTATTTAAATTGGTCTGTAAACTTATAGTCTCAGTCTAAATCAGTAATATTGTGCTACACAGATGCAACGACAGGGGTCGAGCTGCCCGGTCAGCTTGCTGGAGGATAGGGGGCAGCGCCCCTCAGAAGAAAATTTTAAGTATAAATTATATTATGAATGATAGTTTTACTCTAGGGGTTTTAATATGTATATATTGTTTTATTTAGGGTTTTAAACAAGGTTTTTTAACCTATTATTTTGTTGTGGACTGTTTAACCCTTTTTTCTTTAAAAAAAACTTAAAAAAAAAAAAAAATTAAAGTTTTCAAAGAGGCGTGCCTTGCGCCTAGGCGCGGGAGGTGCTCACCAGGCGCCTTGGCACGGGAGGTGCGCACCGGGCGCCTTGGCACGGGAGGCTGGTGCCATGCACTGCATCTGGCGCCATGCGCTACATCTGGCACCATGCAAAATGGGTTCGCCGGTCGGGTTGAACTCAACCCGATACAATGAAAACCCGTTTAGGACTCGATCCGACCTGTTTATCTAAACGGGTCAATCCCCTTAAACCCGAGACAACACGTTTAGATAATATGGTTACACAGGTTGACCCGTTTAATCCAATTATTATACGGGTCGAGTCGGATTAACCAACCTATTTGACCTGTTTAATTTGTTTACTTGATTAAAATTACAAAACCTAATTGATCATTTATGGCTTTTTATTTTTCATGTGTAAATTTTGGAATGAATTGGCAATTTAGAAATGTTTTTTCAAATTTATGCATTTTATGCATGTCTGAAGTTTAAAAACGAAAAACAAGTTTTGAAATGGTAAGTGGTTGAAGGCTTGATAAAATTAGTGCTTCTTAGGTTATTTTGCTACTTGAGTTGTCAGTAATGTTCCTCAATTGCAGGTTAGCTCACCTTTTTGGATTTCTCTTTTGGTTGGAGAAACACAAAGTTGCTATTCAACTCTGATCGCCATTATGGAACCTATAGATATTAGTTCATCTGATAGTGACTTGGAGATAGAAGTCACTGGAGAATCAGATACATCACGCACAAGGCAATCTGGCAATTTCAGGACTCTTCCACAATGGGCAAATAAGCTTGGCATAAATTCGAGGAGTACAGGTTAGACTGGTTTTCACAACTTTAGAATTAGCCCAGTTGAAATTAAAAGATTAATGTAATATTGATGACATAGCCATCGACTAAATTTGCAGGTTATTTTGGGCAGTCTCAAGCTTCCAATGGAAGCTCTTCAAATGTAAATAATCATTCACAAACAAAACGACAGATGCTTCCCAGTTGTAGTGACAACAATGGAGTGTCAAATCGGCACACTAGTCGAGTAGATGATAAGTACTTTTCAGGGAATGGGAATGTGGGTCAGCTTCATACTGTTAATTCTCGAATTGCTAATGTTTCTTCTACGGATTTTGAGAAGATTTCATCTCATCAAGCTTTGAAGAGGACTCTTCCTGCATCTCCAGAGCCATATGCACCAAATAAAAAATCAAACAATTTAGTGGAAAATGGGAGCAGCAGTCAGATTGACACTTATGGAAATTCTTACCACTTGGCGGGGCCCAGTACCAGCAATGGCAAGGGCTATATGAGAGATTATTATATGAAGGGAAATGATGATGATATTATGATGTATGAGAATAGTAGGAATAGGGTTCTACCTCCTTCGATGCATGGAAAGTCTAGTTCCTCATCACAATTTGGTGGTCCAAGTGACTCAGTCTACCGTTCCGGTGTTGCTGAAGAAAGGGCTGCTGAAACTGATGAGAGATTGATTTATCAAGCAGCATTGGAGGTAGTGCAGTGCTTCTACTCCTTTCAATATGAGTTGAACCTATTTGTTTTGTGCATATGGAAAATATTATATTTCTATTTGAAGTGGTTGGCATATATTTGATTATTGATGTCAGTATATTTTGGGAATTTATGAGATTGGAAGAACTTTAGGAATAGTACGGTTCTGACAATATTTGGTGATGAAGTAGGCAGATTCTCTTGCTTGCAAATGGTTTAACATAACCCATATAATTTTTTTGGTTAGCAATTTTCCTCCATTTAGCAATTTTTATGCATCTTAGAACACGTGGTCAATATTTCTATTGCATAGCTTATTACAGACTTTTTATGCTCTCTGTTTTCTGGTTAGAATAAGATCACGGGTGGGGAACAAAGGAATATAGGCCTTATTAGACATAAAACCTAAATAGAGTGCCAATATTGCCACCCACATAAATGATTGAAGCACCTAATGCTAAAAAGTTATTTAAATTCGTAAATATCCATGGGAAATGACTAATATTTAAAAAATACCTTAATCTCCATTTGTATTCAAAAGCGGTATTGTTCTCTCTATCTGAAATCATGGCACTAGAGATCGTTCCTACTCCAATGATGGATTTCAGAATTAGGTTAACTTTGTCAGTTAATTGGAATATGATAGATTTTCTTTATTGGGATCTCTCATTGCACTTCCCTTGCACTGAGTTAAGTTCTTAAGATTCAATTTTCATTCATTATTTGAGATATATATAGAGAACGCCAGAGGGGAAGTTGAGAAATCATTGAAGTATATGTATTTAATGGAAACAATCTTGATCCTAAAAAATAGCGGACGAAAAACTCTGTACGAGTGAAACAAAATCAACTTTTGTAATCCATACCATGAAGTCACCGTATAGGGTTCCCATAATAAAGATTGTGGAGGGATGTGAGAGTTCATTACTCCTAATTACCTTATTATGACTTGGTTAGTTAGTACAAGGTTTAATGACAAAGAAAGATATCAGCTTGTACAGGGCTGTGGTATATCAAGGGTGCTTAAAACCAAATTCTACTTTTTAAATTATGTTGATGAATGTATTGAAACTTGAGTGCTTAAATTATTGCCACCCACCTTAATAACTTAATTGGACTCAAAAGGCCTAATTGACCTTGATTATAACTAGTTATTATTTCCTGTTCCATTTTACTTTTTGGTTCTTCTTTTGTATGATTCCTATGTACTTGGGTTGTGTCCCCTTGCATTAATCAATCTTGATTGTTGTCCTTGTTTGGATTATGATAAATTAGTGTATGTTGATTAAGAATGTAATCAATTAGCGCCTAGGGTTGGCTACATAATTCGCTCACTATTTAGCTTTATTCATATAAATCTTCTAGGTCCTTTCTCTTCGTACAGCCTTCAGCTACTTTATTAATGGTCTTCCTCTTGTTATGATGTTCACAAGATGTACCGGGTTCTCCTTGATACTATTATAGTCATTGGTTCTTTTATTCTTGACAAAGTCCGCATAGTGAAGTTTCTACTCTCCATTTTTTTTGGTTTATCTCTCCATTTGAATTTTTGTCATTTTCTTAAACTCATGGAATATCTTTTAAGTCCCCAATGTCCTACATGATGAATTATGGTCTTTATGGATGACAAGATTGTTAGATAAATATTAGTTTTAAATTTGTTAAGCATACTCACAAAATGTGAATACTGTTAGAAGCTGTTAATGATTTCATTGGATACTTGGGAGTAACCATATTCTCATAATGCATTTTCTTCCTTCTATTATTTAACCATTAAACTATTATTCCTTTCCATTTGGTTTTTGGTTATGTGAACATTTTGTCCCCTTGCTTCTCTTCTAATTGCCATGTGAGCTAATATCAAAGATAATTCTCAAAAGGAAAAAAAAAAAGATCATTCACATGATCACTTGTAAAGATCTTACTTTTGGTTTTTCTTTGACATAAGTCAAATCAATTTGTTATAATACAATTTTGACATTTAGGTGTCATTCTTGATTAGAAATATGATATGAAGATGCACTAGTACCGATTGACTTATATGTATCTGCTGTTATTCCTTGCTTCGGTTCATATCACTGGAGATTGGGAGTTTTGAATTCATGTGGGTGTATTTTATTGTCATCATATTTATAAGGGTTTTATTTTATATTCTCATTCTTATGCCCATTCAGCAGTGCTTTACGTCGGTATCATATTTGATTAGGCTATGCTTGTTTGTGTATGAAAATATATCGTACCAAAACTGAAGGGTAAAAGATTAAATAAAAATAATTTGCTAAAAGGCTACTGTTATGTTGGTATTAATTGCGATTAAAAATTTGGTTCCTCCAACCAAGAGGTCATGGGTTTAAAATTCCTTGGGGCCATCTAATTGAGATATTTAGTGTACCATGAGTTCCCTAACTCCCGAGTTATCAAGTCTGATAGTAGTCTACAATTTAGAGCTAGGTGAACTAAAAAACGTTTCGGGACTTATGGGTACATAAAAATAGGTTGAAAATTTGAATGAATCTACATGCATCTTGGTATTTAATTTCAATTTGGTTTCGTATGGTTGATATAACGTTGTCCCCCCTTATGTTTTCATTGAAGCTGTCTTTATTGCTTAAGAAACCTCTATAGCCAATGATTGCAATTTCAAGTTCATCATCTATAATCAATACATGATAGATTCCTCACCTTTGATCAATTCATGAAATGTTTGGCTCCAACATTTTAATTTTTGATATTGGAATAAATTTTGGTCTTTGGTGTTGTTTTTCTTCCCTTGTTATATTTTATTCTTGCCCTGTATTCGGTGAGGACTTTTGTTGCTTTGTTTGGATTCCTGTATTTGTGATAGTCTAACTATTTAACTTTCATACTTAAAATCAGTGAATTTTTTCAGGGTACAGTAATTGTATCATGCTATTTTTGTCATTTTATCATTAGTGGTGTCCTAGGTGGTCCTGAGCTTTGAATATCTTATATCAAATGGCTGCCTCATCTCTTTGTAGAGCTTTACAAGCCTAATATTGCAACTTTTTTTTGTTAATTTTGCTCTCCTGAGTTTAAAATTCGGTGTACTGACAGCAAAATTGACTCATTATACTCGTACCAGGTTCTATGTTACTACAGATTTGTGGAAGAATCATCCCCCAACCCTTTATTTATTATTATTTGTTCTTTGCATTGAATTTCAAGTACAAGAAGTAGTTAAATTTTGCTCTAATTCCACATTTATAGCTACTAAGGTATCAATTAATATTTGGAGCGCTAAAGGTTTCAATCTTGGTTCCCATTGGTTCTTGCAGGATCTCTATCAACCAAAAGTTGAAGCTACTGTACCTGATGGTCTTTTGTCGGTACCTCTTCTACGACATCAGGTTTAATCCTATTATTTAACTACTGTAATTTGTTCCTTCATTTCTGTCCTCATCATTTTATCTAAATATTTTTAGTCTACAGAAGATTGCATTGGCATGGATGCTTCAGAAGGAAACAAGAAGTCTACATTGTTTAGGTGGAATTTTAGCTGATGACCAGGTTATCCCAGTTTAGCTTAATTGATTTTTTATCTGTCTTCATAGTGATAATAGCCTGATGTATCAATAAAGATTTGCACCCAGACTTATTATGCTTTTGCTTTACAGGGACTTGGTAAAACCGTCTCAGTGATTGCCCTTATACAAATGCAGAGGTCTTTGCAATTAAAAACAAAAACAGAAGATATGTGCAATCACAAAACCGAGGCGTTGAATTTGGATGATGATGATGACAATGGAGGTGCTAATTTGGATAAAGCCAATCAGACTGGAGAATCTGATGATTTTAAACAGGTTCCAGAAGTGAGTACTTCTACGCGTGCATTCAGTCAGAAGAGGCCAGCTGCTGGTACATTGGTTGTGTGCCCAGCAAGTATTCTCCGTCAGTGGGGCCAGGAGCTGGAAGATAAAGTTTCAGATGAGGCTAAAATTTCTTTCCTAGTGTACCATGGAGGCAGTAGGACAAAGGATCCTGTTGAACTAGCAAAATATGATGTGGTTGTGACGACATATTCTATTGTAACTAATGAAGTTCCAAAACAATCTTTAGTTGATGAAGATGAGGCTGATGAAAAAAACGGGGAAATTTACGGATTATCTTCTCAATTTTCAGTTAATAAGAAGAGGAAAAAGATATCTGATGTTAGCAAGAGGGGAAAGAAAGGTAGAAAAGGAAATGGCCGTTCTTGTATTGACTCTGGATGTGGTCCACTTGCCAAAGTAGGTTGGTTTCGGGTGGTACTGGATGAGGCTCAAACTATAAAGAATCACCGAACTCAAGTGGCTAGAGCATGCTGCAGCCTTCGAGCCAAAAGAAGATGGTGCTTATCTGGAACACCTATACAAAATGCAATTGATGATTTGTACAGCTACTTCAGGTTTCTGAAATATGATCCATATGCTGTGTATAAATCATTCTACAACACAATAAAAATTCCAATATCAAGAAATTCACTTCATGGATACAAGAAGCTTCAAGCTGTATTGAGGGCTATAATGCTGCGTCGTACAAAAGGTGATTGCTTTTGCCGTCATGTGTGTGAATGTGCATGCGCATCAATGTTTGTGTGCATGTGTACATGTACGTGGGTGTGTACAAGTGTGTGTTTACATGTGTTTGTGCGTATTTATTTAGATTTAGAGGGATTGGGAGTTGAGAATAATTGCATTTGTTTATGCCATGCATTGCAACAATGGATATGCCTCAGAGTGATTCATACTGTTGTGTATATTTCAGTGAGTTTCTGTTGGTTGGCTATCAACCACTCAGTTCATTTGTTGCCCAACCTAGGTAGTGATTCCCTGCAGCTATTGATTTTCATATAGGATCTCTTTGCAGAAGGAAGAAATATTTTAGCTGAAGTAAAATGGAAGTTAGCCCCATTAATAAATGACAAGAATTTGGAAAGATATTTAGATGTCATTGAAGTAATACAATAGAAATTTAGACTGGATATATGGTTTTTATTCTGCATATAATCACACTATATGCATGGGTGTGTGTGCTTAAGTGGTTCCTCCTTTTCACCAAGTCTAATTTTTTGTTCTTTTCACTTATAAATTCTATGATGAAAAAATGAGAGCCTATACTGGTGGTTGAGGTTCATACTTGTAATACTTAGTGGTAGTAGGTGGAAATGACAATGATGTAAAATGTGATAACCAATTTGAATTGTTCTGCAAGGGTAGGGCTACTTTTTCCTCTAAACTCTTTAGTTATCTCATATCTGATGCATCAGGCATGATCCTTGTTTATTCTTCTCATGCTCTATTAAAGAGCCTCTATAGTTCACAAAAAAAAAAAAAAAAAAAAAAAAAAAAGAGCCTCTAGGTGTCATGCTTAGGCATGGATTTGTAAGATTCTTCATGTTGACGTTTTTGAGTTATAAAATGGTTTAAGGACAATGTAAATAATGATCGGCTGTCTTTGTTTCATCTCAAGTAATTTTTTGTTTAGGGATCTGTGCATTTGCTAAACAAATTTTTATTCAGTTTCCAGATATTTTAAGTGCAGTTACTAGTAGTAATTCCATCTGTTACGTTGTTTCTCCTTATGCAATTTACCCGTGCTGTCATTAGCTCATCTGCAAAAGGGAATATAGTTATTGATGTTCTTAACTTTAACTCTTTATGATGAATTATAAATTATTGATACTTCAAATAAAAAATCTATTTTTTTTGATGCTGTGGTATTGATGTGCCACAGTGAATTCAAACTTTGGTTTGTTTGTTTGATGCTGATCTTAATTAGTTTTTATGGTCTAGGAACACTGATTGATGGTGAGCCTATCATTAATTTGCCTCCAAAATCAATCTGCATGAGAAAGGTGGACTTCTCAATTGAAGAGCGGGCATTCTATAAGATGCTAGAATCTGATTCATTTAAGAAATTCAAGGTGCTTTCTGTTCTACATTATCTATTCCTAATTGAGCACTTAAGTTTGGTGACCTAATTTGCAATTTTTGGTGTGAGTTTTTTTGCATGTAAACTAATAGCTGCAATTGCAACAGTCACTGCATTCCACTTTGTTTGTCCTCTAGAATTACAGTCATCTCTTTATTTTTCAAGTTCTTGGTCGTAATGTGGCCCATTTAATTAAGGGGATCAAAAGATTTGCTATTGTACACTATATATGCTTTGAAAACTGAGCTGAGAAATTTTTTGGAAAGATCAGGTCTCTTGAAGGAAACCAGATTATGCCTTTTCAGTGAAGTACTTTTTCACATATTTCTTCACTAAAATGCCTATGAGTATGTGTGTGCATGCCTTTGGAAAATCATTTCTTGAGATTATCTAGAAGTTTTGGGTCATTTATTCACTTGTTCTTGAATTGGTTTCGCATTTATGATTTCTTTCAAGAATCTCTCATATTGAAATTTGATTGTGCGTTGAAGAGATTAATTATGTTAAGAGGATGTTAGGACAAAGCAATAATTTGTGAGTAATCATAGTAGCTGTGAAATAATAGGAATAATCTATTATGTAGAAAATGTACTGTGAAAAGAGATATATAGACATTTACAGCTAGCTAATCCCTACAAGATAGGGTCTTTAGAATAAAATCCGTATAATCTAGGACTAGGACTAAATATTCACAACTTTCCTATTTAAACTCAAACACCTGCACACAGCTAATATACGGTTCCAGCTGTGTGTTTCCATCACTTCCCCTCAAGCTTGTGAGTGGATATTATCCATTCAGAGCTTGTTAATGATCATCTGAAATGCTGAACCATCAATCCATTAGTCAGTACATCTGCTACTTGGCTGCCAGTAGGTACAAAAGGTGTACAAATTAGACCACTGTCAAGTTTCTCTTTTATAAAGTGTCTTTCTACTTCAATGGCTTTGGTTCGATCATGTTGCACAGGGTCATGTGCAATGTTGATTGCTGATTTATTATCACAATAGAGCTTCATAGGTCCTTCCCACTTAACTTTCAAATCTCCTAGGCTGATCTTCAGCCATAGAAGTTCACAAACTCCTAATGCCGTGGCTCTAAATTCTGCCGCCACACTCGATCTTGCCACTATATTCTGCTTTTTGCTTCTCCAATTCACAAGATTCCCACCAAGAAAAGTACAATAGCCTGAAGTTGATCTTCTATCATAAATAGATCTTGCACATTCAGCATTTGTATAGGCTTCTAGTGTTTGGTTTTCTCTATACTTGAACAGTATTCCTCTTCCCAAGGTTCCCTTGAGATAATGCAAAATCCGATGGGCTGCTTGAAGATGAGCTTCTTTCAGATTATGCATAAACCAGTTCACCACTCCTACTGCATAGGCTACATCCGGTTTAGTATGAGAGAGGTAGATTAATTTGCCAACCAACTTCTGATAGGACTCTATATCCACTGAAACATCTTCAAATAGGAGTCTCCATCGGTTTACACCCAAGCTTCCCCGTCTCAGTTAACAAGTCCTCCACATCCTTCTGTTGAGATATAAAAGTCCCATGTTTTGGAGTGCTTCATTTCCTAGAAAATACTTCAATCTACCAAGATCTTTTATCTCAAACCCTTGAATTAGGCACTTCCTTAAGGCTTCTCTTCCCTCTAAATTATCCCCAGATGCAATTATATTGTCTATATACACTAATAGAGCAGTGACTCCCCCGCACTGGAATGTTTGACAAATAGTGTATGATCTCCTTGACTTTGCTTATACCCGAACACTTTCATAACTCTTGCAAATCTATCACACCATGCTTGAGGGGACTGTTTCAGCCCATAGAGTGCCATTTTAAGCTTACACACTGTTATTTGTTGCCTCAAAAGCGGGAGACACCTCCATGTATATCTCCTCATCAAGATCGTCATGTAAGAAGACATTCTTGACATCATACTGCTGCATACTCCACACGGTTGGCAGCTAGGGATAACAAAATCCTCACAGTATTCATCCTGGTGACTGGGGCGAAGGTTTCAAGGTAGTCGATCCCATAGGTTTGGGTATATCCCTTAGCCACTAACCTAGCCTTATACCGTTCAAGAGACCTATCCTCATACTTCACTGTAAAAACCCATCTACATCCCACCGGTTTCTTTTCCTTTGGTAGATCAACAAACTCCCATGTTTTGTTTTTTTCAAGGGCATCCATCTCAACTCTCATAGCCTCCCTCCATTCTTTATGATCTAATGCTTCAGAAACTGTTTTTGGAATGGTGGGTATTTAGGTGGGTTGGGAAGCTTTTGTGGTGGTTAGAGAGTTTCTCATAGGACACAAATTGAGATAATCGGTATAAAGGTTGTTTGTGTACACTCTCTCACACCTTAAACATTACCTTTATCCGCTTTAAGATTAGGGATTACCACAGTAGTCAGTAGTTTCATCACAATTATCAGCAGCAAGCTCTGGTTTGGATTCTTAGATTTGCATATGTTAAACAATTCTACTCCTCGAATAGACCTGCTATGGATGAGTATTGCCTGAAACCTTTTTATCCTGCAAAGACACAAATGGCAGTTTAATAGGTTGAGCAGATGTAATATGAGATACGATTGGCAGTGTATATAAGGGTGATGAAGAGAGGTCAAGCAAGAATAAATCTCTATCCTTTTCTTCTGTGAGAGCTCTCCCCCTGAAGATGAGGTGTAGGAATGTAGAACTTATGCTCAACAAACATAACATTAGCTGAGACAAAAAAACTTTTTGTAGGAGGGTGATAACCCTTATATCCCTTTTGAGTAGATGAATACCCAATAAAGATACACTTAAGAGCCCTAGGGTAAAGCTTTCTATGAACAAAGGAGACGCAACCAATATCTTATGATGTAGATGCTTTGTAGTCTTGAAATCTGGAAAAAAAAATGAGAAAAAATTTGCACAGGGCTTTTATGGTGAAGAACCCGAGAGGCTAATTTATTGACAAGATGGGCAGCTGTTAAAATGGCTTCACCCCAGTAAATCTTTGAAACTTGTTTTTCAAATAGAAAAAGCACAGGTAGTGGCAAGGAGATGACCAATCTTCCTTTCGGCTACCCCGTTTTGTTATGGTGTATTTACACAAGAAGATTTATGAATAATGTCTTTTTCTTTGAAAAGCAGTGACAGATTTTGATTGAAATAATCTCGAGCATTATCAGATCGAACTCTGTTAAATTCCACTCCAAATTGGTTTTTAATAATGTAAAATAAGGTTTTGAAAGTAACATTTGATTTATTTTTTAATAGAAAAACCCAGGACATACGAGCACAATCATCAATAAATAAAACAAACCATCTAGCTCCATGAATATTTGGAACCGTAGAAGGTCCTCATACATCACTATGAATAAGATTAAAAGAAAGGGATATTCTTTTATTACTAATTGGAAACGGAACATGTTTGTGTTTAGTTAATTCACAAACCTCACAATGAAATAATCCCATATCAATCCCTTTAAACAAATTAGGAAATAACAGTTTAAGGACACTATAAGATGGATGACCAAGATGTAGATGATGCAACCAGATTTTGTTTTTATTTGAAAGAGAGAACTCATAAAGAAGTGAAACCGGACAATCGTTCCTGGTGCTATGTTGCCCAGGGATTCTTCAAGGTAGTAAAGTCCATTCTTCTCTCTAGCAAGTCCAATCATCCTCCAAGTGTCCTGATTCTAAAAATCACAATGTGTCGGAAAGGTCACAATACAATTCAAATCCTTTGTGAGTTTACAAATTGAAACATGGTTAATAGACAGTTTAGGCACATCCGCACATGCAAAACATCCTTCAAAATAATGTTAACAACATCTCCCTTACCAACAACAGTAACCAAAGTACCATCTGCAGTAGATATCTTTTTATTACTGGGGCACGGACTGTAAGAAACAAACTCATGGGAAGACTTAGTCATGTGATCCATAGACTTGGAATCAACGACCCATATTTCTGCTGTGGGTATGTTAGAAACATTGAGAGGGAAGGACTGAGAGTTAGTACCTGAAAAGGTCAGAAAACAAGTACCTGAACCTGAAGGTTTCTCTAGGTTGTTGAGCAGATTTTTAATTTTTTCAATCTCCTCTCTGTTAAACTCAACATGGGGTTGAAAGGACACATTTTCGCCCTCGGTTTGAACTGCACTCACATGTGGTTGTCCCTGCCCCCCTTCGGTTGTCCAAGTTTTATTGGCTGGTTGAAAGTTCGAAGGTTTGCCACGAAGCTTCTAGCGTCGATCCTTTGTTTGTTGTGGCATTTTGCTGTAAGTACACACAACTGTATCTTTGTTGCCCACCTTTAGTGCCTCGAACCACTTAAAATCAGTTTTCAAGCCACCAGAATAAGGTTAGGAATCTGCTCCCCCACTCCTTGCACCTCTAGCAACCATGGCAGAACCTGCCACGGTTTGAGACTCCAACATGACTCCTCAGCGACTTTCTTCTCTCCTAATGATGCCAATAGCCTCATTGAATGAAGGAAGGTCTTCTTTCCCAAGAATTTTGATCCGAACAGCACCAAAATTAACATTCAGACCAGTAAAGAACATTTAAATCCGTTCTTTCTCCAAAAAATGCTTAAGAACAATGGCATCATCATTGTTCTTCATTTCGATACATTGATAATGATCCAATTTTTGCCATAAGTTTTGCAAGATATTGGAATGCTCGGTCACGGAAAGGGTACATTGTTTAGTGGTTGAAAGACGGGTCTTAATATCATAAATTTGGGCTGCATCACGAACTTTAGAGTAGGTCTGTCTGCATGTCTCCTAGATATCCTGTGCTGTCTTCAAGAACCTACAAATATCACTGACTTTAGGTGTCATGGAGTTCCACAATCAAGACATCACCAAAGAATCGGCTTCATCCCAGGCAGCATATTTCGGATCAGCTTCTGTTGGTCTATTGCCAAGGAGGTGACTCAATTTGCCCTTCACTTTTAGAAAGGTTTGGAGAAAGTGAGACCACTTGGGTAGTTTTACCCATTCAGCCGGTAACTGGATTGAATATTCTGCAAGAAGTCTTCCGGTGGAACTGGACTTGTCAGTGAGGGGAATCACAGATGAGGATGCTTCAGTTGTATCAGACATGGTGATAGAGAAAGAGAGAACAAGAATCTGTAATAAAAGGGGATTTTGAAAAGAGAATCAGTCGTTTCAAATGGCAAGGAAGGCTGAAAGTGGAACAAATTTGAGGACAAATAAAAATCCGGCAAGAAAAAAAAAGATGTAAGACGGCGATGAAGGGCAAAAAACCGGAAAAAATGATTAATTCCCATAGAGCATAACTGGTTCTGATATCATGTGAAATAATAGGAATAATCAATTATTTAGAAAATGTACAGGAAAGAGAGACTAGCTAATCCCTACAAGTTAGGGTCTTAGAATAAAATCCCTATAATCTGGGACTGGGACTAATTACAATTAAATACGAAATCAAATATTCACAACATTCCTATTTAAACTCAAACTCCTACACACAGCTAATACACCGTTCCGGCTGTGTTCTTCCAACAGTAGCATTGTCTCTACTTTCCTTTAGGAATATATTAATATTGTATTGAATGTACATACATGCTTACATTAACATATGTTAGAGATATCCCATGTGTGCTAGAGATGTGTGACAAATAGCACATTGGGAAGATAAAGTAAGAGAAGGGTTTATGTGGCAATGAAAGCCACAACCCAAATAGGCTGTATTTAGGGTGATAAGGGTATCCACTATTATATAAACACAATTTTAAAAATAAAAATATAACAAATATAAGAATTTAACGACACATTTATATTAGGTAGATGCACGTTATATAAGATTCTTATCAGTAACACATTTGTATTATGTAGATACACGTTATATAAAATTCTACCGGAAAATACAGGATCTCGAATTTTCAGAATTTTGTCTTGTAGTATTTTTCTTTGCAAAGAATTGATTCCATGTACAAAAAAATGTTGATTGTATATAGAAAGAATCAATTCCTTGTGTGGAGAAACACTAAAAAGACAATCTAGAAAATCCATGGATTCCCACTTGAAAACACACACTCAAAACTTTTTGGTGTACTGGAGTGGAGAAGATTTGACCGTGCTCTAGCAGTGTTGGTGGGCAGCATGGACATGACATGATGAGCTCTTCAGTGTTTTCTGTAGGATTATAATGGCATTGGACATCTCATTCCATGAGAATATCAAGCCAACACTGATACAAAGATCTTACCATTATGTTTCAAGGATTTTTTGGATTGATATTAAATTCAGCCTTATAGGATATGTTGACGTCTCATTAATTTTATGTATTTGTGTCTTGTAGGCTTATGCTGATGCTGGGACAGTGAGCCAGAACTATGCAAATATTCTTTTGATGCTTCTGCGCCTTCGTCAGGCCTGTGATCACCCACTTCTTGTCAAAGAATATACTTCTGATACTGTTGGAAAATTTTCTGTGGAAATGGCGAGGAGTCTCCCTAGGGATATGCTAATCGATCTGTTGAATCGCCTGGAAACTTCCTCTGCTATCTGCTGTGCATGCAGTGTGAGTTTTTACTTAAAATGTGGTACTTCTATTTCCCTATTGTGGAGTGTGTTTTCTATAAGAGGTTGATACAATTCTCTGCTTTAATAATCCACAATATGATCTGGTAGTTGCTAATGTTGCTATGGTTTATGTGTAATGATTGATAACTGTTATATTATGACCAAAGGATACTTAATGGATAACTGGACATGGCTTAGAGGTTCTGAGTTATAACTAGATTTTTTACTTTTAAGTATTCAAAATGACCATATAGTGTCATTGAAGTACATAAGGGAGAGGGCCTCTGTTGTATACGAAGCTGATGATTGTTTACTATACTTTTGGTGAAATTTTAATGCATCATCTGTTGGTAATTGACATTGATGTGAATCTCTATCTGGGGAGATGTCATAGGAAGTTTAGACTTATTCCAATGCTTGACCATGCTGTAGTTTGGTGCATCAGTATGCAATGATAGCCCATCACCCGCAAAAGGAAGAAGACTGTAATGATACAGTTAGGTTGATTGCTTCTGCTAATCTTGATGGAGCATGGAAAAGTTATACTAGTTAGCTGCTGCAGTTAATTGCTCTGCCAATTATTGTATTTTGTTCTTTTAATTCATTCATTGAAATGTTGCTACTTCATTGTGTTGCAATTAGAAACCATGTTGTCTTATACAGATGAAGTTCTCACTCAACTCTCTTTATATTTGATTTCATTCTCTCTGGTGTGGATATCTCTAGTATTTCTTTTCTGCTAAAAATTCATTCTAGGAGAAAAGAGACAGTGCTGTAAAATCTTGTTTGGTATTTGTACAATTGTTATAGCAGTTGTCAAATAGTTATTTCGTGAAAGTTAATATTTGTTCATTATTTGTTTCTACTGTTTGAATTGCCTTTTATCTGTGGCTATGACATAGTTTTAAGTTATAAGAAGTGTGTCTGTGGTTTTTCATAGAATATCTGATGCAGATCAACAAGATGATATATTTTATGGAATTTGTTAGCTTAGTAGGATTAGAATTTATTTGAAAGTTTCCTTTTATTCTACAATGTGTAGGGATTTATACTAGTTTGGTTTAGGAATTTTTATTTGAGTTGGTTTAAGTGTCCTCCTTGTTTGAAGAAGATTACTTTTAGTTGCCTAAAGATAGATCTCTTTCATTTTTTTCGTTTTTCTTTTTCTTTTGGAGAAAGGCTTGATAAATTGAAGTTTATGAAACTATATTGTCTATTTCTTTTGTTTTGTCCTTTTTCCCTTTTCTCTCTCCTAATCCTGTCTTTTATTTTCTTCCCATTTCTTCTAGTTTCACTCATTTCTATTTTGGTTTTCCCCCATCTAGTTCTAAGTATTTTTCTCTTTGACTCTCCCTATTTCTCTTTACCAAATCCTACATCAATTGGTATCAAGGTCCAAGATTGTTTTACAAAGCTTTTGCAAAACACCTTAACAAAACTACACACATTTCCACACCCTAAAACTCCAAAAATTTATCTTCCACATTCAGATAACTCTTCATGCATCATCGGCACTATTTTATGAAGCACCACTTTTGCTGCCCTCTC